>OW240917.1:108155119-108167390 GCA_933207985.1 Pelobates cultripes | reverse complement strand
CACACACACTGCACCCCTAACACTCACAGCACACACACACACACACTGCACTCCTGTGATCTCCCTGCCGGCCTCGGCCCATGGCCAACGCGGCCCACCGGGCATTTGCCCGGTGTGCACGATGGCCAGTTCGGGCCTGCATGATTCCCTTTTATTCCAGAAGTTTGGTCCTTAAGGGGTTAAACTGGTTGTTGGCAAGCAAAAATACATACCAATTATGTTGCATCATGCTAAAAGTTATTTGTGTGCATGCAATCCATTTAGGGATTTTTGAATAAAAAAAACTATTATAATTTTGTAAAATTCCTATGCATTAGTCCGTGGAATAGGAAAGTAGTTTTTTGGATATTTGCTTCGCCAAAAAGTAATTTAAGATCAACGTTTAATTCATGTACTTTTATAGTTATAATTTGGTTCAGTGAAGTACATTTTTATGACTGAATAATTTTGTAATCAGAAACATTGTAATGAAATGCATGAGAAATGTTGTATTATGCAAAATTGGTGAGACAGTGCTTTAAAGACATTTCAATACTCATAGATTTTTTCCATGAATAATTCATAAATATGAAAAACATAAATCAATATTAATTCATGAATAAATTTCAAAGTTATTAATACAAAATATTTTTGACATGGTTTGTGTATTGTGTGTTCTACCCCTTTTTTTCCCACTGATCCACAACTCTGTGTCATTTCTACCCTACGACGGTAGGTGGAAATTACGATACCGATTCGGTCTTCGCCCTCGGGTCAACTCCTGGTGTAATTTTTTTTGACAGCACGTTCCCATCACGACGACCACCCTAGCTAGATGGCTTCGTTGGGTCCTATCACTAGCAGGCGTGGACGCTACCTTCGGGGCCCACTCAGTACGCGGAGCGGCGTCATCCTCGGCCCCTTCGCGGCGGGTGCCTCCCTATCGGATATCCTACGTTCCGCGGACTGTTCTAGAGAATCTATGTTCTGCACCTTCTATTTCCGCCCGAACGCCTGTGCGGCCATGCCTCTTATACAACAGCGTTAAAAATGCAAAATAGAAGCCTCCTGTCATGTGGTAAAATTGAAGATTATGCTAGCGTTAGTGTACTTATAATCTTAATTTTAATAATGACAGGAGGCGAGTATTTTCCCACCCTTCCCACCCGGAGAGGAGGGGAACTGCTGTATTTAATATATATACGTTTTCTTCTCCATTAACTTTCGATTTTAGCTCTTCCCGAGCCTGTATGTTTGTATATTTTCATCACTGTTAGCCTCAGCCAGTTAGACTACTGTAGCGTTATACACCTAGTTCACCACAGTTATCCTCAGACAGTTAGACTACTGTAATGTTGTACACTTAGTTCGTAGATAATATTATTTCAATGTTATCACTAACAGTGGATCACTGTCATTGCTACCACCAGTTTCGAGACCGGTGCCTAAGCTTCTCATATTCTCCTTTCAGTTTAATTTCGTAAGAATGTGGAGCATCTACAGCATATCCCTTGGATTACGGCTCATCACATAAAGACCATGGTTCTTATCAGACGTTCACCCGTTGGTGCCTGTTTACCGCTCATGCCATGAAGTTCATCGTTCCCTTTGGAGACCACTGTTGGTGTTTGTTTACAGACTTTATTTACTGATCTACTTCCCTGTTTTTCGATGTCGCTTCCGAAAGAGGAAGAGGAGCCTATTTACTGGGATAATATACTCCCTATTGCATTTTTGATTGGTTAAATATTTTTTCATAAGTACACTAATGCTAGCATAATCTTCAATTGTATCTTGTATCTTTTTCAATAAATGTGTCTATTTTTCAAATTACATGGCTGGATACTTTCCGAACAGACCTCATATATGAGGAAATTTGGAGGACAGCAGCATACAATCGAAGCTGAAGAAATGGCAACATATTACATATAACATTTTTTATTTATTTAAAATCTTGCTTGCTGCTTGTTAAATTCATTATTCTGTAAAAAGTTTTTTCATTAAAACAAATGCTAGCTATGTATACTGACATCAAATAAATTCACATGTCACTATACAGAATATAAAAACAGATTATGGCAGTCATATGTTCTTGAAAATCCCTTTGTAGTGCTGAAGGTATCAACATTAATGGTTACTGGGAATTAATCTGCAGCCTAGAAATATGACTTTATATATGTTAATGATAAAGAGTTATTAATATAATTATTTCATTTTCACATTTACTCCATTTACAATAATCTAAAACTTTGCAGAACATTTCTTTTTGTTTAATGTGTTTATGAAGATATAATAATGAGTGTATAGAATAGAGTAGGCAGCAAGTTTTTACACAAGTAATAATGCAGCACTAATAGGATTACCAACTTTACACAATATGTATGACGTGTATGCATGTTTTTTAATTTTATTCTTGGCGATATTTGTGCAATGTCTATACAACTACAAGAGCCTTAAAAGTTGCTGGGAAAATACAAAATGGCCAACCAAACCCCTTTGGCATTAAACTCATGCAAAACAATATTAATAATAATACAAAAAAATTATTGCTCAATTAATACAATTCTTTGCTTGATGTTTAAAGGGAATCTGTGCTGCTTATCTGACCTACACTCACCTGCCACGAACTTCTGTTATTATTATAATAATTATTATTATTTATAGAGCGCCAACAAATTCTGCATTGCTGTAGAATGGGGGGACTAATAGACACGAATTTGTAACCAGAAGAGTTGGATGCAGAGGAACAAAGGGGTTGAGGGCCCTGCTCAATGAGCTTACATGCTAGAGGGAGTGGGGTATAGTGACACAAAAGGTAGGGTTAGATAAGCAGGTTGGTTGAAATGTATTCACTGAAGACTTAGTGGTTTTGTTTGCTTTTTAATGACAGTTGTAGGTGAGGAATCAGGGTGTGGGGAAGCTATTAACAGTTTAATTGATATGCTTTCCTGAAGAAGTAAGTTTTCAATGATTTTTTGAAGGAATGAAGACTGGGGAAAGTCTAAGAGAGAGGGGAAGGGTGTTCCACAGGAACGGTGCGGCCCTTGAGAAGTCTTGAAGGTGAGCATCAGAGGTGGGAGTATGGACAAAGGATAGACGTAGTTCTTCGGCAGAGTGTAGGGGCCTAGGCAGGACATACTTTTGTATTAGGGAGGATAGCTAGGTTGGAGCAGCATTATGTAGACATTTGTAAGCAAGAACCAGAATTTTAAATTGAGCCCTATATCTTATGGGAAGCCAATGCAGGGACTGACAGAGGGGGGGAGGTGTGACAGGTGCAGGCGAACAGAAAGATGAGCCTCACTGCCACATTAATTATAGACTGTAATGGGGCAAGTTGGGAGCAATACAAATCTCCGGTCTACCTGCTCTCCTTTTTTGTCTTTGCTAATTTGCCTTACTTGAAGATACTTCCCCAAATAGGGAAAACGTCCTACATGATGTGAACACAATATCTTCATTGCTAGAGTGCCAGCATCTGAACAAAGCAATGTCCGTTTCTGTACTCCCTAGCTGGCGCTAGCACCACACACACACACAGTTACCCACACGCACACACATTGACCCACCCACACACATACATTGACCAACACACACAAAGTGACCCACACACGGTGACCAAAATGCACAATGACCCATACACACACACACACAGTGACCTATGCAGTGACCTACACAGTGACACCCACACACACACACACAGTGACATCACATCCTGGAGGCAGATAGCATCCATGTGTACTGCAAGGAGCAGAAAGGCCTGCTGCTTATCTTCGCTGTTGCATGGGGCTCTGCATAGTGCTTTACTTCCACCTTCCCAGAGGAGTGTTTTCAGAGGGGGAAACAAGTCAACCTGGCAGGGCCCTTGTGAGGGTGGGGGGACTAGAGGATTTGTATTCCTAACACGATAGAATAGCTTGTTGATCCAAAGAGAATCTAATTTCCATTTCGGAGTCAAGAAGATAACACAGTTAGAAATTCTTTCAAATAAGGTTTTTCATCTTCTTTTGGATCGTTCACATAAATAGATGTGTGAAATTTAATCTGTTTCAAACTATATTAATATGGTTGTAAGATCAAATCCCACTTTCTAGCACCTGGAGAAAGAGTTGCTTGTTTGGGTTCTACTCAGGGCCGGCCCAAGACTTTGTACTGCCTGGATCCAAGTATGAAATGCTGCCTCCCCCGCCATAAAAACCCACCATATATACGCTTCTGCAATGGTAGAGTCTCTATGTGGGTGTGCTGGGGATGAAGTGTGTGTCTGTGTGTGTGTGTGCTGGAGATGAAGTGTGTGTCTGTGTGTGTGTGCTGGGGATGACGTGTGTCTGTGTGTGTGCTGGGGATGAAGTGTGTCTGTTTGTGCACTGTAGCCAATACACTTACCTATACACTGTGTCTGTGTATATGCAGGTGTGTCAGTGTTTGTATCTGTGTGTCTGTATCTGTATGTGTGTCAATGATTGTATCTGTTTGTCTATGTATCTGCATGTGTGGCAGTGTTTGTGTGTCTGTATATCTGCATGTTTATCAGTGTGTCTGTGCAACTGTATGTGTGTCAGTATATGTATCAAAAACTGACACACATGCAGATACTTACACACATACAGTTGTACAGAGACACCGATATGCCTGCAGATACACAGTTCTTCTCACTCCCCCCATGTTCTTCTCACTCCCCCTCCCACCCCCTGTGTTCTTCTCCCTCCCCCCACCCCCGCCCATCCCGTTTCTTCTACACTTCCCCATCCCCCTTGTGTTCTTCTCACCCACCCCGTGTTCTCCTCCCCCCTCCTCACCTCCCCTTTCCTGTGTAGCGTGGGTGGCCGAGCTCCTCTCTGGTCCGCGGTACAGGAGCTTCTGTTTCCTGTACCTGGCCAGACTGACAGGAAGTGAACACAGAGTGTGAACTTCCTATCAGTCCGGCCGGGTACAGGAAACGGATGATCCTGTACGGCGGACCGAAGAGGAGCTCGGCCACGCTACACAGGGAAGGGGGAAGGGAGGCAGTGCTGCAGCATTAGGGCCGGTGATGAGGGCGCTGGTCGCTCCCTCCTATATGGCGCCCTAGGCGGCTGCCTAGTTCGCCTTATAGGAAGTGCCGGCCCTGCACATGTACAGACACACATACACACACTACACACACAAACACACACTACACATACACAGATACACACACTACACAGATACACACACACTAGACACAGATACACACACTACACATATACAGATACACACATACAAACACACACAGATACACATGCTACACACATACAAACACACAGATACACACACTACACATACATACACACATACAAACACACACAAACACACAGATACCCACACTACATACAGATACACACATTACACACATATAAAAAGATATACACACACACACACAGAAACAAACACATTAAAAAAATTTAGCCACCCAACACGGTTGGCTGTGGCTGGTGCTCTGCCGATCCAGCTCCATCCTTGCTGCTCCCTCCTCCTTCTCCCGCACAGCTGGCTCTGTGTGAGCTGGGAGGAAGTGACAGCGATATGATAGGAAGGGGCCCAGTTGCGCTGTTAAAGTGCCGCAGCGCACGACCGGACCCCTCATTGCATATTTCCATCGGGTGGCCCTAAGGGCATGGACCACCCGATGGACCCTCACACAGGATCCCAACCAGTGCGGTGCTGCTGCACCACCGTCAAGGGTTGGGATATCCTACTTTAGATTTTGACAGGGGCAGCAAAATGCCACCCCTGGTAGAGTGCCGCCTGGAGCCGGGGCTCCAGCGTCGTCTATGGATGTGCTGACCCTGGTTCTACTTTTGTACGAAATGGATTGTCCTGGCATCTGGCATAATATTTTATTGTTTCTTATTTTATCTGACAATGTACCTTATTTGATGAATGTACCACTTTTAAATTGGAACAGAGACCGTTGTTACACATACCTGAGTGAATATCAATGAAAAATAGAGCTGTGGTGACTTGGTAAACTCCATTATTTCTGTAAATCTGGATGTACACTGTGGGTCAGCTCTTTGATGATAAGTTGACCTTATATCCAGCAGGTATACCAACTATCGAAGAAGTAGCTTAGTACCATTACCTAATCTTACTTATATGGACATTCCCCCATAAAAAGTTACTTACAACCGGTACATTTCTAGAAACAAAATAATGTTTAAATTATCTGCATATGGAGATCAGATTTGCCTAGCAAAGGAGTTAACAGACAAAATATTTATATCTCTATAATTTTTATTTGCAAAATGAACGCGCTGACTGAATTTTGTGTTTCTATGGAAACCCACATTTGTATTGTCCCTGTTTTAATGAAGTTCATCCTGTTGCCATTGTATAAAACGCCCACAAAGCATTTCTGTTTTCCCTCTGTGCATGCAGGTATCAATATACAAGATGAACAAACAAATGACAAATACTGCTGTCTTTTTAAATATATGATAATGCAATAATAGCTTATTTTTGCTTATAGTTTTCTAAACTGCATTTGTAAGCCTCACGTCTGTACCAGTAACAGTTTGTTAGGCAGCTATGAAAAACACACAGAAGAACATATAGAATTTCCCATAAATATGATTTTTTTTCTGCAGGCATTAGGGTGTGATTTCCCTTGCCTTCACTTTCTGATGTAATTTACACTAGTCTCCTGCATAGAAACATTGCTGGCATGGTTTGAGCAATCACTAGGATTCATTCCTACTGGAATGCAAGGACTCAGTAACATTAATACAGCTTTTTTAGTGTTTTTCTAAAAGAAAGTTACCATTATTGCTGAGCAAGGATGCACTGCAATGTGACTTTGCATTTTAGCAACCAGCTCCGAATTTTCATACATTTCCAATTACACACATGGCCAGCTTAGGACATAGTGCTGCCTGGGTCCCAGACTCAAATGCTACACCCCCACCCTCAGTCATGCACACACACAAACACATTGACACAGTCACACATATACACCCTAAATACTATTTAGTGGCCCATAGTGCAATTTTATGAACCCACCCATTAACATCACCTTAGACACAAGTACACAAACAATACAGATTTATTAATACACATACAAGCTAATTGAATAGAAAGAATTAAAGTGCTATGCACTTGGGCATTTAGATGTATAAAGAGGTTTGAGAGCAGCAAGGAGCAATTGCCCTGCCTACTTGATACTTGGACATCACTAATCAATACAGGATATCTCGCCAACCAGGCAAGCATTTAGTAAAAGGAGTACTGAAGGATTTTCCAGCAAGGTAATTAATATATATCAAGTTATTGTGCAGTAAATGCATACACCTCATATATCATGCCAATTAACATTAAATGCATAAACTTGGTATATCAGGCCAAGGAGCAGAAAATGCTTACATTTCTATATTATGCCAATGAGCCATATGTGCCTCCAAAAGCCTGCTAGTGCCATCTCTGCCCTCAAACAACCTGCCAGTGCCACCTCTCTGTTACCACCTTCTCTGTGTCATCTCTCTGCAACCAGCCTCTCTATGGCATCTGTCTGCCATCAGTCTCTCTGTGCCATCTTTCTGACCCAGCCTCTCTGTGTCATCTCTCTGCAACCAGCCTCTCTGTGTCATTCCTGTGCCCTCAGTCTTTCTGTGCCATCTCTCTGACCCAGCCTCTCTGTGTCATCTTTCTGCTCCCAGCAGTTCTGTGCAATCTCTTTTCCACCAGTGAGAGTTACAGTGTGTGTGTGGGAGAGTAACAGTGTGTGTGCGTGTGTGTGAGAGAGAGTGACAGTGTGTAGGGGATGGTGATAGTGTGTAGGTTATGTTTTACTTACCAGCCTCCCCACACTGGGTAATGAATACCCTGGATGTCCAATGGTCTCCTTCCCTGGTGGTCTGGTGGGCTATCCATCCAGTCTGCAGCACTGCAGACCATGCAATATTGATCTTGCGAGCTCCAGGATTTGAAGTGTCAGAGTGATGCCTTGGTAACCTGTGGCAAGACTCTGATTAGCTAAGCTCACAATATCACTACCACACGGTCTGTAGCTCTGCACCCAGGGGAGCTGCAGACCGGAGGTTTTGCTGGGCTCTTTCCTCAGGGCAGACTAAGTGGAGGGGGCTCAGGGTTTGCCGCTGGGGCCCCTCTCAGTGGTGGGTTCTTGATCCCGGACCAAGGACCCGACGAATCAGTCTGCAATTTACTGACCTGTTTGGTGAACTTAAATTTTAAATTCTAGAAACAGGTTTGTGCGAAAAGGTGCGACTCGGCGGAATACCACCACTGGTTAAAATCCATAATGACACAGTATCATGGTTAAGAACGGTAAAAAGTACAAAACTTATTTATGTGATTAAAACTTGTTTGCAAACAAAGCTATAATTCACAGACTTACTCCTCTAATTTCCCAGTGTCATGCAAAGCTCACACATATGCTTGAAAACTACATCTGCTGCTGAGTTACACTCAGAAACCAGCCTGTGGGCCTTGGCAGTAAATATCAGGGATATTTAAAAAGATTTGCAAGTGTAGCTGGTCTTAGCAGGAGCACAGCTCTTTATTCCAGTAAGTAAAACAATGAGTATCCTTAAAAAAATAGAAAAATGAAAAAAAATTAAAGATGAGACAAATAAACATGCAGAATATTTTCTTCTTGAAAAATGATGTAATTGGTAAAGCCAACAACCCCCTACTGTGCACTTTCAAACAATGTGGAAAGGGGCAATAAACAAAAATCACCTTTAAACAAAAAAGGGATCAAGCTAAGAATTTACTAGAAATAAATATAGAATAGGCAATCTAGGAAAGGGAAAATTAACTTAACCCAAACGTAATGACAAACCTAATCACACATTTGCATATTTAGATTACAGTGAAAAAAATGAATTAAAAACACATAGCTCTATATAAACATTAAAATGGAAATGGTGTCTTCAAAGGAGAACAGCAGACATTCTGCTTATGTGTCAACTAAAAAAAAAAAATAGATGTCAGGATTTTTTAATTTAAAGAAGGAAACTAATTTTATATAGCTCTATCAAAAATAGCAGAAGCTTTCATATAGTTTTACTCACAACTATAATATGCAGATATATGAAAAGGGAAGACAAAAAAAGAGATATGAGAAGGTAAACAAAAACAATGTAATAAATTATATCTTCCGAAATTAAACATTTTTATATTTTCTAGTTTAAAAATACTTAAGACAATACAATATTTTTTTTCTCAGGAAGAACTTGTGTGAATTTATTAAAGGGACACTATAGTTACTAGTACAACTGCAATATATTCAAAGCTTGGGCTTGTCACCAGTGGGGTACCTCAGGGATCTGTATTTGGACCCATTCTCTTTAATGTTTTTATTAGTGATATTGCAGAAGGTCTTGATGGCAAGGTCTTTTTGCTGATGATACTAAGATATGTAACAGGGTTGATGTTCCAGGAGGAATAAGCCAAATGGCAAATGATTTAGGTAAACTAGAAAAATGGTCAGAATTGTGGCAACTGACATTTAATGTGGATAAGTGCAAGATAATGCATCTTGGACGTAAAAACCCAAGGGCAGAGTACAGAATATTTGATAGAGTCCTAACCTCAACATCTAAGGAAAGGGATTTAGGGGTGATTATTTCTGATGACTTAAAGGTAGGCAGACAATGTAATAGAGCAGCAGGAAATGCTAGCAGAATGCTTGGTTGTATAGGGAGAGGTATTAGCAGTAGAAAGAGGGAAGTGCTCATGCCATTGTACAGAACACTGGTGAGACCTCACTTGGAGTATTGTATGCAGTACTGGAGACCGTATCTCCAGAAGGATATTGATACTTTGGAGAGAGTTCAGAGAAGGGCTACTAAACTGGTTCATGGATTGCAGGATAAAACTTACCAGGAAAGGTTAAAGGATCTTAACATGTATAGCTTGGAGGAAAGACAAGACAGGGGGGGATATGATAGAAACATTTAAATACATAAAGGGAATCAACACAGTAAAAGGAGGAGACTATATTTAAAAGAAGAAAAACTACCACAACAAGAGGACATAGTCTTAAATTAGAGGGACAAAGGTTTTAAAATAATATCAGGAAGTATTACTTTACTGAGAGGGTAGTGGATGCATGGAATAGCCTTCCAGCTGAAGTGGTAGAGGTTAACACACAGTAAAGGAGTTTAAGCATGCGTGGGATAGGCATAAGGCTATCCTAACTATAAGATAAGGCCAGGAACTAATGAAAGTATTTAGAAAATTGGGCAGACTAGATTGGCCAGATGGTTCTTATCTGCCGTCACATTCTATGTAATAGTGTTAGTTAGTGTGATGTGTGTGTGAGGGTGCTGGTAGTATGCGTGTTTGTGAGGATGCTGTTAGTGTGCTGTGTCTGAGGGTGCTGTTTGTGTGCTGTGTGTGTGTGAGGGTGTTTGTGTGTTTGTTAGGGTCCTGTTAGTGTGCTGTTTGTGGGTGAGTGTGCTGTGTGTGTGTTTGTGAGGGTGCTGTGTGTGTGTGTTTGTGAGGGTACTGTTAGTGTACTGTGTGTGAGAGGGTGCTGTGTGTTTGAGGGTGCTGTATGTGTGTGTGTGTGTGTGTGCTGTGTGCTTTGTGCTGTGTGTGTGCTGTGTGTGGGTGGGTGCTGTGTGAGGGTGCTGTATGTGTGTAGGTGCTGTGTGTGTGTAGGTGCTGTGTGTGTGTGTGTGTGCTGTATGTGTGTAGGTGCTGTGTGAGTGCTGTATGTGTGTAGGTGCTGTATGTTTGGGTGATTGTGGGGGTGGAGGTAGGGGTAAATTACTTTATATCCCCCCTCCCTTCTTACCTTATGTAGGGAGGGGGTATCCTTGCTGCCATGTGCCATCCCTGGTGGTCCAGTGGAGAGTGAACTCTAGCCTGCCACGGCAACGCTCAGATCTCGCGAGAGGAACCCGGTAGAGCTGCTGGCTAGAGCTGCCCGGGTCCTCTCCTGCCTCCCTCCCTGCATGTGGATTGGTGGAGAGGGAGGCTTAGAGCAGAGCCGGCGCACGGATAGCGCTGGCTCTGCTTGAGCCGACAGGGGAGATCCTGAGATCTCCCCTGCCGGTCTCACTCCAGAGGCATGCCGCGGGGATTAGGGTGTGCCCAGGCACACCCGGCACACCCCGTGCGCACGCCTATGTTCTTTGTTACCATGTATGTGAACACAATGATGTATTTGAAAAAATTATTTACATCTCTTATAAATTATACACCAATGCTCCAATCAGGCACACCCACACACATTACAAACACTATTTATTCTCATGTCTGAACACTGTGGTTGTGATACATATTGATATCTGCATTTTAAATAAATGTGTCATCTAACAACAGAGCAATACATCCCCCTTTTCTTATAATTAACTTAGTACAAACATTCCAAAACCTTTGTATAATAGCGAGATTTGAGGAGGTTACACTAAATCCAGAGTTAGTTGTGTATGTACATCAGGGTGACTGGATAATGGATTTTTTTTGCAACCCCGTCCCAGTGGCTGTATTGCTTAAATATAAGGTCTGTCCGGAAAAAGTCCAGCCATTGTTAATATAACAAGGAAAGTGTACTGGAAGGACGACTTCGCTGTACTTGTCAGTGGGAGCGCTAGATGCCGTTGAGTGATAATGCGTACCGTGTGGCCGTCGCATTCAAAATTACTGAGTGAGTGGAGCAAAAATCTGCATCAAACTTTTGTGTCAAGCTTGAATATTCCTCCACGGTGTGACGAGACCAATCTCGCCACTGTACATTGGAGGAGCCTGGTTGCCTGCCTGCTGCCTTTTGACTATGGACCAGCATTTAAATACTTTATTTTCCTATGCAGAAAGGTCTATTCCTGTATTTCTGCCCTGGCGTTCGGTAGATTCTCGGATTTACTGAATTAACTCATTCAACCCAGATAGCTATGCCATGGAGCCTATTCGTGTAATAAAAGACTTTGGCTCCATGGCGATTGAACTGTATATGTGTGGTCTGAGCGCCATTCAGTAATAATGTGCGCTCAGACCTAAGCTATCTGGGGATATGTTGCATGTCTGTATTTTATGTAATAAATGTAACCTTGTGTATTTTATTGTATTTTACTGTCTTTTTACTGCAATGTGCTTAATGGAGTTTTGCTTCCCAATTATCTCCAGGATAGAAGACTCTGTGGAACTGGTTTTGGGCAGAAAAGCCATGCTTCATTTGCTCACAAAGGACTTTGATCTATCTTTTGAACCAATGGACCAATTTGGATGATTTTGACATAAGTTTGTATTTGGAGTATGCTGATTCTGAAAATGTTTTATGTGAATGTGATGCATACTTTCCAAGTTA
>OW240917.1:108131614-108155019 GCA_933207985.1 Pelobates cultripes | reverse complement strand
GTAACCCCCCTCCAATATACCCCCAGTAACCCCCTCAATATCACCCCTCCCTCCCATTAACCCCCTCCAATATACCCCTCCCAGTAACCCCTCCAATATACCCCTCCCAGTAACCCCCTCAATATCACCCCCTCCCAGAACCCCCTCAATATAACGCTCTTCAAGTATACCCCATCCTTCCCAGTAGCACTCCTCTCTCCCAATATACCCCCTCCCTCCCAGCATCCCCCTCACTACACCCCACTCCCTCCCAGTAACCACCTTCCCTATCACCCCCTCCTAGTAAACCCCCTCCTTCACACTACCTCCCCCTCTCTCCCAGTATCCCCCCTCCCTTACACCATGACCGCCTCCCTCCCAATATCTCCCTTCACTATCCCCCTCCCAGTATACACCCTCACTCACACTATCACCCACCTCTCTCCCAGTATCCCCCCTCCCTCCCAATATTCCCCAGTCTTTCCCAGTATTTCCAAGTCCATACCAGTATTCCCCACTCACACTATCAACCCCCTCCCTCCCAGTATTCCCCATCACAGTATTACCTTATCCCTTTCAGTACTACCCTCTCCCTTACACTATCACCACCCTACCTCACACTATCACCCCACCCCCTCCCAGCATTCCCCCCTCACACTATCACCCCCTCCCTCCCAGTATTTCCCCACTTACAGTATTAACCCCTCCCTCACAGTATTACCCCCCCTCCCTCATAGTATCCTTCCTCCCACACAGTATTACCCCCTCGGCTACCACCTTCCCATCACCCTCACAGTATCAGTGGCGGATCCAGAGGGGGGACAATGGGGTAATTGCCCCCCCCCCCCGAGATTCCACCCTGCCGGCTAATGTAGGGCTGGCATTGTCCAAGTGCCAGCCCTGCAATGTGCCTTCGGACCGGGAAGAGATATCCCTCCCCAGTCCGCAGGCACTGTGCTGGCAGCCGGCAGGGGAGAGAGGGAGAGAGGACCCGGGAGCTCAGCCTCTCTACCACGGCAACGCTCCAAATCTCGCGAGAGTGAACTCTAGCCCTGGAGTGCGGGCTAGAGTTCACCTCACCACCACTGGGACCACCAGGGAATCCCCACCGGGGATTTTTTACAATTATTACAATTATTATTAAAAAGCCTCCCTAACCTCCCCCCCATACAAATACTGCCCCCATACACACACTACCCATACACACACTACACATACTGCCCCCATACACACACTACACACACTGCCCCACAAACACTGCCCCCATACACACACTACACACACTGCCCCCATACACACACTCCACACACTGCCCCACAAACACTGCCCCATACACACACTACACACACTGCCCCACAAACATTGCCCCCATACACACTGCCCCACAAACACTGCCCCCATACACACACTGCCCCACAAACACTGCCACCATTACACACTGCCCCACAAACATTGCCCCCATACACACACTACACACACTGCCCCACAAACACTGCCCCCATACACACACTACACACACTGCCCCCATACACACACTGCCCAACAAACACTGCCCCCATACACACACTGCCCACAAACACTGCCCCCATACACACACTAAACACACTGCCCTGCATCCCATATACACACTGCCCCCATACACACACTGCCCAACAAACACTGCCCCCCATACACACATTGCCACACATACACACATTGCCCACACACACATACAGTGCCCCCCCATACACACACCTCCAAACACACATACAGTTCCCCCCATACACACTCTGCAACTCTCACACACACACTGCACCGCTCACACACTGCCCCACACATACACTGCCCCTTAACACACACTGGAACCCTGACATAAACTGCCGCCTAACGCACTCGCACACACATTTCACCGCTCACACACACACACACACACTGCACCTTTCACCCCTAACACATACCACTGCTCCTATACCCTATATCCCAGCAGACCCCAGGTAAGTTGTCAAACTGTTCTTAAACGGTTTGACTACTTACTCTGAGATGGGATCCTGGCACTACTAGCACCATAACTACTACACTGACCTGTAGTGGTTATTGTGCCTGGATTATTTCTTTAAATTATCTACAAGTGCCCCTCCCGAGATCAGGCTCTGGATCTGCCCCTGCACAGTATTCCCCCCTCCTACACACCATCACCCACCTCCCTCACAGTATATCGCCTCCCTCTCAGTATTACCCCCTCCCACACACTATCGCCCCTATATCCCACACACTATCACCCCCTCCCTCACCAGATCACCCCTTCCACACACACACAAACTGTCACCACCTCACACACACAGTATCATCCCCTTCACACACAGTCACTCTCCCTTATACATACTGTCACCCCTACAATGTTGTGTCACCATACTCATACACTGTCACATTCCCACACATTGTCACCCGACACCACACTGTCACCCCCTCCACACTTTCAGCCCTTTCATGCATCCACACTCTCACTAACCACTCCTAGTCCTGTTAATCTCACCCCCTCCAAACTCACCTGCCCTCTCTTTGCCACACTCATTAACCCCCTTAATCCTGGCACACTCCTTCCTCAAACCTTGCCACATTCACCCTTCACTCCAAAACTGTAATACTCACCCCACCCCAACTATGCCACACTTACCGTCACTTAAATCTTAAATTTTCATTTTTGTTTTAGAGAACCCCTTCACACCAGTACTTATTTATACACGACTGCCGGGCTATGTGACCATACCCCACAATTGTGTATAAACGATTGGCATAATTGCAAATTAAATTTATTTATTGCAAATTAATTTTGTTTGCAAAATATGCTACAACTATAGCCAGAGAGCTCACAATGCAGGGGCACAGGAAGCTCTGACATTGCAAGCTTCTGAACAATGAATGCAGAGACTGACTCTCTGTATCCAGTGCTGCAAGCACGCCTTTCGATATAGCAAATGCTCCTTACACTTATACAAAATACAACCCTATTATTTTATACTTTGGGTGTAAGTGGGGCCTCATGCTTGAAGTTCGCCTAAGGCCTCATAAAGTCTAGAGCCGCCTCTGTCCGGCATTGCCGCTGGGAGCAACCCCGGTGAAAGTAGGCGAGATGCTACCGTGGCTAAAGCGGTACGCTAACCGCGAGGTTGCGGAGTTTCTGTGGAAATGTTTTAAGGAGGGGTTCACCATTCCATTTAAGGGGAAGGATCCGGGGAAGTTGTGTGCGAACCTCAAATCCGTGCGGGAACATCCGGGGGTAGTTCGGATGAAGTGCAGTTGGGAAGGCCATATGTAGCCCCACCGCTGCCGGACTTGAGGGTGTCCCCTCTCGGGGTGGTTCCCAAGAGGGAACCAGGCAAATTCCGTTTGATACATCATTTGTCTTACCCGAAAGGGGCATCAGTCAATGACGACATTGACGCGGCCCTGAGCTCTGTTTCGTATGCATCATTCGACCAGGCGGTTTAGTTGGTTCGCAAAGCAGGGCCGGGGGCACTAATGGCAAAGGTTGATGTGGAAGCGGCTTTTCGACTGCTCCCCATTCACCCGGAATGTCACCACTTGTTGGGGTGTTTCTTCGAAGGTTTTTTTTTCGTGGATCTATGTTTGCCCATGGGCTGTTCGATTTCTTGTTCATATTTTGAAAAGTTCAGCACATTTTTGGAGTGGGTGGTTCATCAGGAGTCGGTCGGGGGTGCGGTGGTGCACTACTTGGATGATTTCATGTGCGTGGGGCGGACTCAGACCACTGCAGCCAGATACTACGGGTTTTGCAGTGGGTGGCACAAGCATTTGGGATTCCATTAGCCGAGCTTCCTGGGGTTGGAAATCGACTCGGTGAAGGGGGAATGTCGGTTGCCTGCAGATAAATTGTTGGCACTCCGACAATGGGTAGGGAGAGTGAGGGGTTTAAAGAAGGTGACCTTGCAAGGGCTGCAGTCCCTGTTGGGGAGCCTGAACTTCGCATGTAAAGGGCATGTAAAGGGTTTTTTGTAGGCAACTAGCTCGGGCTACCTGCGGTGTAAGGTCACCGGGTCATTTCATTAGGGTATCAGCTGACATGAAGGCGGACTTGGATGTGTGGATACGTTTTTTACAAGAGTTTAATGGTAGGGTGTTTTTTAGGGACCTGGTGGCAACGTCGGAGGACATCGGTTTATTTACGGATGCTTCTGGGAGCGTGGGTTTTGGGGTGTATTTGATTTTTCACTCCGATAATATGGCAGTGGTCCAGGCGATTAATAGTAATTCCGCCTCGTCGCTACCCGTGATTCGGTTATTGAGACACCTAGTTCTTCTTTGTATGTCATGGAATATCGTTTTTAGGGCTAGGCATGTGCAGGGCTTGTTGAACGTTGTAGCTGACGCACTGTCTCGTTCACAGTGGGAGCGTTTTCGGGAGGCAGCAACGAGCGCACAGGAAACAGGACAGGCGGCTTGGGGGCTTGGGGGCTTGATAAGGAGTTCATTGGCGCCAGGCACCTGGGCGGCATACACCAAAGTTTGGACCGACTGGGAGATGACGGTAGGGCAGACGGGAGTGGGTGACTCCGCGGCAGGTAGGTTGGACGCGCTATTATGGTGGTTGTGTCGGTTACTAGCGGGTGGGGCCTCTCCCTCTAAGGTGGAGCGTCATATGGCGGCTTTAGCTTTTTGGTTCAAACTTAATGGTTGGGAAGATCTTACCAAGACTTTTGTGGTGAAACAGGCCTTGCGAGGCTTCCGGAAGGGGAGGAAGACCGTGGACACAAGGAGGCCGGTGTCGTTTACCGTCCTGCAAGGGCTCGTGGGAGTGTTGAGTGATATGTGCACATTATCATTTGAAGTGGTTTTGTTTTCCATAGCGTTTGTTTGGGCCTTTTTCGGGGCGTTTCGTATCAGTGAGTTGGTCAGCAAAAACAAATCAGGAAAGAATGGGCTTCAGCTCGAGGACGTGATTTTGGCTAAGATATCTGCTTGGTTAGCCCTGCAAGTTCTATGCTTTAAGACGTTATAGTGGTAAATAAGGGAACCAGCTGCGGTTACAATTGGTGACCACGAAGGGACTTGTACTTGGAAGCTTTAAATATAAAATAAGAGGGTCGAGATTCAACTGAGACGCTCCAAGACGGACGTTTTTGGGAGAGGTAAGAAGATAGTCCTGTTCTTGTTGCCGGGGTCAGATGTCTGCCCAGTGGCGGGCGGGACCAAGTTCCTAAGCACACGCCCGGGTATAGCAGGATGTTTTTTAGTTCATAAGGATGGCTCGGCACTGTCGCGTTTTCAATTTATCCGGGTATTTCGGATGGGGCTACAAAAGCTGGGCGTCCAGCCCATGCAATTCGGTACGCATTCATTTCGCATAGGGGCTGCAACGGAGGCAGCTCATCTTGGATTGGGTGACGAACGGATTAAACAGATAGGTAGGTGGGAGTCCATCCGGTTTCGTTCATACGTAAGGCCAGACGGGTTGGTATAAAGGTGGGCCGCTGGTTGGCGGGGCAGGGGGGGTTATTGCCCTCCACAGTAACTGATTTCAGGTTTGGTCACTTGGTTGGTGGGTCACTCATACGTGTATTGGGCACAGAACTGTATAGAGAACTCTATATATAGTGTTTCTATGCAAACACACATTTTGGCTGAGGAGGGGGGCGGGTATAAAAAGCGAGTTGAGCTGTCAGACAGCTCAGCTCGCGAACGCGCATTCCGCGCACATGCGCGGTAGAGGCGCTGAGTGCATTCAATACCGCTCTATGAAGAACACGATTGGTGCAGCGCAAAGCCGCGCATGCGCACCAGATCGCGATGATTTTGATGAAAAAGGGGGCGCGGCATGGCTGGGAGCTCGGCGCTGGAACGGAGGTAAGTTTATATGATAAGAAAGCTTTGAAAATTATTTTTATTAACTGTAAGTTCATATAAAAGCAAGAAGGAAGGCTGGGGGACCTGTCTTTCTTGCTTTTATATGTAGACTATAGTGTCCCTTTAACCTATTAATGATATTTGCAAGCATTTAGTTTAATCTTATAAACTCTGCTATAATGGATTTTATATGTCTATATTTATATTTTTATATAATAAATACCAAAAAGACAAAACTTTATTGCTTCCAAGACAATCCTTATTTTATATTGTATTCTCAATTATTTATATATGTTAAATAGAGGATCTCTTACACTAACTACCGTGTTTCCCCGAAAATAAGACCTACCCCGAAAATAAACCCTAGCTGGATTATGGGGGTGGGCTGCAATATAAGCCCTACCCTGAAAATAAGACCTAGGCAGGGCCGGCAGCTGCCGGCCCTTTCATCTCCAGCAGCCTGGCTCTATAGTTTGCAGGGATGGGACTGGGCTTGGCCGCTGCAGGGGTGAGGAAGGTGAGAGTAGTAGGAGAGGGAGGAGGGAAGTATTACAGGGAGGGAGGGAGGAGGGAGAGGGATAATATTACACAGGAGGGTGGGGATAACAGCCTGTGAGGGAGGGGAAGTATTACAGGAGGAGGTGGGGATAATGGCTACTGGGAGGAGGGAGAGTAGCCACGAGGAGGGAGGGAGAAATAATATTACAGAGGATAATATTACAGGGAGGGAGGACAATATTACTGGGAGGAGGGAGGAAGTAGCCACAAGGGAGGGAGGGAGAATGTGGCCACAGGAGGGAGGGGAATAATATTACTGGGAGGGAGGGAGAGTAGCCACAGGGAGGGAGGGAGGAATATTACAGGGAGGGAGGGAGGAGGATAGCCAGGGAGGGAGGATAATATTACAGGGAGGAGGATAATATTACAGGGAGGGAGGGATAATATTACAGGGAGGGAGGAGGGGATAATATTACTGGGAAGGAGGGGGAGAGTATTACAGGGAGGGAGGGGGGAGATAATATTACAGGGAGGGAGGGGAGAATATTACAGGGAAGGGGGGTAATATTACAGGGAGGGAGAGTATTACAGGGAGGGAGAGTATTACAGGGAGGGAGGGGAGAATATTACAGGGAGGGAGAGTATTACAGGTAGGGAGGGAGGGAGGGGAGAATATTACAGGGAGGGAGGGGATACAATTACAGGAAGGGAGAGGGGATAATATTACAGGGAGGGAGGGGGGAGAGTATTACAGGGAGGGAGGGAGGGGAGAATATTACAGGGAGGGGAAGGTGGAGGTTACACAGCGCGGACACCGGCAGACAGACTGGCTCTAAGCCCTACCCTGAAAATAAGCCCTAGTGTGTTTTTTGTGACTAAAATTAATATAAGACCCGGTCTTATTTTCGGAGAAACACGGTATATGAAATTTTGGCTAAGATATCTGCTTGGTTAGCCCTGCAAGTTCTATGCTTTAAGACGTTATAGTGGTAAATAAGGGAACCAGCTGCGGTTACAATTGGTGACCACGAAGGGACTTGTACTTGGAAGCTTTAAATATAAAATAATAAATACCTTGGTAACCTGTTATGCGTAAGAGAAGACACAATACTTTGTCATGGCACACGTCCTGAAATATCAAGAATCTATTGAGCTATTTGTAGCTCAGACTCAGAGAGAGATCTTCATCATTAGAGATGATTTTAATATGAACTTGTAAAAGGCACTTTGAGGTCAGGTGCCAAGTACATTGTAATTTGCATACAATGCTGAAATTGTGGATCTTAATATCATAAGAGAACAAATATCCATATATGGTAAACTCCCTAAAATGCCTAATACACCAGCTCAGCATGGTCCATTAGTTCCAGGACTGTGGATTGCAGGCAGGGGGGTATGTTCTCTTTGTAGCTGCTTAGTATGCATGCACAGGAAAAAGATTAATGCAATATGTTGTCAAAAGAAAAGTGATAAGACAGAGTGATGACTTGCTATTATATAACTAATAGATTTCGAAGTCTAATTCCAAGAATGCAAAGAACATTGCATTATGGCTTAATGAAAACATTCATGACACAGAAGCGACAGACAGTCAAATATGTAAGAAATGTTTTATAAAACAGTGATAATTTCCATACTGTCAGTTACACTAGCTGTTGATTAAAAAATCAGGAATTATAACAGTATAACTATTTTTGGAGTCTGGAGTTTCCAGCCAAGGTTGCGGAGATACAGAGACATGTAAACATTCCAAGGAATTGAGAAGTCGTTGTTTTATATTCCAAATTATGAACATTATTACATACAGCCATAAAGAGAAAGACATGGCTTTTAAATACATTCAGTGCAGTACATAGGCGTGCGCACGGGGTGTGCCGGGTGTGCCTGGGCACACCCTAATCCCCGTGGCACGCCTATGGTTTGAGTCCTGCAGGAACAGTGTTCCTGCACTTTTTTTGAGCAGGAACGCTGTTCCTGCAGGCACTCAGCGCCCCCGTCTCACCTCTTGCCCCTGTCATGGAGAGGGCAAGAGGTGATGGATTCCCCCCCCCCTCAGCGCGCGGCGAGGGAGCTCTCTGCTGTCTGCTGTCTGCTCCCTCTCGCCGCGCGCTGATGCCGGGAGCCGGAATATGACGTCATATTCCGGCTCCCAGCTCCAGCAGACAGCCCGCGCGGCGAGAGGGAGCAGAGAGCAGACAGCAGAGAGCTCCCTCGCCGCGGCTGAGCTGCAGAGAGGCGCCCGCCCCCACTGGACCCCAGGGAAAAGTCCACCAGCACTCCAGGTAGGAGGCTGGGTGGACATTTTTTTTTTAAATATAATAATTTGTGTGTGTGTATGTGTGTGTGTGTGTGTGTGAGTATGTGTGTGTGTGTGTATGTGTGTGTCAGTGTGTCTGTGTGTGTGTCTGTGAGTGTGTGAGTGTGTGTCTGAGTATGTGTGTGTGTCAGTGTGTGTGTGTCTGAGTGTGTGTCTGAGTGTGTGTCTGTGAGTGTGTCTGTGAGTATGTGTGTGTGTCAGTGTGTGTGTCTGTGAGTATGTGTGTCTGTGAGTATGTGTGTGTGTGTGTGTGTGTGTGCCTGTGAGTATGTGTGTGTGTGTCTGTGAGTGTGTGTCTGTGAGTATGTATATGTGTGTGTCTGTGAGTGTATGTGTGTGTCTGTGAGTGTGTGTGTGTGTGTGTGTGTGTACGTATATATATATATATATATATATACACACACACACACGCAGAACCGGCGCTATCTGAGTGCCGGCTCTGCTCTAAGCCTTCATGGGCTGGCGGGGAGAAAGATCTACCTCACCGGCCCACAGCAGCATGGAGGGAGGCAGTAGAGGACCCAGGCAGCTCTAGACAGAAGCTCCGCCAGGTTCCTCTGCGGCAATGCTCAGATCTCGCGAGAGTTAACTCTAGCCCCGCAGGCTAGAGTTCACTCTCCACTGGACCACCAGGGATGGCACATGGCAGCAAGGATTTACTAATCTGCCAAATCCCTCCAAACATACAGCACACACACATACAGCTCACACACACACAGTACACTAACCGCACCCTCACAAACACACACAGCACCTTTAAAAAAAACACAACACCCTCACACACAGCACACTAACAGCACCCTCACAAACAGCACCCTCACAGGACAAACATACACACACAAACACCCTCACACACAAACAGCACAGTCACAAACACGCACCCTCACACACAAACATCACACTAACAGCACACAGCACACTAACAGCACACACAGCAGTGTGTGTGTGTGTTTATATATATATATATATATATACATATACATACATACACACATGCGCGTGGCGTGTGTTTGTGCTTTAGGGTGCACACCCTAATGCAATAGGCTGCGCACGCCTATGGTGCAGTACAATGCAGTACACTGCAGCATATATTTTATATAACATATGCTAACTAGCTCATATTTTTTCCTAAACAGAGTTGAAATTATACTACCCTCCTAGAAAAAAGGGCAACAGGTGGTTATACATCCTTTGCTTCTTTAAATGCTCTGCAAAAATAAATAGTTATAAAATGATTAAAAATAATATATATGGAAGATAAATCAGGGCAAAATAAAATGGTAAATATATAGGATCTCTGATAACTTTTAAACTGAAATTATTAAAGGCTTATTTAAATAAAATGTAAAATACATTTACAACTTTAAATGTGACCAAAAGATACTAAATGATGTGTTAAACAGCCAGCTCAATTTACTAGAATAGCATAAGTATTCTACTATTTAAAGTGCACAATTCCTGCACATAATGACTTTGCTTACTTGGGTACAGTCTTTAGTCTATTGCAATAGCAGGATTAAAGTACACCAATTTTAAAAGGGAAAGCTTACTTAAATAAGTGGTACTATCCCACTGTACCTGTATTGCTCGCAGTAATGAAATTAGAACAATGATATTGTACTACTGACTGTAATCAGATCAGACACATGTAATCTCAGTGAATTTCATAAACTAACATAAAAAAAGATTAAATATTAAAGTTGTTTATATATAAATATAGCAATGTTGTTTATAAATAAATATATAGAGACTAGGCAATAATAGCATTTACATGCATTCAGCAGCCTGCTATCTCAGAGCCAGAAACGGATTTATAAAAAATAAAAATAAAAAGTAAGTTTTAAAAAGTCCACAGTCAACCACACATGAAGGGTGAAATAATTGCTTCTTTAAAAGCTATATGCTGCTGCAATTATGTATATAAATACAGATTAGGGCACAGCGTAGAAATAAAAATACAGTTTCAAATCTCATATATGGGGATTCAGTTCCACCACATTTTCTACAATTCTGAAAGAGGCTAATTTTAATAATAATATGTTGTAAGAGCATTGTGAATATATATACTGCAAAATTAATGTGATATTGCAAAGCCTGCAATATTCTAAACGGACATTAAAATTTAAGAAAAATAATAATGCATAAAGAAAAATGCATTAAAAAAATGCAGTGTCAATTAAAGTGATAATACTCTGATATATTAAATCACATTGCATATCACATATCTGCTATATGAAAATTATAATTAAGGTAACTTTACTGTCCAAAGCTCCCTCACATCAATTTTATAGAATCTATACTTTTCTGTGGTCACCTCCAAAGAAGCCTCGGAAACTGGGGGGCTCATCCCAAAAGGCATCTGATTCCAGACTTAAAGAAACATAAATGATAGAAAAGGAATCACGGGAACACCCAGAACATGCATTTTTGTATATAATCTTAATTTGCAGATATTATGCATTAAAGACATATAAAGGATATTCAATTAAATATGCAGGTATCTTTAAAAATTAAGTAATGTTAAAATAAATAAATGATAATAAAATATATATATATATTTTTTACCACAATATAAACAGTCACAATATAAACAGCTTTGTTAAACATATTTAAGTACAAGTACTTATGACAAGAAATATACAGAATCCGTTTATAACAGGCATGTTTAGTATAAATGCAAAGTTGTTGTTTTTTGTGGATTTATTATTGCCCAAGAAATCTCTGAACATATTCAGAATTTTTGAGAGCAGCAAGTAAGACAGCAGATTGCAATAGACACCATTACAATATTGCTTTGAGGTCACTACTTTAAAGAATAAATAAATGTTCTATAGCTCGCTAGACCACTGGCTTTTAATGAACAGTTTGCACAACACTTATAAAATAGTTTGTTATTCTTCACATTATAGCTGTGACAAAATAATACACAGGGTAAAAATGCTATGTCACTGTTTAATAGACTTACCCAGTATTTAAGGACGACATGTTTCTTGCAAAGTAATCTGGACTTTGAGGGTTGGTTCTAACTACGTTTAATTAAATAATTTACTAAAGAAAAAAAAAAGAGGTTTTGTTTTGTTTTTTCCCCTGCAAGTGAATTTTCAGCGCAAGGTCATTTTGTGTTCACAGACTATTTTGTTTTTTAAAAAGCTGTTCTTTATCTCACATTATGAACGGCCTTGTAGAAACATAGAAACATAGAATGTGACGGCAGATGAGACCCATTTGGCCCATCTAGTCTGCCCAGTTTTCCAAATACTGTATTTTCTGGCGTATAAGATGACTTTTTAACCCTGGAAAATCTTCTCCAAAGTCGGGGGTCGTCTTATACGCCGGGTATAGGGTCTATATAGCTGCCGTGGGCGCCCTGAGCCCCCATCGCCGGCCCTTCTAATGCTGCAGCCACCTGAGCGCTCTATAGAGAGCGCTCAGACAGCTGCCGCACTGCCTCTCTTCTCACCTCCCCTTCCCTGTGCAGAGTGGGTGGCCGAGCTCCTCTTCGTCCTGTCAGTCCGGCCGGGTACCGCGCGGTACAGGAGATTCAGTTACTTGTTCCCGGCCGGACTGAAAGGAAGTGCACACTGAGTGCTCACTTCCTTTCAGTCCGGCCGGGAACAGGTAACAATCTCCTGTTCCGCGCGGACTGACAGGACGAAGAGGAGCTCAGCCACCCACTCTGCACATGGAAGGGGAGGTGAGAAGAACGTAGGGAGGATGGGGGTGGGGGAGTAAAAAGAATGGAGGGGGGGGAATAAAAAGAATATATTGCAATTAGCCTCCTGTGTGCTAGACCAGCAAGCATGGATTATATGCCCAAACAGCCTGGCACATACCTGGGCTTTAACCCCTTAAGGACAGATGACGGAAATATTCCATCATGATTCCCTTTCATTCCAGAAGTTGTGTCCTTAAGGGGTTAAATGCTATTTCAGATTATCATTATTTAATGTCTTGCTGTGTACCTCTGTCTGCTCACTGTACATCATGGCTAATTTTTATTTGGTGTGCATTGGAAGAGGGGTAGTCTTATACGGCGAGTATATCCCAAACTCTATATTTTAACTAGAAAAGTTGGGGGTCGTCTTATACGCCCAGTCGTCTTATACGCCGGAAAATACGGTACTTTCATTAGTCCCTAGCCTTATCTTATAGTTAGGATAGCCTTATGCCTCAGTAAGGGCAGTTTTTCAAGCAGAACACTGATCAAACTGACTCTCCACCATGACCACTTCAAATCACTGAATCAGTCATAGTGGTTGGAGTAAGCCTTGAATCTAAGATGTAATTATTTTAATGCAGTCGGTCTATCAATAATTCTGAAATATATTTTCCATGGCAATAGGAACACACACTAATCGTAGTCAGCAGAGAGGCAGTTAGCACTCTAATCTTCTATTAAGCATATACAGAGTTAATTATATTATTAATATTACTGTTGAATGACTTTTTAACTTTTTTTTAGGGTTCTGAATTGTTATATGAAGTTGAAGTTCCAGGTGCACCTTCTGTTTTGACTTTGAATGATGGAAATGGAGGTAAGTGAGTTGGAGACATGTATAGAATGCTGGCTAATATAGGGATTTTGGAACTTTGACATTTCACACATTAATCATGTCTACTATACATAGAAACATAGAAATATAGAATGTGACGGCAGATAAGAACCATTTGCCCATCTAGTCTGCCCAATTTTCTAAATACATTCATTAGTCCCTAGCCTTATCTTATAGTTAGGATAGCCTTATGCCTATCCCACGCATGCTTAAACTCCTTTACTGTGTTAACCTCTACCACTTCAGCTGGAAGGCTATTCCATGCATCCACTACCCTCTCAGTAAAGTAATACTTCCTGATATTATTTTTAAACCTTTGTCCCTCTAATTTAAGACTATGTCGTCTTGTTGTGGTAGTTTTTCTTCTTTTAACCCCTTAAGGACTGGACCTTTTTTGCGATGTTGTACATTTGCGACCAGGCATATTTTTACACTTTTGTGGTGTTTGTGTTTGGCTGGAATTTTCCGCTCTCTCATTTACTGTTCCCATACAAATTATATATTGTTTTTTTCAGGACAAAAGGGGCTTTCTTTCTCTGATATATTAAATCACATTGCATATCACATATCTGCTATATGAAAATTATAATTAAGGTAACTTTACTGTCCAAAGCTCCCTCACATCAATTTTATAGAATCTATACTTTTCTGTGGTCACCTCCAAAGAAGCCTCGGAAACTGGGGGGCTCATCCCAAAAGGCATCTGATTCCAGACTTAAAGAAACATAAATGATAGAAAAGGAATCACGGGAACACCCAGAACATGCATTTTTGTATATAATCTTAATTTGCAGATATTATGCATTAAAGACATATAAAGGATATTCAATTAAATATGCAGGTATCTTTAAAAATTAAGTAATGTTAAAATAAATAAATGATAATAAAATATATATATATATATTTTTTACCACAATATAAACAGTCACAATATAAACAGCTTTGTTAAACATATTTAAGTACAAGTACTTATGACAAGAAATATACAGAATCCGTTTATAACAGGCATGTTTAGTATAAATGCAAAGTTGTTGTTTTTTGTGGATTTATTATTGCCCAAGAAATCTCTGAACATATTCAGAATTTTTGAGAGCAGCAAGTAAGACAGCAGATTGCAATAGACACCATTACAATATTGCTTTGAGGTCACTACTTTAAAGAATAAATAAATGTTCTATAGCTTGCTAGACCACTGGCTTTTAATGAACAGTTTGCACAACACTTATAAAATAGTTTGTTATTCTTCACATTATAGCTGTGACAAAATAATACACAGGGTAAAAATGCTATGTCACTGTTTAATAGACTTACCCAGTATTTAAGGACGACATGTTTCTTGCAAAGTAATCTGGACTTTGAGGGTTGGTTCTAACTACGTTTAATTAAATAATTTACTAAAGAAAAAAAAAAGAGGTTTTGTTTTGTTTTTTCCCCTGCAAGTGAATTTTCAGCGCAAGGTCATTTTGTGTTCACAGACTATTTTGTTTTTTAAAAAGCTGTTCTTTATCTCACATTATGAACGGCCTTGTAGAAACATAGAAACATAGAATGTGACGGCAGATGAGACCCATTTGGCCCATCTAGTCTGCCCAGTTTTCCAAATACTGTATTTTCTGGCGTATAAGATGACTTTTTAACCCTGGAAAATCTTCTCCAAAGTCGGGGGTCGTCTTATACGCCGGGTATAGGGTCTATATAGCTGCCGTGGGCGCCCTGAGCCCCCATCGCCGGCCCTTCTAATGCTGCAGCCACCTGAGCGCTCTATAGAGAGCGCTCAGACAGCTGCCGCACTGCCTCTCTTCTCACCTCCCCTTCCCTGTGCAGAGTGGGTGGCCGAGCTCCTCTTCGTCCTGTCAGTCCGGCCGGGTACCGCGCGGTACAGGAGATTCAGTTACTTGTTCCCGGCCGGACTGAAAGGAAGTGCACACTGAGTGCTCACTTCCTTTCAGTCCGGCCGGGAACAGGTAACAATCTCCTGTTCCGCGCGGACTGACAGGACGAAGAGGAGCTCAGCCACCCACTCTGCACATGGAAGGGGAGGTGAGAAGAACGTAGGGAGGATGGGGGTGGGGGAGTAAAAAGAATGGAGGGGGGGGAATAAAAAGAATATATTGCAATTAGCCTCCTGTGTGCTAGACCAGCAAGCATGGATTATATGCCCAAACAGCCTGGCACATACCTGGGCTTTAACCCCTTAAGGACAGATGACGGAAATATTCCATCATGATTCCCTTTCATTCCAGAAGTTGTGTCCTTAAGGGGTTAAATGCTATTTCAGATTATCATTATTTAATGTCTTGCTGTGTACCTCTGTCTGCTCACTGTACATCATGGCTAATTTTTATTTGGTGTGCATTGGAAGAGGGGTAGTCTTATACGGCGAGTATATCCCAAACTCTATATTTTAACTAGAAAAGTTGGGGGTCGTCTTATACGCCCAGTCGTCTTATACGCCGGAAAATACGGTACTTTCATTAGTCCCTAGCCTTATCTTATAGTTAGGATAGCCTTATGCCTCAGTAAGGGCAGTTTTTCAAGCAGAACACTGATCAAACTGACTCTCCACCATGACCACTTCAAATCACTGAATCAGTCATAGTGGTTGGAGTAAGCCTTGAATCTAAGATGTAATTATTTTAATGCAGTCGGTCTATCAATAATTCTGAAATATATTTTCCATGGCAATAGGAACACACACTAATCGTAGTCAGCAGAGAGGCAGATAGCGCTCTAATCTTCTATTAAGCATATACAGAGTTAATTATATTATTAATATTACTGTTGAATGACTTTTTAACTTTTTTTTAGGGTTCTGAATTGTTATATGAAGTTGAAGTTCCAGGTGCACCTTCTGTTTTGACTTTGAATGATGGAAATGGAGGTAAGTGAGTTGGAGACATGTATAGAATGCTGGCTAATATAGGGATTTTGGAACTTTGACATTTCACACATTAATCATGTCTACTATACATAGAAACATAGAAATATAGAATGTGACGGCAGATAAGAACCATTTGCCCATCTAGTCTGCCCAATTTTCTAAATACATTCATTAGTCCCTAGCCTTATCTTATAGTTAGGATAGCCTTATGCCTATCCCACGCATGCTTAAACTCCTTTACTGTGTTAACTCTACCACTTCAGCTGGAAGGCTATTCCATGCATCCACTACCCTCTCAGTAAAGTAATACTTCCTGATATTATTTTTAAACCTTTGTCCCTCTAATTTAAGACTATGTCGTCTTGTTGTGGTAGTTTTTCTTCTTTTAACCCCTTAAGGACTGGACCTTTTTTGCGATGTTGTACATTTGCGACCAGGCATATTTTTACACTTTTGTGGTGTTTGTGTTTGGCTGGAATTTTCCGCTCTCTCATTTACTGTTCCCATACAAATTATATATTGTTTTTTCAGGACAAAAGGGGCTTTCTTTACATACCATTATTTATATAATCTCATGTATTTTAATTTTAAAAAAATTAAAAAATATGATGAAAAATTGAAAAAATACATGTTTTTTGACTTTTACTTGAAAAATCTTTTACTCATCTACAAAAGCGAATTAAAAAAACTGCTAAATAGATTCAAAATTTTGTCCTGAGTTTAAAAATACCCTGTGTTTACATGCTTTTTTGCTTTTTTTGCATGTTATAGGGCTATAGGTACAAGTAGAATATTGCGGTTTCAAAACATAAATTTTTTAAATTTATCAATAGTGACATTGTAACACTATTATCTGTCATAAATCTCTGAATAACACCCCACATGTACATTTTTTTTTTTAAAGTAGACAACCCAGGGTATTCAATATGGGGTATGTCCAGTCTTTTTTAGTAGCCACTTAGTCGAAAAACACTGGCCAAAGTAAGCATTCATATTTGTTTGTGTGTGAAAAAAGTTAAAAAACTAAATTGAACGCTAATTTTGGCCAGTGTTTGTGACCAAGTGGTTACTAAAAAGACTGGACATACCCCATTTGCAATACCTTGGGTTGTCTTCTTTTGCAAATGGTATGCCATCATGGGGGTAATTCTCATTCCTGGGCTACCATACGCTCTCAAAGGCAACGTAACCAACCTTGCCATTTTCAATGTAAAAATATTTGACCCATATATTTGACCTTGTAACTTTCAAAAATACTATAAAACCTGTACATGGGGGGTACTGTTTTACTCAGGAGACTTTGCTGAACACAAATATTAGTGTTTAAAAACTGGAAAACGTATCACAACAATTATATCATCAGTAAAAGTGCTGCTTGTGTGTGAAAAATGCAAAAAAAGTCACTTTCACTGACAATATCATCGCTGTGATATGTTTTACTGTTTTGAATCACTAATATTTGTGTTCAGCTAAGTCTCCCGAGTAAAACAGTACCCCCCATGTACAGGTTTTAGGGTGTCGTAGAACGTTACAGGGTAAAATACAGTGCTAGCAAATTAAATTCTCTGGACTTTTGGCCTGGGTTGGCAGGCAGGTCCCTCAAATTGCAATCAATAAAATTACTTAATTATGTAAAATATTACATAAATACGCACGTAGAATTTAAATATATATGCATATTTATATATTTGAAGTCTACGTGTATATTTATATAATTATTTATGTAATTTTGTATATGGACGTATGTATATTTCTTATTATTTTTATATACATAGATATATACACAAATTCATTCTAAGTGTATTTTGATATAAATATATATATATTAATTTTAAAATACAGTTAGAATAAAATTTCATATAGCTATATAATTTTTTTTAAATTTTTTATTATTATTTTAAAAAATTTTTATTTAATTTAAATTACTTATTATTTATATTTTATAATAATATATATATACTATATATATAGTTATTATATATATTATATATATACGTGCGTAATTTAATTATAAGTGTATTTTTATATTAATATAAGTACATATTAATATAAAAATACACTTAGTATGACATTATATATATGATAGATAGACATATATTATATAGATATAATATATTTCTATATATCATATTTATACACATATATAATTTTTTAAATTTTTTTTATTAACACTAACTTTATTTTATTTTTTTATTTTACACATGCAGGGAGACTGCCTGTCAGCACAGACAGTCCCCCTGCAGGCAGACACATGGACACCTATTGTGACCATGTGATCGCTGTGTTAAGCGATCACATGGTCACAGGGGTCCTAAATCAGTGTGGGGAGACTGTCTGGGCTGCAGGCAGTCTCCCCACAACCGGAGCAACGCTGATCGCCGCCGGGGGAACGACGGCGATCAGGTAAGTACCCCCAGACCGTTAGGACGGTTCAGGACCGTCATCGGTCCTCAAGGCAAAAATGCCGATGACGGTCCTGAACCGTCCTCGGTCGCTAAGGGGTTAAATATAGTCTCCTCCTTTACTGTGTTGATTCCCTTTATATATTTAAATATTTCTATCATATCCCCCCTGTCTCGTCTTTCCTCCAAACTATACATGTTAAGATCCTTTAACCTTTCCTGGTAAGTTTTATCCCGCAATCCATGAACCAGTTTAGTAGCCCTTCTCTGAACCCTCTCTAAGGTATCAATATCCTTCTGAAGATACTGTCTCCAGTACTGTGTACAATACTCCAAGTGAGGTCTCACCAGTGTTCTGTACAATGGCATGAGCACTTCCCTCTTTCTACTGCTAATATCTCTCCCTATACAACCAAGCATTCTGCTAGCATTTCCTACTGCTCTATTACATTGTCTGCATATCTTTAAGTCATCTGAAATAATCACCCCTAAATCCCTTTCCTCATATGTTGAGGTTAGGACTCTATCAAATATTCTGTACTCTGCCCTTGGGTTTTTACGTCCAAGATGCATTATCTTGCACTTATCCACATTAAATGTCAGTTGCCACAATTGTGACCATTTTTCTAGTTTACCTAAATAATTTGCTATTTGGCTTATCCCTCCTGGAACATCAACCCTGTTACATATCTTAGTATCATCAGCAAACAGACATACCTTACCATCAAGACCTTCTGCAATATCACTAATAAAAATATTAAAGAGAATGGGTCCAAGTACAGATCCCTGAGGTACCCCATTGGTGACAAGTCCAAGCTTCAAATATATTCCATTAACTACAACCCTCTGTTGCCTGTCACTAAGCCACTGCCTTACCCATTCAACAATATTGGAATCCAAACTTAAAGATTGCAGTTTATTGATAAGCCTTCTATGTGCAACATTGTCAAAAGCCTTACTGAAATCTAGGTAAGCAATGTCTACTGCACCACCCTGATCTATAATTTTAGTTACCCAATCAAAAAAATCAATAAGATTAGTTTGGCATGATCTCCCTGAAGTAAACCCATGTTGTCTCTGATCTTGAAATCCATGTGTTTTTAGATGTTCAACAATCCGATCCTTTAACATGGTTTCCATCACTTTCCCCACTACTGAAGTAAGGCTTAAGGCCTATAGTTGCCAGACTCCTCCCTATTACCTTTCTTGTAAATGGGCACAACATTCCTATCCACACTAATTCCTATCCACACTAAAAGTTGGCTTTTAAATGTTATTGTTTTAACTTTAATATTTCATAGTTAATACAGAGGATAAAGTAATTTAAAGAAAGTATATTGAAAGTATATTAATTGATAAGATTGCATTTATCTATTTTGGTCCATTGTTCACTGATCTCTCAAGTCTGGTGTTCAAACTGTTTTTCTTATGATAAGTCGTAAGTGAATTGATATCCGCATCTGCATTTTGCTTTGTGGAAACAAATTGAAAGCCTGGCATTGTAATACGTGTATGGACATGCTTATAATAAAGCTTGGTCCCTCTCCTCATATAGTTGGTCATTAACAGGCACTTTGATGCAGTGTGTCTACCAACGCTTTTCTGTGGTCAATGGATCACATAAACATACCCTATCTCTCAGTCATGATGAAGAGTTTATGCTTGCAAGGATAATCAGACTTAGTCCACCTGATTTTTCGCATAAATACTATTATACTTTAGAGGGGTTAATTACATAATAACCATTGTTCTTCCTATAGAGGAAAGATAGACTTGCCCAAAAGCTTATTCATGGCTAGGACAAGCTCATATAGAGAGAGGTAATGTACTTCTGACTCCTGAAAAGGAATATTGGTGGCCCAATATCGGAAATACTGTAATTTATGTGTTTAGTAATCGTAAGCATTTGTTTATTGCCACATTACTGATGTATTGTTTATTGAAATATTAATATCTAACGTATTTTTTGGATTACTATATATTGGAAGTTTGCCAACATCTCATGGTTATAAATATGTTTTTGTATGTGTTGATGCATGTACCAGGTTTACTTGGATATATCCTATGCGAAGTGCAACCTCTGATACCACGTTTTCTAGTCTCACTTCCTTAGTATGCATTTGATAATCCCAGGACCATCCATTTGGATGGTGGTCCTGCAGTTACTGCAAAGGAAACCTAAAACTTGGCAACCACATTTGGGTTACTTTGGGATTTCAGTGCGCCAACTACCCCCAAAGTAGTGGGGTTGTGGTCTGGGAAAATGCGGAGGTTAAATGATTATTAACCAAGTTACTAGTTGCTTGCCCCACACAGTGGTATCTAGTTATTCATATGGACCAGATGAGCATTCACAACATACCTGATGATACAAATGGTGAGACACCATATGAAATGTTACATGTTTTTCACTGACCATCATATTTCTGCACCAGGGAGAGCTTAGAACCATTGGTTCTATTAGAGAAATTTAGGGAATTTTCTTTTCCAGCCCACCTCACCATGCACCACCAACTTTTTCTTACTGTTGGTCAGTTTGTCCTGGAGAGGGTGACTCCGAGAACTTTTACTACAGAGAACAATCTGAGCCAACAGAGAACAGTAAGTTTTGATATTTTACAACCTGCTAAATACTAACAGGACGTTCACAGAACCATTGACTGACACAATGGATGCTGTTAAAGATGGCAAGATAAAACAAACAGAGGACGACAGAAATGCCACCAGAACACAGCCACTAGAATCATAGCCACGTAACAGACTGAATCATGATCTAACATCTGAACCTGCAAATGTGAAGGAGAAGGATGAACAGACAGACGTGATACATTCACAGTTAACATGGAATATATGAAAAATGAATCAACATCATTATCAGAAAGACTCTGGAGAAAACAGATTGTACCTGAATTATCTTATACAGTAAGAAAGAAATGCAAAGATGCATGCAAAAGGATGCTAGAAAATTGATTATGGTGTCTCCTTCTTACAATCTGCAGCATTATCATAACATCAACCCTAGCTGTCGTTTTAAAACTGCATTGGAATTATGTTAACAAGCAGGAAGCACCTGAACTGAATTGGACTGCACACTATACAAGTTCTGTGATCGTGAGGACTACCTCCAAGAACTATCTCAAAAGGAGAGACATAGCTCACAGTGAAATGATTGCTAATGTGACCTACACTGGTATTTCACAAGGAACCTATTGAGATCATTCCAAAAAAACGATTATACTTGGACTATTTCAAATCCTAATAATTGACTCAACGATGATGGCAAAGCATGCTGAAATCAGAAAAAGACGGGACAGATGCTTGTGAAAGACTTTGGATGCACCTATGAAGGTGATTAAGAAAATACTTTGCCATATAGTTTATCATTGAATGACTACCGCAAACAGCCTTCTTATGCTGAAAAGAAGTGCTGTGCTAATTCTGGGCATTGCTATTATCCAGACAGAAGATGACCGGAAAAAGAAATAAAGGCTGATAACTGTCAACACCCAGCTGTTTCTCAAGATGGAACATGGTACTGAGAAAACCTGATTGACTATCAAAGCACCTCACAGTACAAGACACAGATTGTTACCTACAACTCAGAAAAAGTGGTTAATAGGAAGAAGCAGAAGAAGAGGATTATAAATTTCCTACTGGCGTGAAAAACCATCCTGGAACAATATTATGCAACAATGAACTTTACAAAGACATTTGGTGGCATATGAATTTGAATTCGGAACAAATACATCAATTAACCCCTTAAGGACGGAGCCAAATGTACACATTGTGAACAAAACAAAATGTAAACAAAACCTGGCATTTGTGCTACATGTCTGTCCAACCGTAATACACCTCTTTCATAGTAAATGCACCCACCCTTATTATATATCATTTTATTCAGGGGAAACAGGGCTTTCATTTAATATCAAATATTTAGCTATGAAACATAATTTAATATGAAAAAAATGGGAGAAAATACGTTTTTTGGATTTTTTTTAGTTCTACATGACATTTTAACGGTCAATGTCATAATACTGTTTGCTTTTACTGCAATAAAATACACATATTTATATTCAGTAAAGTCTCACGTGTAAGACAGTACCACCTATGTACAGGTTTTATGGCATTTTGGGAAGTTACAGGGTCAAATATAGCACGTTACATTTGAAATTGAAATTCGCCAGATTGGTTACGTTGCCTTTGAGACTGTTATAGTAGCCCAGGAATGAAATTTACACCCATAATGGCATACCATTTGCAATAGTAGACAACCCAAGGTATTGCAAATGGGGTATGTCCAGTCTTTTTTAGTAGCCATTTGGTCACAAACACTGGCCAAAGTTAGCGTTAGTATTTGTTTGTGTGTGAAAAATGCAAAAAAAATGCAATTTTGGCCAGTGTTTGTGACTAAGTGGCTACTAAAAAAGACTGGACATACCCCGTTTGCAATACCTTGGGTTGTCTACTATTGCAAATGGTATGCCATCATAGGGGTAATTTTCATTCTTGGGCTACCATAGGGTCTCAAAGGCAACATAACCAATCTAGCGAATTTTAATGTGAAAAAACTAGGAAATACAAATACTTATATTTGACGCTGTAACTTTTTGAAAACACCATAAAACCTGTACATGAGGGGTACTGTTGTACTCGGGAGACTTCGCTGAACACAAATATTTGTGTTTCAAAACAGTAAAAAGTATCGCAGCAATAATATCGTCCGTGTAAGTGCTGTTTGTGCGTGAAAAATGCAAAAACCGTCACTTTTACTAGCGATATCATCGCTGTAATACATTTTACGGTTTTGAAACACTAATATTTGTGTTCAGCGAAGTCTCCCGAGTATAACAGTACCCCCCATGTACAGGTTTTATGGTGTCTTGGAAAGTTATAGGGTTAAATATAGTGCTAGCAAATTAAATTCCCTTTACTTT
>OW240917.1:108108170-108131514 GCA_933207985.1 Pelobates cultripes | reverse complement strand
ATACCACCACTGGTTAAAATCCATAATGACACAGTATCATGGTTAAGAACGGTAAAAAATACAAAACTTATTTATGTGATTAAAACTTGTTTGCAAACAAAGCTATAATTCACAGATTTACTCCTCTAATTTCCCAGTGTCATGCAAAGCTCACACATATGCTTGAAAAATACATCTGCTGCTGAGTTACACTCAGAAACCAGCCTGTGGGCCTTGGCAGTAAATATCAGGGATATTTAAAAAGATTTGCAAGTGTAGCTGGTCTTAGCAGGAGCACAGCTCTTTATTCCAGTAAGTAAAACAATGAGTATCCTTAAAAAAATAGAAAAATGAAAAAAAATTAAAGATGAGACAACATGCAGAAATAAACATGCAGAATATTTTCTTCTTGAAAAATGATGTAATTGGTAAAGCCAACAACCCCCTACTGTGCACTTTCAAACAATGTGGAAAGGGGCAATAAACAAAAATCACCTTTAAACAAAAAAGGGATCAAGCTAAGAATTTACTAGAAATAAATATAGAATAGGCAATCTAGGAAAGGGAAAATAAACTTAACCCAAACGTAATGACAAACCTAATCACACATTTGCATATTTAGATTACAGTGAAAAAAATGAATTAAAAACACATAGCTCTATATAAACATTAAAATGGAAATGGTGTCTTCAAAGGAGAACAGCAGACATTCTGCTTATGTGTCAACTAAAAAAAAAAAAATAGTCAGAGATTTTTTAATTTAAAGAAGGAAACTAATTTTATATAGCTCTATCAAAAATAGCAGAAGCTTTCATATAGTTTTACTCACAACTATAATATGCAGATATATGAAAAGGGAAGACAAAAAAAGAGATATGAGAAGGTAAACAAAAACAATGTAATAAATTATATCTTCCGAAATTAAACATTTTTATATTTTCTAGTTTAAAAATACTTAAGACAATACAATATTTTTTTTCTCAGGAAGAACTTGTGTGAATTTATTAAAGGGACACTATAGTTACTAGTACAACTGCAATATATTCAAAGCTTGGGCTTGTCACCAGTGGGGTACCTCAGGGATCTGTACTTGGACCCATTCTCTTTAATGTTTTTATTAGTGATATTGCAGAAGGTCTTGATGGCAAGGTATGTCTTTTTGCTGATGATACTAAGATATGTAACAGGGTTGATGTTCCAGGAGGAATAAGCCAAATGGCAAATGATTTAGGTAAACTAGAAAAATGGTCAGAATTGTGGCAACTGACATTTAATGTGGATAAGTGCAAGATAATGCATCTTGGACGTAAAAACCCAAGGGCAGAGTACAGAATATTTGATAGAGTCCTAACCTCAACATCTAAGGAAAGGGATTTAGGGGTGATTATTTCTGATGACTTAAAGGTAGGCAGACAATGTAATAGAGCAGCAGGAAATGCTAGCAGAATGCTTGGTTGTATAGGGAGAGGTATTAGCAGTAGAAAGAGGGAAGTGCTCATGCCATTGTACAGAACACTGGTGAGACCTCACTTGGAGTATTGTATGCAGTACTGGAGACCGTATCTTCAGAAGGATATTGATACTTTAGAGAGAGTTCAGAGAAGGGCTACTAAACTGGTTCATGGATTGCAGGATAAAACTTACCAGGAAAGGTTAAAGGATCTTAACATGTATAGCTTGGAGGAAAGACGAGACAGGGGGGATATGATAGAAACATTTAAATACATAAAGGGAATCAACACAGTAAAGGAGGAGACTATATTTAAAAGAAGAAAAACTACCACAACAAGAGGACATAGTCTTAAATTAGAGGGACAAAGGTTTAAAAATAATATCAGGAAGTATTACTTTACTGAGAGGGTAGTGGATGCATGGAATAGCCTTCCAGCTGAAGTGGTAGAAGTTAACACAGTAAAGGAGTTTAAGCATGCGTGGGATAGGCATAAGGCTATCCTAACTATAAGATAAGGCCAGGAACTAATGAAAGTATTTAGAAAATTGGGCAGACTAGATTGGCCAGATGGTTCTTATCTGCCGTCACATTCTATGTAATAGTGTTAGTTAGTGTGATGTGTGTGTGAGGGTGCTGGTAGTATGCGTGTTTGTGAGGATGCTGTTAGTGTGCTGTGTCTGAGGGTGCTGTTTGTGTGCTGTGTGTGTGTGAGGGTGTTTGTGTGTTTGTTAGGGTCCTGTTAGTGTGCTGTTTGTGGGTGAGTGTGCTGTGTGTGTGTTTGTGAGGGTGCTGTGTGTGTGTGTTTGTGAGGGTACTGTTAGTGTACTGTGTGTGAGAGGGTGCTGTGTGTTTGAGGGTGCTGTATGTGTGTGTGTGTGTGTGTGCTGTGTGCTTTGTGCTGTGTGTGTGCTGTGTGTGGGTGGGTGCTGTGTGAGGGTGCTGTATGTGTGTAGGTGCTGTGTGTGTGTAGGTGCTGTGTGTGTGTGTGTGTGCTGTATGTGTGTAGGTGCTGTGTGAGTGCTGTATGTGTGTAGGTGCTGTATGTTTGGGTGATTGTGGGGGTGGAGGTAGGGGTAAATTACTTTATATCCCCCCTCCCTTCTTACCTTATGTAGGGAGGGGGTATCCTTGCTGCCATGTGCCATCCCTGGTGGTCCAGTGGAGAGTGAACTCTAGCCTGCCACGGCAACGCTCAGATCTCGCGAGAGGAACCCGGTAGAGCTGCTGGCTAGAGCTGCCCGGGTCCTCTCCTGCCTCCCTCCCTGCATGTGGATTGGTGGAGAGGGAGGCTTAGAGCAGAGCCGGCGCACGGATAGCGCTGGCTCTGCTTGAGCCGACAGGGGAGATCCTGAGATCTCCCCTGCCGGTCTCACTCCAGAGGCATGCCGCGGGGATTAGGGTGTGCCCAGGCACACCCGGCACACCCCGTGCGCACGCCTATGTTCTTTGTTACCATGTATGTGAACACAATGATGTATTTGAAAAAATTATTTACATCTCTTATAAATTATACACCAATGCTCCAATCAGGCACACCCACACACATTACAAACACTATTTATTCTCATGTCTGAACACTGTGGTTGTGATACATATTGATATCTGCATTTTAAATAAATGTGTCATCTAACAACAGAGCAATACATCCCCCTTTTCTTATAATTAACTTAGTACAAACATTCCAAAACCTTTGTATAATAGCGAGATTTGAGGAGGTTACACTAAATCCAGAGTTAGTTGTGTATGTACATCAGGGTGACTGGATAATGGATTTTTTTTGCAACCCCGTCCCAGTGGCTGTATTGCTTAAATATAAGGTCTGTCCGGAAAAAGTCCAGCCATTGTTAATATAACAAGGAAAGTGTACTGGAAGGACGACTTCGCTGTACTTGTCAGTGGGAGCGCTAGATGCCGTTGAGTGATAATGCGTACCGTGTGGCCGTCGCATTCAAAATTACTGAGTGAGTGGAGCAAAAATCTGCATCAAACTTTTGTGTCAAGCTTGAATATTCCTCCACGGTGTGACGAGACCAATCTCGCCACTGTACATTGGAGGAGCCTGGTTGCCTGCCTGCTGCCTTTTGACTATGGACCAGCATTTAAATACTTTATTTTCCTATGCAGAAAGGTCTATTCCTGTATTTCTGCCCTGGCGTTCGGTAGATTCTCGGATTTACTGAATTAACTCATTCAACCCAGATAGCTATGCCATGGAGCCTATTCGTGTAATAAAAGACTTTGGCTCCATGGCGATTGAACTGTATATGTGTGGTCTGAGCGCCATTCAGTAATAATGTGCGCTCAGACCTAAGCTATCTGGGGATATGTTGCATGTCTGTATTTTATGTAATAAATGTAACCTTGTGTATTTTATTGTATTTTACTGTCTTTTTACTGCAATGTGCTTAATGGAGTTTTGCTTCCCAATTATCTCCAGGATAGAAGACTCTGTGGAACTGGTTTTGGGCAGAAAAGCCATGCTTCATTTGCTCACAAAGGACTTTGATCTATCTTTTGAACCAATGGACCAATTTGGATGATTTTGACATAAGTTTGTATTTGGAGTATGCTGATTCTGAAAATGTTTTATGTGAATGTGATGCATACTTTCCAAGTTATGAATAATGTGGAAAAACTGTATTTCTCTGGCTGTGATAATTACATTACCCATTGTGTAAGGTAATTGTATCACAGGCAGAGGGGAGGATTTTGTGTGGGAGTGTCTGAGTGTATTGTACGTGTTTATTGGTTGTTTTCCAAAACCCTGTGGGTGGTACTAATGTGTAAGAATGTGTGTATAAGAACAATAAACCCACAGCTCTGTCTGTTCCTGCTTGACCCTCAAAACGGAGCCTTGTCTCGTTCTTTTGGGGATTTATTGTATGCTGTTCCAGTTTGACTGCTAGGAGTGTAAACCTATTTGTATGGTTTTTCCTATTCGGCTGTTTTCGGCATTCATATGGTTTCCTGTTCGGTGGATTGGTGTTCTGCAGTAGCTGTGCCTGTATCTCTGGAAGGGAAGATCCACTAAACGGCGGTTTAACCCTTTTATGCTGGGGGTGCCATTACACACGGGAACTGTTCTGATGATTCAGGAGGCTTTCAGGGATGATACAATGAGTGCAGCACAAATAAAAGTGTGGCACATACGCTTAAAAGATAGTCGAGAATCTGTTGAAAGATTTGTCAGCCTGCGACTTCTGGCTTTTCCCAAAATTAAAATCACTATTTGAAAGGGAAGAGATTTCAGTAGGTCTTAAAATTTTAGCTCTGATTCTTGTATATTAAATAGAGCTTTATGAGAATTACCCATAAAAGTGATCCTCACTAACATAGGTCACATACAAATTTGGAGATATACTTGTATGGATAATTTTATGCACATTTTCTCAAATTTACATTTTAGTTTAAACAGAAAAATGAATACACAATTTCTGATCTGTTTGTTTTAAAGTGAAACATTGAACTGCAAATTAATGCTACCAGTTAAAATAATTTGAACCACAGGCATGTGGCTCCACATTTAACATTGTGTTAATTGCCTTTTCGCTTTGATAACTGTTGCCATGCTCAATTTCTGTTCCCTAGCAACTGAAATGTAACCTACTTTCGAGAGACTTCTCATAGCATCCCAGGATTTAAGTAAAAATGTTTTAGATGGCAATGTATGCATTGCGCTGTTAATAACATAATTCCAATGACTAGAAAAATTTTACTGACATTAAATAGCTAAATAAATTGCCTCTCTGTTTATAGTAGTTTTTATACTGACTTTTACAGTTGTCTAAATAATTCAAGAGCACATAACAAAATAACAATAGATGCAAAAATATATTTTTTCTGTTTGGATAAATTTTGATTAGGATAATGATTCATGTTTATTGTTTTTTAATTATTATTGTTTTAAAGAAACAGTTAATGTTGAAAAAAAAAAAGTTATCTACATGTAATCCAGAGAAGAGGTGCTCCTTACCTAGCTATACTCCACTCCCTGCATGATAATCAGTAGTGATGATCTGCAGGAGATTAATTGAGTGCTTCCCATAAAAAGTATTGGGAGGCAAGAAATGTGGGCAGCAATCAGAACAATGCCTTCTACTTTTTATTAAAAGTTCTGATTTCTCTTGAAATGGGTACTTTTATAAAGTGAGAAAGAGGGGGCAACTGGTATCTCTTAAATCTCTTCAACAAGCTGTGGTTTCAAGGGCTGGGAGTATTTCTTTAACCCCTTAAGGACACATGACATGAGTGACATGTCATGATTCCCTTTTATTCCAGAAGTGTGGTCCTTAAGGGGTTAATTAGGGATGAAATTTGATATTTCCTATCTGCAACTCATAGAATTTAAAGGACAGCTAAAATAATAAAAACTACCACAACAAGAGGACTTAAATTAGAGGGGCAAATGTTTAAAAATAATATCCGGAAGTATTACTTTACTGAGAGGGTAGTGGATGCATGGAATAGGCTTTTAGCTGAAGTGGTAGAGGTTAACACAGTAAAAGAGTTTAAGCATGCGTGGGATAGGCATAAGGCTATCCTAGCTATAAGATAAGGCCAGGGACTAATGAAAGTATTTAAAAAATTGGGCAGACTAGATGGGCCGAATGGTTCTTGTCTGCCGTCACATTCTATGTTTCTATGTTTAAAACTATTTGAATTAAAATAATAATCCTTACATCAAATAGTGTTTTTTTTAAAATGAAGTACATGAAAAACCTATCCCTACCTTTACTAAATGATAGGATCATTCAGCCATAAAGGGTTAGACAGTGTTTGAAGACTGACAGCATTTATTGTATTTCCTACTTCTGTGCAGGGAGTCAAACAAGGCCATAGAGACCAGGGCCGGACTGGGAGAAAAATTCGGCCCGGGCATTTTTTTAACACAGCGGCCCACTAAAAAGGGGGCGGGGCAGAGGAGGTGTGTTTTGTCATCACCAATGACAAACACGCCTCCTCTCAAAGTGAGCATGTTGGTTCAATGCTCTTCCAGGGCAGACCATGCGCAGAGCTCTACTGAAGAGCTCTAGCATGAGAAAAAAGTCCTGTATTTGTTCTGCACAGTGCAAGCAAATTTAATAACATGCTTGCACTGTGTTTCCTTGCAACTTGTCTCTGGTGTCTATAAATGGATACCAGGAGACAAAAGGCCAGGACAGAGTATTGTGCATGTATTTGGAGCCTGCTTGTGGTATTGCGTGTGTGTAGAATGAGCTGGTTGTGGTGTGGTATTGTGTAATAAGGTCAGTTTTAGTCGTGTTGTGTTTGTGGTGTAATGTGATGCATATGTGGCTATGGGCTGTAGAGAATGTGTGTATTGGGGATATAGCAAGTGTGTGCATACAGGCTATAGTGTGTGTGTGTGTTTAGGGGTGTAGTATGTGTTTGCTTACAAGGAATCTAGTGTGTGTATAGGGGATCCAGAGTGTGTATGTTAAAGGACCACTATAGTGCCAGGAAAACATACTCATTATCCTGGCACTATAGTGCCCTGAGGGTGCCCCCACCCTCAGGGACCACCTCCACCACGGCTCTGTAAAGGGGTTAAAACTTACCTTTTTCCAGCGAGGGTGGGGAGCTCTCCTCCTCCTATCGGCCCCTTCGGCTGAATGCGCACGCGCGGCAAGAGCCGCGCGCGCATTCAGCCGGTCGCATAGGAAAGCATTTATAATGCTTTCCTATGGACGCTTGCGTGCTCTCACTGTGATTTTCGCAGTGAAAAGCACGCAAGCGCCTCTAGCGGCTGTCAATGAGACAGCTGCTAGAGGCTTTGGGGGAAGGCTTAACCCATTGATAAACATAGCAGTTTCTCTGAAACTGCTATGTTTATAAAACAATGAGTTAACCCTAGAAGGACCTGGCACCAAGACCACTTCATTAAGCTGAAGTGGTCTGGGTGGCTAATGTGGTCCTTTAAGAGTGTAGTGTGTGTGTGTGTGTGTGTGTGTGTGTGTGTGTGTGTGTGTGTAGATATATATATATATATATTTGGAAGTATTGTGTATGTGTGTGGTGCAGTGTGTTGGGGGGGTTCTGTGTGTATGTGAGAGGTGCGGTGTGTGAGAGTGCCGTGTGTGAGTGATGGGTGTGAGCGTGCTGTGTGTCAGTGATGGATGTGAGAGTGCTGTGTGAGAGTGCTGTGTGAGAGTGCTGTGTGTCAGTGATGGATGTGAGAGTGCTGTGTGAGAGTGTGCTGTGTGAGAGAGTGCTCTGAGAGTGCTGTGTGTGTGTGAGTGCTCTGTGAGAGTGCTGTGAGTGTGATGGGTGTGAGAGTGCTGTGTGAGAGAGTGCTGTATAAATGTTATTGTGTGTGTGTAGGGGGGGGTAAATAAAAAAACAGACACTATGTCCCCCCCGGCACGCTGGAAGGCAGGGTGGTGGGGTTCCCTGGTGGTCCTCGTGGGTGAGTGAACTCTAGCCCGTGAGGCTAGAGTTCACTCTCGCGAGATCCGGTCGTTGCCATGGCAACGCGCCGGATCTCGCGAGAGGAACCCGGCGGAGCTGCAAATTAGAGCTCCGCCGGGTCCTCTCTCCAGGCTGGCTGGCTCCCTCCCTCTCCCCGCCGGCGGCCGCATGTGGGCCGGTCAGGGAGATCTTTGATCTCCCTACCGGCCCGTTGTGGCAAACAGCGGGGCCGGCGCTAGGAGAGTGCCGGCCCTGCAAAGACCGGCAGGGGAGATCCTGGGACCTCCCCTGCCGGCCTCGGCCCCACGGACACCGCGGCCCACCGGGCATTTGCCCGGTGTGCCCGATGGCCAGTCCGGGCCTGATAGAGACTATATTGAGGTTTCCAAGGTGTATGTATATGGCTGAAGGATCTTGTCATATAATAATGGTAGGGATGAGTTTATCTCATTTTCTTTTTTCAACATATACTTGAATTAAAAAACAGAAATCATCTATTTGTCCTGTAAAGATGACTGCAAGAGTGAAGAACAATCCTAGAGTGTCAGCTAAAGACTTGGACCTCCCGCACAATTTAAAATCTTCCCTAAGCCTAAAGTCTTTTAAGAGATCCCTCTCTACATACCTCAAAACAGAATGCACGTGTCATGGTTGATTATATATTTCCTGCCTGTTCTATGTTAAATTTTTGTATATATTTTGTATTAATATTGTTTTTGTATTTTGTTGTACCTAATGTAACAATGCAATGATTTGTGGACCCAGGACATACTTGAAAACGAGAGAAATCTCAATGTATCTTTCCTGGTAAAATATTTTATAAATAAATAAATAAATAAATTTACTTTCCAAACTTGACATTTCGGGTTAAGGTGAGGATTAAAATGTAGCCTCTCTCAAATCTTATTATAACACTAACCCTAGAAGAAAGGTTAACATGAAACCTAGACATAATTGTAATTAGATTTTTTCCCCCAAGGTGTATGTAATCTGCAAATAAAAAAATACTCCATAAATCAAACCCTAATTTTAACCCTCACCTAAATCCTAAATGTCCCATGTCCTAGTGCTGCAGTAAAGCCCCTAAGTACAAGCAAAATGTGACAGTAACTTTACTTACCTAGCGTAACCTCGCCGAGCGGCCTTTTTAGACACAGGGATCCAGAGTTCCGATGATTGCCGAGCTGAGCTGTGAGGGCAAGAGTAAAGGGAACAGAACAGGAAAGAGTCACCTTTTCATATTAAAGGACAACTCCACACTCATAAAGCACTTTATATACTTATTATGATTCTATATTAGGGGACCTGCCTGACATCCCTGGCAATCCCTATGCAGCCAAACCAGCTGATCTGATCATGTGATTGCGGTGACAAAACAGTGATTTGGATCAGCTGATAGGCAGCAGGGGACATCCTGCATGTCAGGTCGGTCCCTCGATCGGCAGCTAAGGTAAGTATTTAGTCTGGAGGGTCAGATCGTTAGAGCATGCCCTGCCGCCCTAATAGCATCAAAATCCTCCTTTTCTAGGACTGCATAGGATGCCCCAACGTCAGGATCTGGTTAAAAAAATAGTTTTGGAGGTGCGGTGTCCTTCAAAGACACACAGTGAGCTAATGCATGAACTCAATAAGAGGACCAGAAATTATCTGGCAATGTTTGCAAGCAAGTCTCTATAAAAATCCTCCAGGGAAAACTGCTTCAGAATTTATAGGAAACATTTTTGCTTTGTGGTGGCTCAATAAAACCAGTAGATGATAACATCAGATTAGTATTTTAACAGCATATTTTAAGTGGAAAGCATAAGATATTGAGTGAATATTCTGCTCATCCGAGATATTATTTACATAGAGACAATGTTTAGCTGCACATATGTGTACTTTTACCAAGTGGAAAGACTGCTGCCAACTTCTAGAGGCAATGCACAGCTGTAATGTACTCCATAGATTTACGGCACTGTTATTGAATCATAATGCTACAGATCATTTCAAACAGCTCAAACTCTTTATTCTTAAACCTCTACATTGCCAATGTACATGACAAAAATCCAGGTAGAAATCTATTTTGAGTTAATCGATTTGACGTGCGTAGCTTAGAACAATTTGCCTACTAGAGAATTGACATAATTACTGATATTTTCTCCATTAAACACAGAGGAGTTACTGCCATATGCAATTTCTGTTTATTTAATGGCATTACTTTGTAGCTAATTGATTCACCCCCTTTTATTTCAGAGATTAGTCAATGGAATGCATTAGCATACCTACATTGCATGCAGTGTTTTAAAACCTCACATTTTAGTTTGTTTAATCTTGAGATTAGAAATTCAGAACTCACTTGTGTCATGTGTGTAAAAGCTCTTTAACCAGGTATCATACAGACCAGGGTTCATGCCTGTATTGCCATGTTAAAGTATTATTATAAGTTCATCAAATGTAACCTTCTACAAATTGCTGTTTTGCTTTTTGATTCAAAAGATGGACTAGCTATTGATCCAAAGAAGACTAATATCAGTGATAAGAAAGGAAGTGTTGCTGTCTTTCTTCATATTGAAATATTTCATGACCGGTGTATAGTCGCCATATGGGCAGTCGGACTCCAGGACAACCCTCCCACATACCTAACCCAATAATCGCACTGACACTCGGGTATATGGGAAAATTTGTCCACAGCTTTATTAAACAATCTTAAATAATATTAATAACAATATATTCATTATAACATAATAATAATAACTTAACAAATAAACATGGGTCATTGCCCCCCATACTCCACCCTCGCATCCGACTCCTTCTGTTATATAAAAGGCAATGACCCCCATATAAATAACACATATATATAACACATATATATAACATATACCGACATTATTCCAACATACCAACTTAAAGTGCCAAACATAAATTAACCATGGCAGGGGTATACCCGGATACCCCTACCCCACCAGGTTCTGAGCCACCAACAGGACTCGAAACCTGACCAACCATCAATGACCACAGTTTTCCTTTTCTGTCACGTTCATCCTAGGGAGCCTATTCCTTTTCCTTCAGCTCCCTATCCCGCTGCTGTGAAAAAACGGGATATCACCCACCAGAAGCAATATACAGGGAGGGTGTGGGCGGGACAAACTCGGTCAGGTAGGAAATTAGAAGTGAGCTCACTTAAAATGGCTGCCTATTTAAATATCCCAGCCTACTTACCCATAACTCCATACTTCCTTCCCTCCTCCTATGCCCGCCTCCTGTCAAGGCCCTTTTTCGCTTAGCTGTGCTTTGGCTCCATGGGGCTACATTCTGTTTATTAATTAATGTTGTAAGCTTCTGCACGTTTTCCAGAATTGCACCACATATCAAGGTGGGGGTCCTACCTTTGATTTGCAGACACTATAAGTACTTCAATTAGATGAAGCGGTTAAGGTTCCTATATAGTCCCTTTTCGTAAACAGCTTGGCACACACTGATCTTTCATTGGTTGAGTTACACTGTATACTTTCCAATCATGATGAATTTCTGCCCGTCTAACACCCGTTTGCCAGGCTCCTGTCCAAATGCTGCTAGTGTTCTGAGAAAACATCCCCCTTTAGGGATTGTTGTAAGTGAGTTGGGTAAAACAATGCAGCTTATTCTTAATTTTTATTGAAGGAATCTAATATCAGAAAAGTGGCACCACTTTTGCTGGGCTCATGTCCCAAGACTGTGATAATCCTGCTACTCTAATTGAATCCTCAGTTCTGCCAGCTTGCCACTCTGCCACCTCTCTCCCTATGCTCACAGTGTGCTGTGAGTTCGTATGATTCCTCTTGTACTATGTATTACTCTTTGTACTTGTATATTGTGTGGGTGCAGGAAGTCGTTTACATTTTCTTTATGCTAACCTAGCTGGTTTCTATTTGAATCGTTGGAGAGTATATTCAAAGGTCAATTATTCCTGTTTCTGAGTGGCTTAAAGATCAGGTGTTCATTTAAGATTTTTTTCTCCTCCATGGCATTTACAGGCTTCGACTGTTTCTCACAGTGGGTTACAAAGATCCATGTTATATATATATATATATATATATATATATGCAACACTCTGCAGGATACAAAATACTCTCAATGTCTTTATATATATATATATCTACATAGTTAATACAATGCTAAACAAAAATCTGCACACCAGTCAAGCCATAAGACTTGCTTTTCCCACAGAAATCCCAAATCAGCAGTGATGTTACAACCACAAAGGATTCTGGGTGGGCATATGCAAATTAGTTTAACAAAGAATCACATTTTTGCCTCATTCCATTTTAAACATGGATTCCTTTTAATTTGTGTTTGCAGTATACAACTGCTTGGAACACAATTTAGGATAAAATGCAAAACCAGTGAACCACTCATGGACAACTGTTTCGTTGTTAATGCAACTCTTCAGCATGAGGTTGGTTACTGGTTTGCTTAGTGAGGCTTGGTAGTGCTTGGGAAGCAAAATTCAAATAGGTTATGGTGGGGAAAAATTGTGATTAAAAACCCCTTCCACCTGAAGTTTGTGGATAGTTAATACAATGCTAAACAAAAATCTGCACACCAGTCAAGCCATAAGACTTGCTTTTCCCACAGAAATCCCAAATCAGCAGTGATGTTACAACCGCAAAGGATTCTGGGTGGGCATATGCAAATTAGTTTAACAAAGAATCACATTTTTGCCTCATTCCATTTTAAACATGGATTCCTTTTAATTTGTGTTTGCAGTATACAACTGCTTGGAACACAATTTAGGATAAAATGCAAAACCAGTGAACCACTCATGGACAGCTGGATTTGCATATGCCCACCCAGAATCCTTTGCGGTTGTAACATCACTGCTGATTTGGGATTTCTGTGGGAAAAGCAAGTCTTATGGCTTGACTGGTGTGCAGATTTTTGTTTAGCATTGTATTAACTATCCACAAACTTCAGGTGGAAGGGGTTTTCAATCACAATTTTTCCCCACCATAACCTATTTGAATTTTGCTTCCCAAGCACTACCAAGCCTCACTAAGCAAACCAGTAACCAACCTCATGCTGAAGAGTTGCATTAACAACGAAACAGCTGTCCATGAGTGGTTCACTGGTTTTGCATCTTATCCTAAATTGTGTTCCAAGCAGTTGTATACTGCAAACACAAATTAAAAGGAATCCATGTTTAAAATGGAATGAGGCAAAAATGTGATTCTTTGTTAAACTAATTTGCATATGCCCACCCAGAATCCTTTGCGGTTGTAACATCACTGCTGATTTGGGATTTCTGTGGGAAAAGCAAGTCTTATGGCTTGACTGGTGTACAGATTTTTGTTTAGCATTGTATTAACTATCCACAAACTTCAGGTGGAAGGGGTTTTCAATCACAATTTTTCCCCACCATAACCTATTTGAATTTTATATCTACATATGTATGTATACATTGAAAGAGAGAAAGAGAGAGAGAGTGCATCATGCATTCTGTATTCTGCAGTGTGTTGTGGAAATGCAAGTGTTTGGTCAATATACTTGGAGCTTGACATAAGAATTGCACATTCCTGGCTAATAATGACAGCATCACTTATGGGTAGCTCTACCCCCAGCAGGAACAGGACAAGAAACAATTAAACAATTAAAGTGTAGGCATAAAAGGTCCCCCTTCCTCCTTCAATACCTGTCCTCAGTTGGACAAACAGGAATTTTTGTTTGTAACCAATTTTATTTTTTGGCCGCCTCCCATGACTACCATGGGTATACTAGACCAAGTCCAGCCTCTCTTCGTCTGAAGGACGCCTGCAGGATCAGAACTAATGAGTTAGGTTAAATTTTATACTGAACTGCAACGGCAGAGTGAGTTTCAGGGAGAGGAGACAACCAGTCTCTCTCCCCAGCGGCAGAGTGAGTTTCAGGGAGAGGAGACAACCAGTCTCTCTCCCCAGCAGCAGTGTAAATTGCAGGGAGAGGAGGCAGCCAGTCTTTCTCCCCAGCGGCAATGTGAGTTTCAGGGAAAGGAGACAACCGGTCTCTCTCCCCAGCGGTAGTCTGAGCTACCAGGATGGGGGCAGTCGGTCCTCCTCCCCAGCTACAAGGGGACAGCAACCCTGATCCCAACGGTGCAGATGGGACCGCGGTCTCTGTACTGGATCTACAGGGATGCTGGACGGCCTGTCCAGATCCCCAACTAACCTCGCAGGGATACCAGGACGAGGAGGTAAGCAATGTTTCCCCTCCACAGCTAATTTCCAGCCAGGCTCTGGGGTTAGTGGATGGGACTACCATACCCACTGACCCCCTTCCAGCAGAAGAGCTGGCATCAGGGCAGAGTGCAGTTAGCTTCTGCCCTCCCCTGGTCCTTAATCCAGGAACTACCAACTCCCCCCACTATGCAGCTGTACCGCTCGATATAGGACTGAGACAGACTACAGGAGTCAACTGGTCCAGTCATTGCTTTTTGTGGGTGGGCTACTCAACTAACTCAGGTACTGACCGACAGAAGGTCAGGTACCTGGTTAGTCTCCCCCGGAAAGGGAAGATGTGTGACGAAAGCAACTTCGCCACTGGTTTTTGGAGGGGCCTGTTTGCCAGCCTCCTACCCTGGGACTATGGGCCCTGTGATAACCCATGTTCAAAAGTACTGTTTCTGCCCCTTGGACTTTTAACTGGAACAGATTCAAACATGTGGAGGTGGCCATCTTAAATTGTCCAGCAGTGTTTTGTCGTCAAGTGTATGGAACTGTTTTGGGCATGGGACCATGTGCATGGTGGGGCAAAAATAAGACTTCCAGGAAATTCCTGAACCCCTGAACCGATCTGGGTGATTTATGGATATGTTGTTCACCCAGGGGCTATCAGGGGATGTGACTTTTGTGGGGATATGTTGTATTTTGGGGTACTTTTGGGGCTTTGTAAAAATGTATGTTTTTTTCTGCTTAAAGTTAATTGAGTTAGTCCATTGTCTTCGTTAATTGTATCACAGGCAGAGGGGAGGGATTGTATGGGAGTGTCTGAATGTAAACCTCTTTTTTTATTGGCTTGTATGTTTTGTATTTGGTGCCCAACCAGGTCCACCTGGGCGTCACCTTTGCTGTATAACTTGTATAAAAGACCAGTATGTGCCATTAAATTTTCTGTTCCTGATTTACCCTCAATCTAGAGTCTTGTCTCTTATTGGGGGAAACTGCTACAAGGGATTGCTATGCTCTTCATACTCCCTTGAATAATCACTAGCTCTTGTAAGAATCGTAGGTCCAGGGTGGGTTGGAGACGCCAAGACCCCAACTAAGCTGTGGTGGTTGTGGAGTCTGCGGTGGCTGTGGTGTCCGGTGCGGTGCTTATAGTCCTCGGCGTCAGCTAGGAAGCATCCATTAATGGAGGAACCCAGTCAGGGTGCCAGGTGGTCCGTTACAGTGTGTGTAGGGGGTGTAACAGTGTGTGTAAGGGGAAGTCAGTGTGTGTAGTGGTGAGAGTGTGTGTGTGTGTGTAAGGTGTGACAATGTGTGTGTGTAGGGGGTGACAGTGTGTGTGTAGGGTGGTGACCATTTGTGTGTAGGGGGGTGAGAGTGTGTGTATGTGTGTGTGTGTGAGAGGTGACAGTGTGTCACGAACTCCAGAACCAGACATGCTGACAGAACACAGACACAGGAAGTGCAGTATCGGTCCTCAGAGAGAAGTCAGGATACAAGCCAAAATCAGAGGGAACCAGAGAGACAGAATAATCGATAAGACAAACCGAGGTCAAGGGTCAGAGAAAGCAGGATAAATGGTGAGACAAGCCCAAAATTCGGTAACCAGACAAACGGACAGAGTATACGCGCTATTGGGCTATCAAAAGACCAAAACAGGGCAAGGATACATGAGAAAGGTAAGTATAAATACTCTTAGGTTAACTCTGATTGGCTAATTTCCAATCAGAGTTAATTATCACACGTGGGAGGTACTTATACCTCCCACTTTAACCTGTGATGTTACTATTGCGCACAGAGTCAGATGAAAGGCCAGTGGGGGGAGCTGACCACTAGCGGAAAGTAGAAGTGTGGAGGTACTGCGAGCGGCGCGGACATTGGAAGCTGCCGCTCGCGGCGAGGGCCCAAGTGAAGTCGCTGCGAGCGGAGACCTGACACAGTTTATGTGTAGAGATGTCGCGAACCGTTCGCGAACTTCCCGTGAACGGCTCGCCGCGGTTCACCACGAAGGCTTCAATATGGATGCTGTCCAGGAGGTGGGAGGGTCTGGCAGGGAGGGTCTGCTGGAGATTGGCCGGGAAGTGAACGGTTCGCGACATCACTATTTATGTGTATGGGTGACAGTGTGTCTATGAGTTGACAGTGTATATGTGTGGGTGACAGTGAATGGGGGGTATGACAGTGTGCGTAGGGGGTGACACTGTATTTGTGTGTGGGGTGGTAACAGGGTGTATGTGTGTGTGGGGGGCAGGCAGTGTGTGTGACAGGTGAGGGGGGTGTCAGTGTGTATGTTTGGGGGGGTAGATACTGTGTGGAATGACAGTTGGGAGGGGGTGACAAGTGGGAGGAGGGTGACACTACAGTGTTTGGGGAGGCTGTTTCAGTGAACAGCCTCCCCACACTAAAGTACCTTTGTTTTTTTTTGTTTTTTTAATAACAGCAAACCTGGATTCATATTTTTGTGAGTGCTAATAGTTTGTGCTTAAGAATTAATTCTAAAATAGCAGGAGATCAGTTTTCCCAGACATGGGGTAATTCCACATACTGGTTGGACATTGCATTTCTTAAATTAAGCATTCAATAAAACAAACGCAAAAAAAAAAAAGTAAATCGTAAATCATAGGTTATCATTCCATTCTATAAATATTGCATTTAGTTGGGATTTCTGGCACATTATCAAAATTCCATATGGCTTTTAGCTGTGTCGCAGTTTGTTTCAAGCTGTGCCTAACAGATAATTTTTTGCTCTATTTCTTTCTTCATTTTCCAACTCACACAGTTAATCCATTTATTCACTAAACAGTGAATTGTAATTAATTTATATATCAAAATAGAAAAAAACAGCAATTGTGTCTTATATTGTGCTCATCTATAAAAGTAATTTAGAAATCGTTATACACACTATACACAGTGGTGTATTTTGGTTCTGTGATGCCCTAGGCATGACAAAACTCAGACAACCCTCCCCCCAATCTAAATGTCTCTTCATATTTAGAACCAACACGCTCTGTGCCTGACAGACACACCCTCACTGCAGTGGCATACTAAGGGGGGGGCAGCACGGTCGGTCCGCCCCGGGTGCTACTCAGTAGGGGGGTGCCCAGGGCGCACTTCCACAGGGGCGTCAATTTCACCGCCCCAGTGTCTTATGTAAAGGGACCGGCTGCTTTCATGAGTTTCCTATCCAGCAGCAGCAGGGTCCTCTGTTCTCGCGATCCGCGAGAGCGTGGCCACAGGTTGCTATGGCAACCCGCGGTAACGCTCTCGCGGATCGCGAGAACAGAGGACCCTGCTGCTGCTGGATGGGAAATGAGCATGCAGATTTCTGGGCCCTTCTTCACTGCCCAACTAAAGCTGTGCCACCAGACCACCAGGACCACCCGTCGAGGAGGACGGGAGGGACAGGTAAGTGTCAGGAAGGGGGGAGGGGTAAACCATACACACTGCTCACCTTCCCAGCACTTATTCCACACAACACACACACACTCCATACACTATACACACACTTCATTCACTACACACACACTGCATACACTATACACACACACTGCATACACTATATACACACTGCATACACTATACACAAACTGCATACACTATACACACACTGCATACACTATACACACACTGCATACAATATACACACAAGCTGCATACATTATACACACAAGCTGCATTCACTACGCAAACACACTGCATTCACTACGCAAACACACACTTATACATGTGTATCTGTATGCATATCTGTTTGTGTGTCTGTGTTTGTTTTGGTGTGTCTGTCTATGACTGTGTTTCTATGTAACTGCATGTGTGTACCTATGTGTCTGTGTATCTGTATGTGTGCCAGTGTGTGTATATGTGAGTATATGTGTGTATGTGCATACATCTCAGCACACACAAATACAACCCTGCATCCAAATGTCAACACTACATATAAACACACCACCATATTCAAAAAGCACACTACAGAAAAATGCACGCCTGCATTCAAATGCCAATACGTGCAAACACACCCGTACATTCACTCACACGTATTCCATACAAAAACATGCTTACTTTAAAAATATACAAACAATGCTCAGTGCTAAACACATTTTTTTTAAATTGTGGTTGTTTTTTATATTTTGAGTTGGGGGTGACAAATAAAGGATTCGCCCCGGGTGCCAAATGCTCCAAGTATGCTCCTGCCTCACTGATACAGACACGGACAGATACACAGTCATTGGCACACACACTGTTTTACCAACACATACTTTCACTGAAACACACACACACTCACTGACAGATATACACACTCACTCATTGATTCATTGTTACACACACTCACTGACAGACACACACTCACATTCACTGACGATCACACACATTCACCAACAGACACACATACACTCACTGACAGGCACATACACACAGTCATAAACACAGATCCACATTCACTAACAGATACACACTCACTCAGTGTCAGAAACAAACCAAATCAGAATCAGACACAAATACTGAGACACACATATACTCACTGACAGAGACGCACTGACAAACACACATACACTCACTGACAGAGACGCACCCACTCAGTGTCAGAGAAGCACATTTACTGACAAACAAACACATTCACTGACAGACACACATACACTAGCTGACAGACATACTCACTCATTGACAGACACACACGCACTGACAGACATACACATTCACTAACAGACATACACATTCACTGGCAGATACATACACACTCTCAGTAACAGACAGACACACACACACACACACACACACACACAAACTGACACACACACACACATTCACTGACAGACACACATACACACTCACTGACAGACACACATACACTCTCACTGACAAACACACACACACACTCTCTTTGACAGACACACATACAAACTCACTGACAAACACATACACTCTCATTGACAAATACATATACACTCTCACTGATAAACACATATACACTCACTGACAAACACACATGCACTCTTACTGACAAACACACATACACTCACTGACAAATGCACATACACAATGACAAACACACATACAAACTCACTTACAGACACACACAATTTCTAAAAAAAAAAAATTATATTTCCCACCACCCAGCCTCTCTACCTTTGGGAGTGCTGGCATGCAGTCTGTTTCCCTGGGGCTTCTGGGCTGAACAGCTGGGCATGTGGTCCCCGAGATCCAGTGGGGCTGCTGTGCTGTGTGGCTGGGCTTGCAGTCAGTGCAGACACGCGAAGGAGCTCTGATCTCCCTGTTAAGCTCCCTCGCGCACCTCTTAGTGGTGCCGGGGCTGGAGTTACTTTTTTTTCCGCCTCCCAAAAAGTGCCACCCAAGGCAAATAATGCCTTGTCAGCCTCGCGCTAGATACAGCACTGACTATACATATTCAAAACATACACAATCTGGGTATTTGTTCATTTTTGACTCACACAATGAACATGCCAATATAGTAGTTGTTCTTATATGCAAATATTTCTGAACCTGTAAGAAATATTACAAGGTATTTTTTATCCTTCCACTTCTTCTGTAAAAGTTGAAAGAACCAATAAAAAAAGAAAATGTTATAAATGTGCATACTTTTTATATGTATGTTTATGTGTGTCAGCGTTTGCGTTAGTCAGTTTATGTATCTGTGCATGTGTGTCAGTGTTTGGGTGTGTCAGTGTTTTAGTGTGTCAATGTAGGTACCTGCATGTTTGTCAGTGTATGTATCTGCATGTGTGTCAGTGTGGGTGTCAATGTATGTATCTACTTGTGTGTCAGTGTTTGTGTGTGTCAGTTTATGTCTCTGTGCATGTGTGTCAGTGTTTGTGTGTGTCAATGTATGTACCTGCATGTGTGTCAGTGGGTGTCAATGTATGTATATACTTGTGTGTCAGTGTTTGTGTGTGTCAATTTATGTTTCTGTGCAAAATTTCTCAATGAAGCCTGGTGGATGTGCTAAGCAGTGGATTTCTGCTTTTAAATTTACATGTACAAATAAGTGTCTGCTATGTTTATATATGTTGCTAGAGTGTCTGTGCCTTGTCTTTGGATTTAATGCCAAATCTATTAAGAGCATTCAGAAATGGACTCACCGCTGGCTGTATTGAAAATGCAGGCTTAACCTTTTCACATTAACAATGTCAGTTTTTGTCCAAACCTAGTTGGCAGTGCTTAGCCATGAGCTGACATTGAGTATTGGGGGATGCTTATTCCAGGAATCTCTGCCAATCCCAGCCAATTACCCTATTCAGATTGACAAATTTAACAGTGATATTGTGGAAGTGTAAATGTTGCATTATCACTGCAGCTAAAGTGGAATGGTCAGAACAGTGAAAGATTTTTTTCCCCCAAACTGCTTCTAAGCAGCTTGATATAAAACCAGAGGATGTTTCTAGAGCAACCACTACACTTAGCAGCAATGGTTATGTTGTGTGTAACGGCACCCGCAGCATCAAATAGTCAAAACCGCCGTTAAGTTAATCCTCCCCGCTCGCAGTACTGTAAACTCCATTCGTATAGACTCCAATCATATAAACTGCAAACCCACTAATCGCTGCTAACAGCCGAATCAATATATCATCCATGCGGCTTACGGTTCCAGCAATCAGTTGCTATTCGTGTGTAGTAAATCCCCCAATAACGAGACCAAGCTCCGCATTGAGGGTAAAACAAGAACTGGATTTACTGTGGGCTTCCCGTCCGTATTTATGCAGGTCTCCCACTTGGTGGACACTCCCCTAGGGGACCAAATGGGAGACTGTAATGGCAGATGGACATACAGCATTTCAGGACACACAGGCACATAATATTCCCAGCATGCATCATGGTTTCCTCCCCTCTGCCCTGGAGATAATTGAGAAGTAATTCAATTATCTCCCAGGACAGAGGCAAATCGCCATTTTAGATGGAACATAAAAAACACATAAAAATACATAATTATACAACTACCGAATATATTTCATTTGTGCAACGTATCCCCAGATAGCCTGGATCTGAGTGCATATTCTTAGCGAATAGCACTCAGATCCCATACGTATAGTTTAATCGCCATGGAGTCAAAGTCTTTTACAGTCTTTCGGTATGCGATTGACTCCATGGGAAGGCTATCTGGGTTAAGTCCATTCGTGTAGTCCAAACTCCCGAACGGCCGGTGTTCGTATGCTTTTGTCGACTGACAAGGGCGGTCTGTGGTTTTAGCGGGGTTCGGCAGAAATAAGTGTCCTTTTTTAGTTCCATAGAATCTGTGCTGAACACCGCTGGTCCTTCGCACGGTTTAAAATGGCCGCCGCCTCGTGGTCGACATACGTACGACGACCACCCTGTATTCGGTTATAATTGAGAGATGTCTGCGGTTAACCGCAACGTTCTAATTGGGATCAAGAGGTTAACCAGCAGCACACTTCTCTTCTGGGTGGCCGTCCGTTCGGTAAGTTCATTCGGTAAAAACGTCAAATAAACGAACAGGGGCATACGGACAGGTAACTCCACGAAAAGAGGCAAAACAGACGAACCAGCAATCTTAGTCTATACAGATGGATCTGTCACATTGTGTAAGTGTCACTTTAAGATATCCTTAAAAGCAGATGAAAAATCAGTCTCTTTGGGCAGTGAAAGCTGTTCTATTAAGTTGTCACATCAAAGTAATTATTTTGTTATATCTTATTGTATGACAACTTTATTCAGAAGTCAGACTTCTAAATCTTCCAACATTCACTATGTGGCATTATCTGCTGAGGGCTGTTTGAATGGAAATTAACAATTTTAAATAGCTATCAAATTGAACACTTTACCTTTCAGTAAACTGTCTGTTTTTGTAACATAAATAGTCCTCAAGTGCGTCTCTGAGTCTGCTCACGAGTAACATGGAGCAATTTAAATTCTCGTGTTTCTTCTATGGTTCCAATAGAAGTGCTGTCATTTTGATAGAGATTTATTTATTTGTAGTTCAAATGCAAATGAAACACATGCTTCATTCTATCCTTCCATACCCCAAAATAGATGCTACAAATTCAGAATCAGAAACCAAAGACAATTTAGTTAGGCTGTTCATTTCTTCTTTGTTCAGTTATTACAGAGCAACCTATGTTAATGACTGGGAATACTAAATGGAACATTTATAATATAAAAGAAAATATATGTTCTATCTCTTGTCAGTACCAATAGGTGTTTGAAAATACAGAGTGCCTGAAAGTGGGCTAACATAGTCAAAACCCGTCTAAATCAGAGTTACATTGTGTAACGGATCACCTGGCACCCCGACTGGGTACCTCCGTTGAAGGATGCTCCTAGCACTTCCTGAGGACTCCAAGCAATGCAGCAGACACCACAACCACCAAACCGGAGAAGCATATGAATGCTCTCAAGCATATGAATGATGTAAGCAGCTGAACAGGAAAAGCATACAATCAGCTTACACTCCTGGCAATCAGCATACAATCCAATTCCCCCAATAACGAGACGACACTTCGTTTTGAGGTCAAGCAGAATTGACTGTACTGGCACATTCAGCCTCTTTTATTCACAATCCACAAACATAGTACTGCCCACAGGGTTTTAAAATACAACCAATCAATCCGTACAATACACACAGACACTCCCACACAAAATCCTCCCCTCTGCCTGTGATATGATTATTGAACACAATGGTTAATATAATTATCACAGGCAGAGAAATACAGTATTATAAAACATATCACAGGGACCCCAAAACATGCAATAACCCCATAAAAATATCCTCGGAAACGGGGGTCTGGGTGAACCACATATCCAGAATTCACCCAGATCCATTCAGTAGTTTGGAAGATACAGTTTAATGCAGATTCTGCAGAACATATACAGGCTGTATGAAAAATAATTACTGTATAATGTGTCCCCTGTTGAGATGGCACCGTGTAGAAAGTGTCTGTGAGTTAAAATGGCCGCCATCCATTGTTCTCACCATGTGCTTCATCCATTGATCTCACCATGTGCCTCTGATACATGAAATGGTGGCCACCCAGTAACTCCACAGTTTGTCTGGTAGTCTATCCAGCTGGACCAACAGATGAAACACATGGGGAACAGTGCAACAAACGAAGGGAATCATAAAAAATATGGACAATAGTCATATTTGTGCACAATCTCCAGTTTTGTCACAGGGCACAAATAGTGTTTTCAAATGCCATATATCCCAGGGCCAGGCCCGGACTGGCCATCGGGCACACCGGGCAAATGCCCGGTGGGCCGCGGTGGCCGTGGGGCCGAGGCCGGCAGGGAGATCACAGGATCTCTCCTGACGGTCTTTGCAGGGCCGGCGCTATCTGAACGACGGCCCTGCAGTAGTCCATGGAGGGCCGGTGGGGAGATCAGA
>OW240917.1:108036938-108108070 GCA_933207985.1 Pelobates cultripes | reverse complement strand
TTAACCCATTGATAAACATAGCAGTTTCTCTGAAACTGCTATGTTTATAAAACAATGGGTTAACCCTAGAAGGACCTGGCACCAAGACCACTTCATTAAGCTGAAGTGGTCTGGGTGGCTAATGTGGTCCTTTAAGAGTGTAGTGTGTGTGTGTGTGTGTGTAGATATATATATATATATATATTTGGAAGTATTGTGTATGTGTGTGGTGCAGTGTGTTGGGGGAGTTCTGTGTGTATGTGAGAGGTGCGGTGCAGTTTCTCTGAAACTGCTATGTTTATAAAACAATGAGTTAACCCTAGAAGGACCTGGCACCAAGACCACTTCATTAAGCTGAAGTGGTCTGGGTGGCTAATGTGGTCCTTTAAGAGTGTAGTGTGTGTGTGTGTGATATATATATATATATATTTGGAAGTATTGTGTATGTGTGTGGTGCAGTGTGTTGGGGGGGTTCTGTGTGTATGTGAGAGGTGCGGTGTGTGAGAGTGCCGTGTGTGAGTGATGGGTGTGAGCGTGCTGTGTGTCAGTGATGGATGTGAGAGTGCTGTGTGAGAGTGCTGTGTGAGAGTGCTGTGTGTCAGTGATGGATGTGAGAGTGCTGTGTGAGAGTGTGCTGTGTGAGAGAGTGCTCTGAGAGTGCTGTGTGTGTGTGAGTGCTCTGTGAGAGTGCTGTGAGTGTGATGGGTGTGAGAGAGTGCTGTATAAATGTTATTGTGTGTGTGTAGGGGGGGGTAAATAAAAAAACAGACACTATGTCCCCCCCGGCACGCTGGAAGGCAGGGTGGTGGGGTTCCCTGGTGGTCCTCGTGGGTGAGTGAACTCTAGCCCGTGAGGCTAGAGTTCACTCTCGCGAGATCCGGTCGTTGCCATGGCAACGCGCCGGATCTCGCGAGAGGAACCCGGCGGAGCTGCAAATTAGAGCTCCGCCGGGTCCTCTCTCCAGGCTGGCTGGCTCCCTCCCTCTCCCCGCCGGCGGCCGCATGTGGGCCGGTCAGGGAGATCTTTGATCTCCCTACCGGCCCGTTGTGGCAAACAGCGGGGCCGGCGCTAGGAGAGTGCCGGCCCTGCAAAGACCGGCAGGGGAGATCCTGGGACCTCCCCTGCCGGCCTCGGCCCCACGGACACCGCGGCCCACCGGGCATTTGCCCGGTGTGCCCGATGGCCAGTCCGGGCCTGATAGAGACTATATTGAGGTTTCCAAGGTGTATGTATATGGCTGAAGGATCTTGTCATATAATAATGGTAGGGATGAGTTTATCTCATTTTCTTTTTTCAACATATACTTGAATTAAAAAACAGAAATCATCTATTTGTCCTGTAAAGATGACTGCAAGAGCACAGCGCAGACTGCTCACTGGAGTGAAGAACAATCCTAGAGTGTCAGCTAAAGACTTGGACCTCCCGCACAATTTAAAATCTTCCCTAAGCCTAAAGTCTTTTAAGAGATCCCTCTCTACATACCTCAAAACAGAATGCACGTGTCATGGTTGATTATATATTTCCTGCCTGTTCTATGTTAAATTTTGTATATATTGTGTATTAATATTGTTTTTGTATTTTGTTGTACCTAATGTAACAATGCAATGATTTGTGGACCCAGGACATACTTGAAAACGAGAGAAATCTCAATGTATCTTTCCTGGTAAAATATTTTATAAATAAATAAATAAATAAATTTACTTTCCAAACTTGACATTTCGGGTTAAGGTGAGGATTAAAATGTAGCCTCTCTCAAATCTTATTATAACACTAACCCTAGAAGAAAGGTTAACATGAAACCTAGACATAATTGTAATTAGATTTTTTCCCCCAAGGTGTATGTAATCTGCAAATAAAAAAATACTCCATAAATCAAACCCTAATTTTAACCCTCACCTAAATCCTAAATGTCCCATGTCCTAGTGCTGCAGTAAAGCCCCTAAGTACAAGCAAAATGTGACAGTAACTTTACTTACCTAGCGTAACCTCGCCGAGCGGCCTTTTTAGACACAGGGATCCAGAGTTCCGATGATTGCCGAGCTGAGCTGTGAGGGCAAGAGTAAAGGGAACAGAACAGGAAAGAGTCACCTTTTCATATTAAAGGACAACTCCACACTCATAAAGCACTTTATATACTTATTATGATTCTATATTAGGGGACCTGCCTGACATCCCTGGCAATCCCTATGCAGCCAAACCAGCTGATCTGATCATGTGATTGCGGTGACAAAACAGTGATTTGGATCAGCTGATAGGCAGCAGGGGACATCCTGCATGTCAGGTCGGTCCCTCGATCGGCAGCTAAGGTAAGTATTTAGTCTGGAGGGTCAGATCGTTAGAGCATGCCCTGCCGCCCTAATAGCATCAAAATCCTCCTTTTCTAGGACTGCATAGGATGCCCCAACGTCAGGATCTGGTTAAAAAAATAGTTTTGGAGGTGCGGTGTCCTTCAAAGACACACAGTGAGCTAATGCATGAACTCAATAAGAGGACCAGAAATTATCTGGCAATGTTTGCAAGCAAGTCTCTATAAAAATCCTCCAGGGAAAACTGCTTCAGAATTTATAGGAAACATTTTTGCTTTGTGGTGGCTCAATAAAACCAGTAGATGATAACATCAGATTAGTATTTTAACAGCATATTTTAAGTGGAAAGCATAAGATATTGAGTGAATATTCTGCTCATCCGAGATATTATTTACATAGAGACAATGTTTAGCTGCACATATGTGTACTTTTACCAAGTGGAAAGACTGCTGCCAACTTCTAGAGGCAATGCACAGCTGTAATGTACTCCATAGATTTACGGCACTGTTATTGAATCATAATGCTACAGATCATTTCAAACAGCTCAAACTCTTTATTCTTAAACCTCTACATTGCCAATGTACATGACAAAAATCCAGGTAGAAATCTATTTTGAGTTAATCGATTTGACGTGCGTAGCTTAGAACAATTTGCCTACTAGAGAATTGACATAATTACTGATATTTTCTCCATTAAACACAGAGGAGTTACTGCCATATGCAATTTCTGTTTATTTAATGGCATTACTTTGTAGCTAATTGATTCACCCCCTTTTATTTCAGAGATTAGTCAATGGAATGCATTAGCATACCTACATTGCATGCAGTGTTTTAAAACCTCACATTTTAGTTTGTTTAATCTTGAGATTAGAAATTCAGAACTCACTTGTGTCATGTGTGTAAAAGCTCTTTAACCAGGTATCATACAGACCAGGGTTCATGCCTATATTGCCATGTTAAAGTATTATTATAAGTTCATCAAATGTAACCTTCTACAAATTGCTGTTTTGCTTTTTGATTCAAAAGATGGACTAGCTATTGATCCAAAGAAGACTAATATCAGTGATAAGAAAGGAAGTGTTGCTGTCTTTCTTCATATTGAAATATTTCATGACCGGTGTATAGTCGCCATATGGGCAGTCGGACTCCAGGACAACCCTCCCACATACCTAACCCAATAATCGCACTGACACTCGGGTATATGGGAAAATTTGTCCACAGCTTTATTAAACAATCTTAAATAATATTAATAACAATATATTCATTATAACATAATAATAATAACTTAACAAATAAACATGGGTCATTGCCCCCCATACTCCACCCTCGCATCCGACTCCTTCTGTTATATAAAAGGCAATGACCCCCATATAAATAACACATATATATAACACATATATATAACATATACCGACATTATTCCAACATACCAACTTAAAGTGCCAAACATAAATTAACCATGGCAGGGGTATACCCGGATACCCCTACCCCACCAGGTTCTGAGCCACCAACAGGACTCGAAACCTGACCAACCATCAATGACCACAGTTTTCCTTTTCTGTCACGTTCATCCTAGGGAGCCTATTCCTTTTCCTTCAGCTCCCTATCCCGCTGCTGTGAAAAAACGGGATATCACCCACCAGAAGCAATATACAGGGAGGGTGTGGGCGGGACAAACTCGGTCAGGTAGGAAATTAGAAGTGAGCTCACTTAAAATGGCTGCCTATTTAAATATCCCAGCCTACTTACCCATAACTCCATACTTCCTTCCCTCCTCCTATGCCCGCCTCCTGTCAAGGCCCTTTTTCGCTTAGCTGTGCTTTGGCTCCATGGGGCTACATTCTGTTTATTAATTAATGTTGTAAGCTTCTGCACGTTTTCCAGAATTGCACCACATATCAAGGTGGGGGTCCTACCTTTGATTTGCAGACACTATAAGTACTTCAATTAGATGAAGCGGTTAAGGTTCCTATATAGTCCCTTTTCGTAAACAGCTTGGCACACACTGATCTTTCATTGGTTGAGTTACACTGTATACTTTCCAATCATGATGAATTTCTGCCCGTCTAACACCCGTTTGCCAGGCTCCTGTCCAAATGCTGCTAGTGTTCTGAGAAAACATCCCCCTTTAGGGATTGTTGTAAGTGAGTTGGGTAAAACAATGCAGCTTATTCTTAATTTTTATTGAAGGAATCTAATATCAGAAAAGTGGCACCACTTTTGCTGGGCTCATGTCCCAAGACTGTGATAATCCTGCTACTCTAATTGAATCCTCAGTTCTGCCAGCTTGCCACTCTGCCACCTCTCTCCCTATGCTCACAGTGTGCTGTGAGTTCGTATGATTCCTCTTGTACTATGTATTACTCTTTGTACTTGTATATTGTGTGGGTGCAGGAAGTCGTTTACATTTTCTTTATGCTAACCTAGCTGGTTTCTATTTGAATCGTTGGAGAGTATATTCAAAGGTCAATTATTCCTGTTTCTGAGTGGCTTAAAGATCAGGTGTTCATTTAAGATTTTTTTCTCCTCCATGGCATTTACAGGCTTCGACTGTTTCTCACAGTGGGTTACAAAGATCCATGTTACATATATATATATATATATATATATGTATATATATATATATATATATATATGCAACACTCTGCAGGATACAAAATACTCTCAATGTCTTTATATATATATATATCTACATAGTTAATACAATGCTAAACAAAAATCTGCACACCAGTCAAGCCATAAGACTTGCTTTTCCCACAGAAATCCCAAATCAGCAGTGATGTTACAACCGCAAAGGATTCTGGGTGGGCATATGCAAATTAGTTTAACAAAGAATCACATTTTTGCCTCATTCCATTTTAAACATGGATTCCTTTTAATTTGTGTTTGCAGTATACAACTGCTTGGAACACAATTTAGGATAAAATGCAAAACCAGTGAACCACTCATGGACAACTGTTTCGTTGTTAATGCAACTCTTCAGCATGAGGTTGGTTACTGGTTTGCTTAGTGAGGCTTGGTAGTGCTTGGGAAGCAAAATTCAAATAGGTTATGGTGGGGAAAAATTGTGATTGAAAACCCCTTCCACCTGAAGTATGTGGATAGTTAATACAATGCTAAACAAAAATCTGCACACCAGTCAAGCCATAAGACTTGCTTTTCCCACAGAAATCCCAAATCAGCAGTGATGTTACAACCGCAAAGGATTCTGGGTGGGCATATGCAAATTAGTTTAACAAAGAATCACATTTTTGCCTCATTCCATTTTAAACATGGATTCCTTTTAATTTGTGTTTGCAGTATACAACTGCTTGGAACACAATTTAGGATAAAATGCAAAACCAGTGAACCACTCATGGACAGCTGGATTTGCATATGCCCACCCAGAATCCTTTGCGGTTGTAACATCACTGCTGATTTGGGATTTCTGTGGGAAAAGCAAGTCTTATGGCTTGACTGGTGTGCAGATTTTTGTTTAGCATTGTATTAACTATCCACAAACTTCAGGTGGAAGGGGTTTTCAATCACAATTTTTCCCCACCATAACCTATTTGAATTTTGCTTCCCAAGCACTACCAAGCCTCACTAAGCAAACCAGTAACCAACCTCATGCTGAAGAGTTGCATTAACAACGAAACAGCTGTCCATGAGTGGTTCACTGGTTTTGCATCTTATCCTAAATTGTGTTCCAAGCAGTTGTATACTGCAAACACAAATTAAAAGGAATCCATGTTTAAAATGGAATGAGGCAAAAATGTGATTCTTTGTTAAACTAATTTGCATATGCCCACCCAGAATCCTTTGCGGTTGTAACATCACTGCTGATTTGGGATTTCTGTGGGAAAAGCAAGTCTTATGGCTTGACTGGTGTACAGATTTTTGTTTAGCATTGTATTAACTATCCACAAACTTCAGGTGGAAGGGGTTTTCAATCACAATTTTTCCCCACCATAACCTATTTGAATTTTATATCTACATATGTATGTATACATTGAAAGAGAGAAAGAGAGAGAGAGTGCATCATGCATTCTGTATTCTGCAGTGTGTTGTGGAAATGCAAGTGTTTGGTCAATATACTTGGAGCTTGACATAAGAATTGCACATTCCTGGCTAATAATGACAGCATCACTTATGGGTAGCTCTACCCCCAGCAGGAACAGGACAAGAAACAATTAAACAATTAAAGTGTAGGCATAAAAGGTTCCCCTTCCTCCTTCAATACCTGTCCTCAGTTGGACAAACAGGAATTTTTGTTTGTAACCAATTTTATTTTTTGGCCGCCTCCCATGACTACCATGGGTATACTAGACCAAGTCCAGCCTCTCTTCGTCTGAAGGACGCCTGCAGGATCAGAACTAATGAGTTAGGTTAAATTTTATACTGAACTGCAACGGCAGAGTGAGTTTCAGGGAGAGGAGACAACCAGTCTCTCTCCCCAGCGGCAGAGTGAGTTTCAGGGAGAGGAGACAACCAGTCTCTCTCCCCAGCAGCAGTGTAAATTGCAGGGAGAGGAGGCAGCCAGTCTTTCTCCCCAGCGGCAATGTGAGTTTCAGGGAAAGGAGACAACCGGTCTCTCTCCCCAGCGGTAGTCTGAGCTACCAGGATGGGGGCAGTCGGTCCTCCTCCCCAGCTACAAGGGGACAGCAACCCTGATCCCAACGGTGCAGATGGGACCGCGGTCTCTGTACTGGATCTACAGGGATGCTGGACGGCCTGTCCAGATCCCCAACTAACCTCGCAGGGATACCAGGACGAGGAGGTAAGCAATGTTTCCCCTCCACAGCTAATTTCCAGCCAGGCTCTGGGGTTAGTGGATGGGACTACCATACCCACTGACCCCCTTCCAGCAGAAGAGCTGGCATCAGGGCAGAGTGCAGTTAGCTTCTGCCCTCCCCTGGTCCTTAATCCAGGAACTACCAACTCCCCCCACTATGCAGCTGTACCGCTCGATATAGGACTGAGACAGACTACAGGAGTCAACTGGTCCAGTCATTGCTTTTTGTGGGTGGGCTACTCAACTAACTCAGGTACTGACCGACAGAAGGTCAGGTACCTGGTTAGTCTCCCCCGGAAAGGGAAGATGTGTGACGAAAGCAACTTCGCCACTGGTTTTTGGAGGGGCCTGTTTGCCAGCCTCCTACCCTGGGACTATGGGCCCTGTGATAACCCATGTTCAAAAGTACTGTTTCTGCCCCTTGGACTTTTAACTGGAACAGATTCAAACATGTGGAGGTGGCCATCTTAAATTGTCCAGCAGTGTTTTGTCGTCAAGTGTATGGAACTGTTTTGGGCATGGGACCATGTGCATGGTGGGGCAAAAATAAGACTTCCAGGAAATTCCTGAACCCCTGAACCGATCTGGGTGATTTATGGATATGTTGTTCACCCAGGGGCTATCAGGGGATGTGACTTTTGTGGGGATATGTTGTATTTTGGGGTACTTTTGGGGCTTTGTAAAAATGTATGTTTTTTTCTGCTTAAAGTTAATTGAGTTAGTCCATTGTCTTCGTTAATTGTATCACAGGCAGAGGGGAGGGATTGTATGGGAGTGTCTGAATGTAAACCTCTTTTTTTATTGGCTTGTATGTTTTGTATTTGGTGCCCAACCAGGTCCACCTGGGCGTCACCTTTGCTGTATAACTTGTATAAAAGACCAGTATGTGCCATTAAATTTTCTGTTCCTGATTTACCCTCAATCTAGAGTCTTGTCTCTTATTGGGGGAAACTGCTACAAGGGATTGCTATGCTCTTCATACTCCCTTGAATAATCACTAGCTCTTGTAAGAATCGTAGGTCCAGGGTGGGTTGGAGACGCCAAGACCCCAACTAAGCTGTGGTGGTTGTGGAGTCTGCGGTGGCTGTGGTGTCCGGTGCGGTGCTTATAGTCCTCGGCGTCAGCTAGGAAGCATCCATTAATGGAGGAACCCAGTCAGGGTGCCAGGTGGACCGTTACAGTGTGTGTAGGGGGTGTAACAGTGTGTGTAAGGGGAAGTCAGTGTGTGTAGTGGTGAGAGTGTGTGTGTGTGTGTAAGGTGTGACAATGTGTGTGTGTAGGGGGTGACAGTGTGTGTGTAGGGTGGTGACCATTTGTGTGTAGGGGGGTGAGAGTGTGTGTATGTGTGTGTGTGTGAGAGGTGACAGTGTGTCACGAACTCCAGAACCAGACATGCTGACAGAACACAGACACAGGAAGTGCAGTATCGGTCCTCAGAGAGAAGTCAGGATACAAGCCAAAATCAGAGGGAACCAGAGAGACAGAATAATCGATAAGACAAACCGAGGTCAAGGGTCAGAGAAAGCAGGATAAATGGTGAGACAAGCCCAAAATTCGGTAACCAGACAAACGGACAGAGTATACGCGCTATTGGGCTATCAAAAGACCAAAACAGGGCAAGGATACATGAGAAAGGTAAGTATAAATACTCTTAGGTTAACTCTGATTGGCTAATTTCCAATCAGAGTTAATTATCACACGTGGGAGGTACTTATACCTCCCACTTTGACCTGTGATGTTACTATTGCGCACAGAGTCAGATGAAAGGCCAGTGGGGGGAGCTGACCACGAGCGGAAAGTAGAAGTGTGGAGGTACTGCGAGCGGCGCGGACATTGGAAGCTGCCGCTCGCGGCGAGGGCCCAAGTGAAGTCGCTGCGAGCGGAGACCTGACACAGTTTATGTGTAGAGATGTCGCGAACCGTTCGCGAACTTCCCGTGAACGGCTCGCCGCGGTTCGCCACGAAGGCTTCAATATGGATGCTGTCCAGGAGGTGGGAGGGTCTGGCAGGGAGGGTCTGCTGGAGATTGGCCGGGAAGTGAACGGTTCGCGACATCACTATTTATGTGTATGGGTGACAGTGTGTCTATGAGTTGACAGTGTATATGTGTGGGTGACAGTGAATGGGGGGTATGACAGTGTGCGTAGGGGGTGACACTGTATTTGTGTGTGGGGTGGTAACAGGGTGTATGTGTGTGTGGGGGGCAGGCAGTGTGTGTGACAGGTGAGGGGGGTGTCAGTGTGTATGTTTGGGGGGGTAGATACTGTGTGGAATGACAGTTGGGAGGGGGTGACAAGTGGGAGGAGGGTGACACTACAGTGTTTGGGGAGGCTGTTTCAGTGAACAGCCTCCCCACACTAAAGTACCTTTGTTTTTTTTTGTTTTTTTAATATTTTTTTGTTGTGCAAAAGTTTGACACAGAGGCTTTACCTTTAAAAAAAAAAAAAAGAAAGAAATCCATTCCCTGGTGGTCCAGTGGCCATGATATTCAGTCTTTAGCTCCATCAGGTTTAGAGCTGCAGACCATGTGTCTCGCCAGAGCCAATTCAGGCTAGCTGCTGTGCTGGTTGGCAGGCAGGCTGGTAGGCTTCTTTCTTCTGCCAGCAGGTGTCTGTTTCTACCACCAATCCCTTTGTGTGTCTCTTTCTTCCCCTAACCCTTTGTACATCTGTTTCTCCCCCAACTCCTTTGTGTCTCTCTTTTTTCCCCAGCCCCTCTGTGTGTCTCTTTGCCCCCATCAGTGCTTCTAGGATCCTCTTTGTCTGATCAGCCATTCTGTCTGTATCTGGGCAAAGATTTCTTCTGATGAGATCTGCAGGATAGCCACTTGGTCTTTGCCAATGATTTTCATTAAGCATTACTAGTTATTATTAGTTCGATGTGGCCTCTCCCTTCATCTCATTTTGCAGAGGTGTATTGTCTTCAATTTCTTCAGTACAATAATTACAGTGTGTTTCTGGATATGGTTTGTGTGTGGTTATTGCCCCTCACTTTTCTAGATGCCTTATCTTGGGTATTACCCATAAGTGATGCTGCCATGATTAACCAGGAATAAGGACAATATATCCCATACTTACCATCATTTTCTTTTCCTGGCTTTTTCTTAAGGCAGCATCAGGTACCCACCCATATTTTTCCTCTTGACCTTTTCTTTTTAATTAGACTGAGGTATGAAAGGAGGAGGGACCATTTATGCCTACAGTTTGATTCTTTTTTATTTATTTTTTTTATTTATTTTTTTAGTAGTTTTCTGTTCTCTTCTGGTTTGGGCATGAGTTACCCATGCAAGATGCTGCCTTGAAAAATAGCCATAAAAATTATGGTAAGTATGGGATACATTTTCCCTATTTTAGGCTAAAATAGATAACATAAAACACAGCTCAGTAAGTTTTCTTTTTTGGCTTACAAGTTAGAATTCTCTTTTTGGCTCCCCACTTTTTTTCTACAATACATAATTTAATGACTAAAGTCCATAATCCTAAAAGGCAGGATATAATCCTGAAATACTACATTTTCTTCTGAATTACAAAATAACACATGAACTTGCAAAATGTATCTGACTGGTGGGAACTGCTGAGATGGTTGCAGAGCAATACACTAAAATAGAGTTATATATATTAAAATAGAGGCATGGTAGATCACAGTTATGAAGAATCCCTTTTACCTGCTTATTACACCCTAGTGACCAGCTAAAAAGACCTTGTATACTAGAAGTTGAACACATATTATAAGTATAGCTTAGACTGCAAAAATAAATGAAAGTGCAGGTAATATTAAAACACAGCTTGTGTGTGTGTCGGAGGGAGGAAGTGGGGGCAACTCTAAATCCAGTCAGCAAACCTGGATTCATATTTTTGTGAGTGCTAATAGTTTGTGCTTAAGAATTAATTCTAAAATAGCAGGAGATCAGTTTTCCCAGACATGGGGTAATTCCACATACTGGTTGGACATTGCATTTCTTAAATTAAGCATTCAATAAAACAAACGCAAAAAAAAAAAAGTAAATCGTAAATCATAGGTTATCATTCCATTCTATAAATATTGCATTTAGTTGGGATTTCTGGCACATTATCAAAATTCCATATGGCTTTTAGCTGTGTCGCAGTTTGTTTCAAGCTGTGCCTAACAGATAATTTTTTGCTCTATTTCTTTCTTCATTTTCCAACTCACACAGTTAATCCATTTATTCACTAAACAGTGAATTGTAATTAATTTATATATCAAAATAGAAAAAAACAGCAATTGTGTCTGATATTGTGCTCATCTATAAAAGTAATTTAGAAATCGTTATACACACTATACACAGTGGTGTATTTTGGTTCTGTGATGCCCTAGGCATGACAAAACTCAGACAACCCTCCCCCCAATCTAAATGTCTCTTCATATTTAGAACCAACACGCTCTGTGCCTGACAGACACACCCTCACTGCAGTGGCATACTAAGGGGGGGGCAGCACGGTCGGTCCGCCCCGGGTGCTACTCAGTAGGGGGGTGCCCAGGGCGCACTTCCACAGGGGCGTCAATTTCACCGCCCCAGTGTCTTATGTAAAGGGACCGGCTGCTTTCATGAGTTTCCTATCCAGCAGCAGCAGGGTCCTCTGTTCTCGCGATCCGCGAGAGCGTGGCCACAGGTTGCTATGGCAACCCGCGGTAACGCTCTCGCGGATCGCGAGAACAGAGGACCCTGCTGCTGCTGGATGGGAAATGAGCATGCAGATTTCTGGGCCCTTCTTCACTGCCCAACTAAAGCTGTGCCACCAGACCACCAGGACCACCCGTCGAGGAGGACGGGAGGGACAGGTAAGTGTCAGGAAGGTTGGGAGGGGTAAACCATACACACTGCTCACCTTCCCAGCACTTATTCCACACAACACACACACACTCCATACACTATACACACACTTCATTCACTATACACACGCTGCATACACTATACACACACTGCATACACACTGCACACACTGCATACACTATACACACACTGCATACACTATACACACACTCCATAAACTATACACACTGCATTCACTATACACACACTGCATACACACTGCACACACTACATTCACTATACACACTTCATACACTATACACACACACTGCATACACTATACACACACTGCATACACTATACACACACACTGCATACACCATACACACACTGCATACACTATACACACACTGCATTCACTACACACACACTGCATACACTATACACACACACTGCATACACTATATACACACTGCATACACTATACACAAACTGCATACACTATACACACACTGCATACACTATACACACACTGCATACAATATACACACAAGCTGCATACATTATACACACAAGCTGCATTCACTACGCAAACACACTGCATTCACTACGCAAACACACACTTATACATGTGTATCTGTATGCATATCTGTTTGTGTGTCTGTGTTTGTTTTGGTGTGTCTGTCTATGACTGTGTTTCTATGTAACTGCATGTGTGTACCTATGTGTCTGTGTATCTGTATGTGTGCCAGTGTGTGTATATGTGAGTATATGTGTGTATGTGCATACATCTCAGCACACACAAATACAACCCTGCATCCAAATGTCAACACTACATATAAACACACCACCATATTCAAAAAGCACACTACAGAAAAATGCACGCCTGCATTCAAATGCCAATACGTGCAAACACACCCGTACATTCACTCACACGTATTCCATACAAAAACATGCTTACTTTAAAAATATACAAACAATGCTCAGTGCTAAACACATTTTTCTTAAATTGTGGTTGTTTTTTATATTTTGAGTTGGGGGTGACAAATAAAGGATTCGCCCCGGGTGCCAAATGCTCCAAGTATGCTCCTGCCTCACTGATACAGACACGGACAGATACACAGTCATTGGCACACACACTGTTTTACCAACACATACTTTCACTGAAACACACACACACTCACTGACAGATATACACACTCACTCATTGATTCATTGTTACACACACTCACTGACAGACACACACTCACATTCACTGACGATCACACACATTCACCAACAGACACACATACACTCACTGACAGGCACATACACACAGTCATAAACACAGATCCACATTCACTAACAGATACACACTCACTCAGTGTCAGAAACAAACCAAATCAGAATCAGACACAAATACTGAGACACACATATACTCACTGACAGAGACGCACTGACAAACACACATACACTCACTGACAGAGACGCACCCACTCAGTGTCAGAGAAGCACATTTACTGACAAACAAACACATTCACTGACAGACACACATACACTAGCTGACAGACATACTCACTCATTGACAGACACACACGCACTGACAGACATACACATTCACTAACAGACATACACATTCACTGGCAGATACATATACACACTCTCAGTAACAGACAGACACACACACACACACACACACACACACACAAACTGACACACACACACACATTCACTGACAGACACACATACACACTCACTGACAGACACACATACACTCTCACTGACAAACACACACACACACTCTCTTTGACAGACACACATACAAACTCACTGACAAACACATACACTCTCATTGACAAATACATATACACTCTCACTGATAAACACATATACACTCACTGACAAACACACATGCACTCTTACTGACAAACACACATACACTCACTGACAAATGCACATACACAATGACAAACACACATACAAACTCACTTACAGACACACACAATTTCTAAAAAAAAAAAATTATATTTCCCACCACCCAGCCTCTCTACCTTTGGGAGTGCTGGCATGCAGTCTGTTTCCCTGGGGCTTCTGGGCTGAACAGCTGGGCATGTGGTCCCCGAGATCCAGTGGGGCTGCTGTGCTGTGTGGCTGGGCTTGCAGTCAGTGCAGACACGCGAAGGAGCTCTGATCTCCCTGTTAAGCTCCCTCGCGCACCTCTTAGTGGTGCCGGGGCTGGAGTTACTTTTTTTTCCGCCTCCCAAAAAGTGCCACCCAAGGCAAATAATGCCTTGTCAGCCTCGCGCTAGATACAGCACTGACTATACATATTCAAAACATACACAATCTGGGTATTTGTTCATTTTTGACTCACACAATGAACATGCCAATATAGTAGTTGTTCTTATATGCAAATATTTCTGAACCTGTAAGAAATATTACAAGGTATTTTTTATCCTTCCACTTCTTCTGTAAAAGTTGAAAGAACCAATAAAAAAAGAAAATGTTATAAATGTGCATACTTTTTATATGTATGTTTATGTGTGTCAGCGTTTGCGTTAGTCAGTTTATGTATCTGTGCATGTGTGTCAGTGTTTGGGTGTGTCAGTGTTTTAGTGTGTCAATGTAGGTACCTGCATGTTTGTCAGTGTATGTATCTGCATGTGTGTCAGTGTGGGTGTCAATGTATGTATCTACTTGTGTGTCAGTGTTTGTGTGTGTCAGTTTATGTCTCTGTGCATGTGTGTCAGTGTTTGTGTGTGTCAATGTATGTACCTGCATGTGTGTCAGTGGGTGTCAATGTATGTATATACTTGTGTGTCAGTGTTTGTGTGTGTCAATTTATGTTTCTGTGCAAAATTTCTCAATGAAGCCTGGTGGATGTGCTAAGCAGTGGATTTCTGCTTTTAAATTTACATGTACAAATAAGTGTCTGCTATGTTTATATATGTTGCTAGAGTGTCTGTGCCTTGTCTTTGGATTTAATGCCAAATCTATTAAGAGCATTCAGAAATGGACTCACCGCTGGCTGTATTGAAAATGCAGGCTTAACCTTTTCACATTAACAATGTCAGTTTTTGTCCAAACCTAGTTGGCAGTGCTTAGCCATGAGCTGACATTGAGTATTGGGGGATGCTTATTCCAGGAATCTCTGCCAATCCCAGCCAATTACCCTATTCAGATTGACAAATTTAACAGTGATATTGTGGAAGTGTAAATGTTGCATTATCACTGCAGCTAAAGTGGAATGGTCAGAACAGTGAAAGATTTTTTTCCCCCAAACTGCTTCTAAGCAGCTTGATATAAAACCAGAGGATGTTTCTAGAGCAACCACTACACTTAGCAGCAATGGTTATGTTGTGTGTAACGGCACCCGCAGCATCAAATAGTCAAAACCGCCGTTAAGTTAATCCTCCCCGCTCGCAGTACTGTAAACTCCATTCGTATAGACTCCAATCATATAAACTGCAAACCCACTAATCGCTGCTAACAGCCGAATCAATATATCATCCATGCGGCTTACGGTTCCAGCAATCAGTTGCTATTCGTGTGTAGTAAATCCCCCAATAACGAGACCAAGCTCCGCATTGAGGGTAAAACAAGAACTGGATTTACTGTGGGCTTCCCGTCCGTATTTATGCAGGTCTCCCACTTGGTGGACACTCCCCTAGGGGACCAAATGGGAGACTGTAATGGCAGATGGACATACAGCATTTCAGGACACACAGGCACATAATATTCCCAGCATGCATCATGGTTTCCTCCCCTCTGCCCTGGAGATAATTGAGAAGTAATTCAATTATCTCCCAGGACAGAGGCAAATCGCCATTTTAGATGGAACATAAAAACCACATAAAAATACATAATTATACAACTACCGAATATATTTCATTTGTGCAACGTATCCCCAGATAGCCTGGATCTGAGTGCATATTCTTAGCGAATAGCACTCAGATCCCATACGTATAGTTTAATCGCCATGGAGTCAAAGTCTTTTACAGTCTTTCGGTATGCGATTGACTCCATGGGAAGGCTTTCTGGGTTAAGTCCATTCGTGTAGTCCAAACTCCCGAACGGCCGGTGTTCGTATGCTTTTGTCGACTGACAAGGGCGGTCTGTGGTTTTAGCGGGGTTTGGCAGAAATAAGTGTCCTTTTTTAGTTCCATAGAATCTGTGCTGAACACCGCTGGTCCTTCGCACGGTTTAAAATGGCCGCCGCCTCGTGGTCGACATACGTACGACGACCACCCTGTATTCGGTTATAATTGAGAGATGTCTGCGGTTAACCGCAACGTTCTAATTGGGATCAAGAGGTTAACCAGCAGCACACTTCTCTTCTGGGTGGCCGTCCGTTCGGTAAGTTCATTCGGTAAAAACGTCAAATAAACGAACAGGGGCATACGGACAGGTAACTCCACGAAAAGAGGCAAAACAGACGAACCAGCAATCTTAGTCTATACAGATGGATCTGTCACATTGTGTAAGTGTCACTTTAAGATATCCTTAAAAGCAGATGAAAAATCAGTCTCTTTGGGCAGTGAAAGCTGTTCTATTAAGTTGTCACATCAAAGTAATTATTTTGTTATATCTTATTGTATGACAACTTTATTCAGAAGTCAGACTTCTAAATCTTCCAACATTCACTATGTGGCATTATCTGCTGAGGGCTGTTTGAATGGAAATTAACAATTTTAAATAGCTATCAAATTGAACACTTTACCTTTCAGTAAACTGTCTGTTTTTGTAACATAAATAGTCCTCAAGTGCGTCTCTGAGTCTGCTCACGAGTAACATGGAGCAATTTAAATTCTCGTGTTTCTTCTATGGTTCCAATAGAAGTGCTGTCATTTTGATAGAGATTTATTTATTTGTAGTTCAAATGCAAATGAAACACATGCTTCATTCTATCCTTCCATACCCCAAAATAGATGCTACAAATTCAGAATCAGAAACCAAAGACAATTTAGTTAGGCTGTTCATTTCTTCTTTGTTCAGTTATTACAGAGCAACCTATGTTAATGACTGGGAATACTAAATGGAACATTTATAATATAAAAGAAAATATATGTTCTATCTCTTGTCAGTACCAATAGGTGTTTGAAAATACAGAGTGCCTGAAAGTGGGCTAACATAGTCAAAACCCGTCTAAATCAGAGTTACATTGTGTAACGGATCACCTGGCACCCCGACTGGGTACCTCCGTTGAAGGATGCTCCTAGCACTTCCTGAGGACTCCAAGCAATGCAGCAGACACCACAACCACCAAACCGGAGAAGCATACGAATGCTCTCAAGCATATGAATGATGTAAGCAGCTGAACAGGAAAAGCATACAATCAGCTTACACTCCTGGCAATCAGCATACAATCCAATTCCCCCAATAACGAGACGACACTTCGTTTTGAGGTCAAGCAGAATTGACTGTACTGGCACATTCAGCCTCTTTTATTCACAATCCACAAACATAGTACTGCCCACAGGGTTTTAAAATACAACCAATCAATCCGTACAATACACACAGACACTCCCACACAAAATCCTCCCCTCTGCCTGTGATATGATTACTGAACACAATGGTTAATATAATTATCACAGGCAGAGAAATACAGTATTATAAAACATATCACAGGGACCCCAAAACATGCAATAACCCCATAAAAATATCCTCGGAAACGGGGGTCTGGGTGAACCACATATCCAGAATTCACCCAGATCCATTCAGTAGTTTGGAAGATACAGTTTAATGCAGATTCTGCAGAACATATACAGGCTGTATGAAAAATAATTACTGTATAATGTGTCCCCTGTTGAGATGGCACCGTGTAGAAAGTGTCTGTGAGTTAAAATGGCCGCCATCCATTGTTCTCACCATGTGCTTCATCCATTGATCTCACCATGTGCCTCTGATACATGAAATGGTGGCCACCCAGTAACTCCACAGTTTGTCTGGTAGTCTATCCAGCTGGACCAACAGATGAAACACATGGGGAACAGTGCAACAAACGAAGGGAATCATAAAAAATATGGACAATAGTCATATTTGTGCACAATCTCCAGTTTTGTCACAGGGCACAAATAGTGTTTTCAAATGCCATATATCCCAGGGCCAGGCCCGGACTGGCCATCGGGCACACCGGGCAAATGCCCGGTGGGCCGCGGTGGCCGTGGGGCCGAGGCCGGCAGGGAGATCACAGGATCTCTCCTGACGGTCTTTGCAGGGCCGGCGCTATCTGAACGACGGCCCTGCAGTAGTCCATGGAGGGCCGGTGGGGAGATCAGAGATCTCCCCACCGGCCCATATGCAGGATAGTGCGGCCGCCGGGGGAGAGAGGGAGCCAGCCTGCCAGGAGAGGAACCCAGCGGAGCTTTAACTAACAGCTCCGCCGGGTTCCTCTCGCGAGATTCGGAGCGTTGCCATGGCAACGCTCCGGGTCTCGCGAGAGTGAACTCTAGCCTTACAGGCTAGAGTTCACTCACCACTAAGACCACCAGGGATGGATGGCAGCCCCAGCAGCAGGATCCCCCTCCCAGGCTAAAGGTAAGCAGGGAGGGGGGAAATAATCACCTAACTAACATCAGCCTCACAGACACCCCTAACACTCACAGCACCCTCATTCACACACACACACTGCACCCCTGACACTCACACACACACACACACACACACACACACACCACTGACACTCTCACACACACACACACACACACACACACACACACTGCACCCCTGACACTCACACACACACACACACACACACTGCACCAATAGCCTCACACACACACACACATACACACACTGCACCCCTGACACTCCACACACACACACACACACACACACCGCACCAATGACACTCACACACACACACACACACACTGCACCCCTGACACTCACACACACCTCACACACACACACTGCACCCCTGACACTCACACACACACACACACACACACTGCACCCCTGACACTCACACACACACACACACTGCACCCCTGACACTCACAGCACACACACACACACACTGCACCCCTGACACTCACACACACACACACACACACACTGCACCCCTGACACTCACAGCACTCACACACACACACTGCACCCCTGACACTCACAGCACACACACACACACTGCACAACACTCACAGCACACACACACACTGCACCCCTGACACTCACAGCACCCTCACACACACACACTGCACCCCTGACACTCACAGCACACACACACACACACACACACTGCAACCCCTGACACTCACAGCACACACACACTGCAACCTAACACTCACACAGCACACACACACACACGGCACCCCTGACACCTCACAGCACACACACACACACACACACACACGTGCACCCTCTGACACTCACAGCACACACACACACACACACTGCACCCCTGATACACTCACACACACACACACACACACACTGCACCCCTGACACTCACAGCACACACACATACCGTAATCATTGACACTCACAGCAAGCACACACACACACACACTCACAGCACCCTCACACACACACTGCACCCCTGACACTCACAGCACACACACACACACTGCACCCCTGACACTCACAGCACCCTCACTCACACACACACTGCACCCCTGAGACTCACAGCACACACACACTATACCGCTGACACTCACAGCACCCACACACACACTGCACCCCTGACATGCACAGCACCCTCACTCACACACACTGCACCCCTGACACAGCACACACACACACACACACTCACATCACCCTCACTCACACACACACACTGCACACCTAACACTTACAGAACCCTCACACACACACACACTGCACCCCTGAGACTCACAGCACACACACACTGCACCGCTGACACTCACAGCACACACACACACACACACACTGCACCCCTGACATGAACAGCACCCTCACTCACACACACTGCACCCCTGACACAGCACACACACACACACACACACTCACATCACCCTCACTCACACACACACACTGCACACCTAACACTTATAGCACCCTCACACACACACACACAGACACTGCACCCCTAACACTTACAGCACCCACACACTGCACCCCTGACATGCACAGCACACACCCTATCTGGCCCCGCCCCCTTTGTAGTGGGCCGCTGTAATTAAAAAATGCCCGGGCCGAATTATCTTCCCAGTCCGGCCCTGCCCAGGGCCATAGTCAGAAGGTAGGAGGCGGGCAAGCAGTCCCCTCCAAGAACACGTGGCGAGGTCTGTTCCGCCACACATTGCATTGAGTGAACATATAATTAGCCAGGAGCTAAGGTAGGTGTTATCAGCATTAAGAAGTTGGGCTGATGGTGTCATTGTTATGCTCTGTAAAATGTTCTGCAGGAAAACCTTTGGAAACCTGGTAAACTTCCTACCCTTCTCAATAATTATAGACCAATCTCTCTAACACAGAAGCAAAAATGTTTTTGTTTTATTCATGTCCCACAGGTTGTTTGAACACACCTCCTCCATACCCTATCTGAGTAGCAGAATCTGGGTGGAATTGGGGTCAGATATGTTTTCACCAACCTCCCACAATTTATTTCTATAGCTTCCTAAAGCATTTCACCCCTTTTTACCTACAAATTGTCAGCCTTAAGGAATGCTATCACAATCTGGGATAAATATGCTGTTAGAAGTAAATTCACTATTGCTCTATCCCCGCTAGCTCCTTACTTGGGGAAAAAAAGAAAGGATTTTCCCCAGGGAATTTCTTTGTCTCATTTTGCCTGCCTTAAGGATGTTGATCTGCAAAGTCTTAAGGACTTGTTTAATTCTGATTCATTTACCTCACTGGATATATTGCAGACCAGAACTACATTGATCCCCTCTGACGTTTTTTGATTCATACAATTATGCAGCTACACCCTTCGGTTTAATATGCTTCTGCTGCAACCCAAGACTTGACACTCTTTGTCTGCAAGAGTCATATATAGAGGGACTGATTTCATCCTTTTGGGTCTCTATACACTGCCTACATACAATGTCAGGATTTGTAATTACCCCTGTCTCTTTTAATTAATTTTGTGTGTGTTTTCTTAATGTGCTCTTTGCTACCGCTGTATTTTCTGTGTTCCACTCCTTGCAATGGCTGTTATTTATCCAGGTCTAAGTGCCTCTGTGGTACCATCTGATTCCTTGTAGCCTCACAGTATTCAAGAGGAAATCTCCCATTGCTGATTTTGGCTGGATTTAAAGATCTGACTCATGGCTTGTATTTTCTGATTATCCTTCTGCTTAGTGACTCTTGGATATGTTGCCTCTGATTAGTTTGCTGCCTCTCAGGACTTGAACAAGGATTGTTTTAAAGGAACATGTTATTGTAAAGAATATAAAGCTGTATTCTTAATACTGTAGTGCACCTCTGGGCCCATGGTCTGATGTCCAGCTCTGATGTTGCACTCCTTCTCTGCTGATGTCAGCAGATGGGATGGACTTAATGTGTGGCGGGTGGCAGTGCCACATGCTTTAAGCCTTCACTATAGAAAAACAATAACAATACCTCCTATGGGGATGTCCTTAGTGAATGCATGAGGACGGACAGTGTTGTTTCACAAAGTCACACTCCGTGAAACTGCAGTAAGCATCTCTAGTGGCTGTCTGGTAGACAGTCTCTAGGGGCAGTCTTAACACTGCAATCTAAACATTGCAGTTTCTCTAAAACATCAATGTTTTTACATTGCAGGATTAAAGGAACAGGGACACTGCATGGGCAGTTTGAATGCGCACGCGGCTCTTGCCGCACATGCGGCGCTGACGTCGGCAGGAGGAGGAGAGTTCCCCAGTGTCAAGAGAGCCCAGCACTGGAGAAAGGTAAGTGGCTGAAGGGGTTTTAACCCCTTGAGCCCAGCGGGAGGGGGGCCATGAGGGTTGCAGGGGACCTAAGGACTACATATTTGTTTTCCTGGCACTATAAAGGTTCCATGAAATTAAATTACTGTTTAAAATAACCCTTTGAGACAAAATAACCAAAAGAGCTCTGGTTTAAAGTTGGTTACATATAGTTTATCCTACATCACTGAATACTATTATAACATTAAAGATAATATGTGTTGTTGTATTATTTTTATACACCTTCTTTCTCCAGTTCTCTAGCTCTCTTTCTCTGCTATCTTTTTCCCCTCTATTCCTTCCATTCATTCTTTTCTCTTTCCTTCATTTAATGCATCTGAAGCATAATTTTTATTACTTGTGTGGATTTTGGCCACTTGTGTTGAATAAGGATTATTCTACTTTGGCAAAGTACAGTTTATAGACAATTGATGTTCTAGTGCCGTTTCGAGCTTTTTGACAATTGTCTTATGCTTATTTCATCTTTCCACGGGTATGGTATTTCTAAAAAAGAATTTAACAAATGAAAGCTAATTGTTATGATGACAGCCTTTGTCCAACTTTAATTTGTTAAATGTGATGCATTTATATAGTTCTAAATCCCATCTTGATGAGAGAATATTGCAAAATAAAAAACAAAAAATACAGATTAAGATTTACATTACAATCTATATGGGTGAGTTTCAGGTATTGTGCATAAACAGTTGTTATGGTGTTGATTTTGCTTTGTTGTATTTAGTTACTTTAGTGCTTATTATGCCTTTATTTGGTTTTATTGAATAACAAGGACTCATTAAGGTTGCTGGCAAATGTCATCACATTATGGGAGGCATTTGTGGTGTTCATTCTGTTCATGCACAAACACAATTGTTTGGGGTACAGGTTAACGGGTCTTCCATTTTTAAAGTAAGGCAGGGAATATCTTATACACCGTTGTCAACTGCAAGGAATAGAATTCCTGCCAAACCTGACCGCAACTCCACAGCAGCTGCTATCAGCTTACTGACAGCTCCATTCACGGTTTTGTGAGTAGAGTTTTCAAGTCTGATTATGTGACAAACTGTATGGCCACACTAAGCTTTGAAGAAACTTCTTTGCAAAGAATATCAATCGTGCACACAATAGTAATGATTGCATAGAAAAAAATATATATCTATATCCATCTATTTAATTTTTCTCCAAGGATGTAGACTTTGAAATTCTCTGCCGTTATAAGTATAAAAAGCAGTAAGACAGCCACAATGTTCACCCTGGTACTAGTTCATTTTTTCAGATTCAGATTTAGGTGACAGATTGTTCAAGATGTGACTAATGTATTACAGAAATTACGAATGATACTTCAAACTCTTGTAGTTCTCATCTAGAACTATTAACCCTGACTATTTTGCGTATTGTCGTAATTATGTATCTGACTATAGGAAGAGCAGACATAATTTGGGCATCCACTGCAACATTAATGAGGAATTTACAGGACACTTTTTTATTTAGTTTACCAAATGTGTTAATAGAAATGTGCATAATAGATCTGACATACCTACTCATCACTGCATTTAAATGTATATACATTTCTGTTAAAATGATCCAGTGCCCTGAAATTCCGCTAATTTGTCTTTTCTTAATACATTATTTTTAAATATTCAGCTTAACTAGGCCAATAAAAGTCCCCCTTAAAACCCTTAGTAATATGTAAAATCCAAAATCAAAGCAAAATAATATTGATCTATGAATACAATTTACTTAAAAAAGATATTCAGCTTGAGAAAGTTGGACAATTTTAGAACTGTTATTTTTGTCTAAATTTTGCAAAGAAAAAGTGTGTAGCTCTTAAAGGGACACTGTAGGTAACCAGATCATTTCAGCTTATTGAAGTGGTCTGGGTGCTGTGTCCCCTTTGCACCTAGTGCTGCAATGTTAAACACTGCAGTTCCAGAGAACTGCAATGTTAAACGTTGCAGTTCCAGAGAACTGCAATGTTTACATTGCATCTCTAAGCCTTCCCTCAGTGGCTGTCTATCAGTCAGCCATTAGAGGGCTTCCTGAATCGAAATGGACTTTTGGTTCGTTATCTGACGCTAGACATCCTCACACTTTTGAATGAGGACCTCCAGTGTCAGACTTTCCCATAGGAAAGCATTGATTCAATGCTTTCCTATGGGGAGGTCTAATGCGCGGCCATACATGTGCATTAGATCCTGCTCAGTGCAGCATGGAGAAGGGGGTGGAGCTTTGTCCCAGCACCAAGAGACATCGGCGCTGGGATCTGGTAAGTAAATTAAGGGTTTTTATCCCTTTATTTACTAGGTAGGAGGGGGCGTGAGGGAGGGTGGAGTCAGAGGGATCAGTAGTGCCAGGAATACAGCTTTGTATTCCTGGCACTACAGTATCCCTTTAATTATATCATTTATATAACTGTATATATCCAAATTTGAAATGTTTTCTGATGCAGTTATTTTTAGTTCAGCTATGATGAACATAAAATTCTTCTTTCCTGAACAATTCCTGACAGTTCTACAAATAAATTCAAAGAATTACTGGAGGTCTTCCCTTCTCATGGTAACGGATCACCTGGCACCCTGAATGGGTACCTCCATTGAAGGATGCTCCTAGCGCTTACAGAGGGCTCCAAGCGCTCCGCCAGACACCACAACCACCGTAGACCCCACGAACCGCCGCAGCTTGGTTGGGGTCTCGCTGTCTCCTACCCACCCTGGACCTACGACAAGGCTCCAGGTTCCAGTGGACGAACCTCTCCTCCAAGAGAGTGAAGCAGGAACAAGCTCTTAAAAGAGCTTAGTAGTGATTAGCTAAGGGAGTATACAGAGCATAGAAATCCCTTGTAGTGATATAGCAATTCCCTCAATATGAGACAGGACTCTAGATTGAGGATGAAGTAGAACTTTTTAAAACTTTATTTTCCTTGGGACTAGCCCATATGGTCATTACATTAACATTCCTGTGAAAACTCAATAAAATTACAAACAATCAAATCATAGCAGGCAACATACAGTGACTTATTATAACACAATGGCATATTTTTAAAGAGGTGGGGGAGACAATAATTAACAGAAAATATCTCACGTGGCTGCAGAATTAGCAATATGCAAATCTATCCGAATATGCAAATTAACCAGTCTTGCTATTCAGGTAGTGCATATTGCTGTTGCTACCAACAGAGGGCACTAGACAAGCTCCATAGCCAAATCCACCTAGTTGGTAGCAAACCTCAGCAGTACAGGAGAGCAGGCAATACATCCCAGGGGCCATAGTCACATGGCAGGAGGCTGGCAATCAGTCTTCTCCAAAGCCCAGTGGCGAGGCTGGTTCTGCCACACTCATGTGTAATACAGTCAAACATGCGTCATTTCATACAAGATTCTGAGTTCAAACTTAAGATCCTAGATAGCTCCCTTGATACTTCTCTGAGGAAACTCCCATGAGTGTCCTCTGCACATTGTCCCCAGGTCTGCTCTCAAGGTGTGACAGTCGATACTCTGTTATAGGGCCCGTCTGTGCCTTAGACCCACTAGTGCTATGTTTTTAGGATGGGGAGATATAATGCATCCCTTCAAGAGCTGTATTAACAGCCCTCATTGCTCTTCCATGCGGCAGCGCTGGGAGGAAATTATCTCAGATCCTGTGAAAAAAAAGCCATGTGGGAGGGCAGAGAAAGCCCAGATTGCCGTTATTATTCCCGTTAACTACTACACATTCTGCAAAACTGTATGTTGTCAACTCAGATTTAAATCCATCTCTTCATGCTTGAATATAATTTTTGTTTTATGGACACTATAATGTCTTATGTTAGAGGTGGCCAAAGGCAGATAACACTCCTTCCATGATATGTCACCATCCTAAACTGTGTAAAAGTGTATAAGAGATTCAGTTCAATAACAATTGGTATTCTGATCTAATTGAAGGTTTCTTTTCTATCTCTTTCCCTTCTTTTCTTCATTGTATGGATCTTAGAAGGATACTTCACCCGCAATGCAACTTCATCTCAATTGTTATGTTGTTATGGGGGCTTAAGTCCCCAAGCGCCCTCTTAAATGACAATGTTAAACTGTTTTTGAAGTTGACACAACCCAGAAGTTGTGTCCCTGCAATGCTATATTAAGATTGGTCGTGGTGCTGTCGATTATGGCAAGCCTAATTATAAAATCTTTCTGATAGAAAGCAGAGCCAGAACTCCAGAGTTTCTTGTATCTGGTGGAGGTGGTACTAGAGGAAGACTTGCTGGATACATTTTTAAGAATATATATACCCTATGTCACTCTCTCTTCCATCTCTCAACCCAGCCTATCTGCCCATCTTCCAAGCCCTAGAGCTCTCATCTCATTATTAAAAACTCTGAATACTAAGCCACATCTGTTTAACTATCAGGCCTATCAGGAGTCCCAGTAAAACTTCAGATATCTGCTAATACGAAGAGGTGGTGAAGGACAATCCTCAATTTATGCATTGCAGCACACAGAGGAAGTGATCTCAGATCACTTCCTCCCAGCACTTGTGAATGGGAATCCACACTGTAGTAGAGCAGCCCTCGACAGCTATCACAGCTCCTGTCCTTGACCTGTACCTGGCCAGCCTGGTCCCCATTGGTACCCAGGGAACCCACCCACACTGCTAGATATACATGAAGCTGCAGAATAACCCTCCCCTCATACAAATAATATGAACAGCCCACATACACACACACACAACACACAATCCCCACAAACGCAACACCACTAACAATCCACATACATGCACACAACCCCACATGCAGCCTCTCTCATGCAATACCCCAAACAGCCCCACACATACACACACTCCCAAATACACAATGTGACAAATCCATCCACACACAAGTCCACAAGAAGCCCTCATACACAGCCCACATTCAAATGTATCATACGATACCATAAACTACTAATGAACATATACAATATAATAGCTCATATACGCACAAATACAACGATACAAAGCAATTACAGTAAAAATAACAAAAGCAGAATACAGCAGCATACACACCTCAATTCAAAAAAATAGGACCGGCACGCTACGGGACATCACAATCCTATATCGGCACAGTGCTGCTAAAAGGTTGCCTACCCCTGTCCTATACAATAAACTTTGCTCATCTGCGAATACATACAGACCATACAGTAACCAAGGCAACAGCACTACATTATTGTAAGCACTAAAATTTACATTTGAAATAAATATAACTTTCTTGCTGAAAATCAAAAGTCAGGCATTTAAAATGCTGTGACTCATATAGAAAACCTGAAGAAAATTTGCCAGTGTATTTATTTCCTCAAGTCTCCTGTACACCTATTCATATCTTTTTCAATAGAAAGTTTGTGTAAGCTTCTATTGTCACACTGCAAGCAGGGTCCTGCCACTTCTTTAGCTACCCTTCCCCTGGAGATGACAAAAACCTAATCCCTTGTCAGGTCATGAATTGTGTGACACATTGGAAGGGAGGGATAGAGAGCTGAGCAAGAACAGCTACATTCTGCTGCTGTAAGTGCTTTGATAAGATTTTGTCAAACACAAGTGAGATGCTGTGATATGATTTTTTATTTTTCACAAGTTATGGATTTTTAGATACAGCGTTAGACGATGCAATGCAGAGATATGAAATATACTTTTCTGATTTAATTTTTTTTTTAATTGGTAAATATTTGAATACCCAGTAATACATTGTCACAAGCATGAGAAACAGAAAATGAGATTTTGATTGGACATTTAGTTTTCATCATCTTTTTTTCTTGTAAAGTTGACTTTGGTACTTAAATATATGTCCTCTGTGTTCATTCCTCCTTGAGCTATAACACTTGGTAAAATACTAGTCTGTATAGATAAAACATTTAAATGTATGCAAATATCCCCCTCAGTTAATAAACTAGATGTACAATATAAAGCTCAAAAGGGGAAAAGATGCCCTTTCGTTCTCTCTCTGCGCATTTAACCTCCCTCCCCATAAAAATGTTATATTAAAGAAACTTTATGAAATACTCATCTTGACTGTTGAATTTCATTGAAATTCCAAACTAGTCAAAAGATAGGCTGGAAAGGTATACAGTATATCTCCACCAAATCCTCTATATACATACCCTCTTACAAAACTTTCAAATCCCACTCCCACCTTATTTTCTATTGTTTTAGATCAAACCAAGTGTTTGCTTTAGTATCTGCCCCTGTCCAGATTGCTTAAAATAGAATGCGTGCACACTGAAGTAAATCACACTGACACAAGTTCAGATAAAGGAAAAACTCTGGAATGTTTAATCAGGGGGGTGGCTAGCCCCTTATAAAGGCAGAAATACATCATATGCAAGATAACAGAGAATACATCTTTAATTGGTTAAGTGTCTTATCTAATGCACTTCCTCCAAAGTGTGATGTCACCATCATCTCGGGATTTTACTCCGGATGGAGGCGCCATCTTGTTACATGAGGTGTTCAGTCGATGGGAGGGGGTGCTCTAGCAGCCATTTTGAGTAAATACTGAATACAGGTATACAAAGTAGACATTTTACCTACATTAATTTCTATCCATAACACTATCATTTTGCTCCTAGCAGCTCTAAACCCCGGTCCCACCTCGGCAAACCCACCACGTTTTTACTCAAGGAACCACACCAATCTCATACCCAACTCATGTTACTATTGCTCTAAATCCTCCTTCAATACTGCCCTCTGGAATGCACGCTCTGTTTGCAATATTAGAAAATCCACTACCTTTTCATCTCTCGTTCCATAAATTTACTAGGGCTAGCAGAAACATGGCTCTCCCACTCTGACCCAGCTACCCCTGCATCTTTATCTTTTGGTAGTCTTCAACTTACTTACCCACCACCCAAGACACTCTAAATGTAAAGGTGGTCTACTCTCACTTCACTGCTCCTTTAAACCTATACCCACCCCCCCTTCCCTCTCTTTCTCATAATCAAATTCATTCGATTTGCCTTTTCAAACTCATCTCTGCTATCATTGCCATTATTTATCACCCCCCTGGTTCCTCTCTCCTCTTCCTTGACCACTTTGGCTACCCTACTTCCTCTCCTCTAATATTCCTTCCCTAATTCTCAGGGACTTCAATATTCCCATTAACCCATCCTTGATCTCAGTAGCTTCTAAGTTACTTTTAATTATTTCCTTCCTTGGGCTATCGCAGTGGGCTAATTCTCCCAATACCCTCAACCTCATGTACATTGTCTAATATCTGAAACACTCCATTTCCTCCCTCTGATCACCACCTCTTATCATTGTCTCTCCGCTCCGCCCATGACATCCTGTCCGCTGCTCACACCCGTATGGCCAACTCACGCATGCAGGACTTCTTGTGGGCGGCTCCCTTCCTATGGAATAGCCTGCCTATCACCATCAGACGCTCCCCTAGTCTTCAATCGTTTAAGAAGTGACTTAAAACCCCTCTCTTTAGGAAAGCTTATGGCCTCCCAGAGTAACCTCTACCCCACATACCTGTCTCTTGCTCTCTCCTAAAAGGCAGCACTCTACTCTCTCCTCCAGCTCTGCTTCACTTCCACCTTATTTGATTGCTATTTTCTGTCCTATTGTGTTTTACACCCCACCTCCTATAGACTGTAAACTTGTTTAAACAGGGTCCTCTTCAACCTATTGTTCCTGTAAGTTTTCTTGTAATTGTCCTATTTAAACTTAAATCACCACCTCTTATATTTAGTGGCACTATATAAATGGCAATAATAATAATATACTGATACAAAGTAGAGACAGCTTTGTCTCAGCATTTTAACTTTGCCTTACAAATCTTGCTACCACCGTCAGGAGTGTCAATCCACCAGCCGTCACCAGTGACCAGGGCCGACCTTTGGGGTGTGCGAGCTGTGCGGTTGCACAGGGCGCCATGTGGCTGACACAGCTTGCACACTCCCTGCCCTCCCTATCATTTAGCAGAGAGAGACTAGGAGGCAGAGCTAAGCTGTCAATGGGGGCGGGGCTAAGCGGCGGGGCAGGGTAACCAAGGCCCGAATCTGCTGCCTGGTAAGTGAGACTATCTACACCTATATTGCCCCCTCTACCCTTATAGTGCCCCATTTACCCTATAGGGCCCCCTCTACCCCTATAATGCTTATGCTCCCCCTATCTACCCCTATTGTGCCCCTATTCCCCATCTACCCCTATAGTGCCCCTCATCTACCCCTATAGTACCCCCTCTACTCATATAGTGCCCCTGTTCCCCATCTATCCCTAGAGTGCCTCCCCCTCTACCCTATAGTACCCCCATCTACCCCTACAGTGCCCCATCTACCTCTATAGTACCCCTGTTCCCCATCTACCCCTATAATGCCCCCATCTACCCCTATAGTGCCCATGCTCCCCCCTATTGTGCCCCTGTTCCCCATCTACCTCTATAGTGCCCCTACTCCCCCAACTATCCCTATAGTGCCCCTCATCTATCCCTATAGTACCCCCTCTACCCCTATTGTGCCCCTGTTCCCCATCTACCCCTATAGTGCCATTGCTTACCCAACTACCCCTATAGTGGCCCCATCTACCCCTATAGTGCTCTTACTCCCCCCAACTAGCTCTATAGTGCACCCCATCTACCCCTATAGTGCACCTGCTTTATAGTGCCCCTGTGCCCCCATCTTCCACTATACTGCCTCCCCATCTACCCCTATAGTGTACATGCTCCCTCCATCTACCCCTATAGTGTACATGCTCCATCCATCTACCCCTCTAGTGCCCCTGCTCCCCATCTACTCCAATAGTACCCATGCTCTTCATCTATACCTATAGTGCCCCTGCACCCCCATTTACCTATATAGTGCCCCATCTATCCCTATATTCCCTGTGTACCCTAGTGCCACTGCCCTCTTATCTACTGCTATAGTGCTCTTGCTCCCCCTTCTACCCCAGTGCCCCTTCTCCCCCATCTACTGCTATAGTGCACCATCTACCCCAGTGCACCTGCTCCCTCCATATACTGCTATAGCACCCCTGCTCCCCATTTACCCCAGTGCCCCTGCTCTCCCTATCTACTGCTCTATACGCACATATATCAGACACAGTCAATACAAAAATTACAAATATGGCACACAGCCAACACATCACACAATCTTGTCTGACACACACAAATGATAAATCAGAACATTGCCACGGATTACCACAGGAAAGCTCTGATACTGTAAGTGCCTGAGCTCATGAGACAGTGACTGATGGTCTGCACCCAGTGAAGGCACCGACCAGATTCCCAGCAAACAGGATCACCAGAGATCAGCATGCCCCCCTCCATGCAAGGTAATGACAGGGAAAAGGGGATAAATGTTTGTTTTTACATTTTCATTTAATAAATCCCCTATACACATGGATGGGGGGGAGGGCGCTGTTAAGATTTTTCGCACAGGGCGCCTGAAGGCCTAAGGTCGGCCCTACCAGTGGCTCTGTCTATAGAAGTTCTCGCAGGTTTGTGGGATCCTCCATAGACCTCAATGCTGTACTCTCAGTACAGCAGTGACGTTGCTTCTTTTCAGCTGAAGCACCAGGAGCAAAAGAGGACAAGCCAGAAGATGAAGTTGGTGCCTGCAAGGGACAGGTTCAATTAAGTAAAACACAAATTTGCCTCATCCCCTGGCCACTAGTCTCTCGATGGCGATGTTAGGGGTCTTTGCAAATCATACAAAGACCCCAGACAGTGACCGTAACTCTTTAAAATTAGGCTATTGGGTTTACAATTAATTAAAACAGTCAGGATGAATCAAAAACATGTATTTCTATGCCTTGGGCTACAGAAATATTTCTTTTAAAAACGGGTTAATATCTCATTTAGAGTGTCAGCATATCTTTGTTTGCATTAATAAGACATAGAGGCACGAGTGAGTTATTATAAATCCAGATTACTGTAATTAACACAGGATTATCATTTAGCATTGTCTGCACCATTCTCCGTAAGTTGGAAAATGCTGTGGTAATTTTAACTAAATCATTATTGCTATGTTAAATGTTTTCTTACGCAATTTAGAAACGGAGTATAAATGAGTCTGTCCTTTGAAACAACATACAAGAGAACAATTGCATCTGGATTCCTGCCCAGATGAATTTGAATACAAAATATCAATATCTCAGCTACTTCAGTGTATTAAACTGGTAAAGAAATGGTTCTACGAGTGTTTTTTAATGCCCTGGTGGCCTGAAGGTAATCGCATTTAGCTAATGCTTGCAGGGGACTGATTTGCAAAAGTAAACAGGAAAGATATGCTATAAATGCAACCGCAGTTTTGATAATGCTTTCTGCCAAGTTATAAATACAGGTCAGATTTAGCATCCTTTCAATTTCAGGATATCATTAGCACAGGGTCATTAGAAAGGTATCATTTTCTAGGCATAATGGATTTTCTTAGTCCATTCCGATATCTGAATATTTATAAATATTGCTCAGCTGAGACCTACATTTTGTAAATGTGCAGACTATTCTCTTGTACTGAGTGGCAGAATATTTATGGCCATCTTAAAAAAAATAGAATAAAATAGCCAAGTCAGCAATGAACACGTGCAATTTAACTAGAATAAGATTGAAAAACTTTTTTAAATTACATGTTAAGTCTAAATTAACTTTGTTATAAAACTTAGATATCACATATTAAAGAGCAGTGACAGGCCAAGCTCTGATAGGGTTTAGAAATGGGACAACTTTTTTTTCAGTATTTTTAAATTTTTTATATTTAGGCATGAATTTGCTGGGTATACAAGGCTAATTAAAGGACAAGGATTGGTCTCCTCTCCTGTTCTATGTGACAAAAGTTAAATGTCATGCTTAATAATGTGGACAAACAGGCTCCCTACTGCCTGTTTAATAAAAAAAAAAATGTCCCATCTCAGTTCTTTTTACCTTTTTCTCCAGGACCGCACCTAGTGGTCCGGTTGTGAGTTACCCTTCCCTGCAGCTACAGGCAGAGTTCAGTCCTCTCACAAGATTCTCGTGGTAACGCCCTGAATGGCCCCATTTGTTGGAGTAATATTCAACTTATCGGCTAATCCTCGCTCTCCACTCTGCTGCAGATAAGTGCCTTTGGCCCTGTTAGGAAGATCTTTGATCTCCCCACTAGCCCGTGAAGGCACACAGTAAGACTGGCAATTCAATAGCACCAGCCCTGCATTGGCCCACGCTCAGGTTCACCTAGCTCTGGCGACTTTGACGTGCCATGCTCCTCAGCACTCGGTGAACCCGCTGTGCGACTTTAGTGGTCTTCTGCTTCATGGCTGAGTTGCTGCATTTCTTAAACACTTCTACTTTCCAATAATAACACTTACAGTTGACCATGGAAAATCTAGCAGGGTGGAATTTCACGAATTGACTTATTGTAAAGGTGGCATCCTATCGCAGTACAATGCTTGCGTTCACTGTGCTCTTCAGAACAATCCATTTTTTCACAAATGTTTGTAAATGCAGACTGCATGGCTAGTTGCACGATTTTATATACCTGTGGCAATGGGCCACCAGGTTTGCACACATCTCAGGAGGGATTTTGTCCCACTCCTCTCCAAGTCATTAAGGTTTCGAGGCTGACTTTTGGCAATTTGAACCTTCAGCTCCCTCCACAGATTTTCTATGGAATTAAGGTCTGGAGACTGACTAGGCCACTCCAGGACCTTAATGTGCTTCGTCTTGAGCCACTAATTTGTTGCCTTGGCTGTGTGTTTTGGGTCATTGTCATGCTGGAATACCCATCCACAACCCATTTTCAATGCCCTGGCTGTGGGAAGGAGGTTCTCACCCAAGATTTGACGGTACATGGCCCCGTTCATCGTCCCATTGATGCGGTGCAGTTGTCCTGTCCTCTTAGCAGAACCCCCACCCCCCGAAAAGCATAATGTTTCCACTCCCATGTTTGATGGTGGGGATGGTGTTCTTGGAGTCATAGGCAGCATTCCTCCTCCTCCAAACACGTTGAGTTGATGCCAAAGAGCTCGATTTTGGTCTCATCTGACCACGACACTTTCACCCAGTTCTCCTCTGAATCATTCAACTTCATACAGGCTTGTACATGTGATTTCTTGAGCTTGGGGCAAGGGCGTGTGCATTGGATGTGCCTGGGCACACCCTAATCCCCACGCATGGATCAAGGCCAGCATGGGAGATCACAGGATCTCCCTTGTCGGTCCACGCAGAGCCGGCCTTATCCAAGCGCCGGCCCTGTTGTGTGCCTCCATCAGCCAGTGGGGCAGAGAGGGAGGCAGGAGCTCTAGCCAGCAGCTCTAGCCAGCAGCTCCACCGGGTTCCTCTCGCGAGGTCAGAGCAGGCTAGAGTTCACTCACTACTAGGACCACCAGGGATGGCAGCAAGGATCTACCCTCCCAGGCAAAAGGTAAGAATGGAGGGAGGCTATTTCCTAATCTGTCCCCCCCAACCCCCACACACAATCATTTCAAACAAATTCACACACACAGCACCCTTACACACACACATAGCACCCTAACACACACAGGTGTGTGTCATGTTTGTTCTTTAGGGTGCACACCCTAATGCAAAAGGCTGCACACGCCTATGGCAGGGGGACCTTGCGGGCGCTGCAGAATTTCATTCCTTCCCGCATTGTGTGTTACCAATTGTTTTCTTGGATAATATGGTCCCAGCTACCTTGAGATCATTAACAAGATCCTCCTGTGTTGTTCTGGGCTGATTCCTCACTGTTCACATGATCATTGAAACTCCACGCGGTGAGATCTTGCACGGAGCAGCAGACCGAGGGAGACTGACCGTTATTTTGTGTTTCTTCCATTTGCGAATAATTGCACCAACTGTTGTCATCGTCTCACCAAGCTGCTTGGCGATGGTCTTCTAGCCCATTCCAGCGTCGTGTAGGTCTACAATCTTGTCCCTGACATTTTTGAACAGCTCTTTGGTCTTGGCCATGGTGGAGAGTTTGGAATCTGGTTACTTCTGTGGACAGGTGTCTTTTATACAGGTAATGAGCTGAGATTAGGGTCAATCCCTTTAAGAGATTGCTCCTAATCTCAGCTCTTTACCTCTATAAAAGACACCTGGGAGCCAGAAATCTTGCTGGTTGATATGGGATCAAATACTTATTTCACTCATTGACATGCAAATCAATTTATAATTTTTTTGACATGCGTTTTTCTGGATTTTTTGTTTTTGTTTTTTGTTATTCTGTCTTTCACTGTTAAAATACACCTACCATTAAAATTATAGACTGATCATTTCTTTGTCAGTGGACAAACATTCAAAATCAGCAGAGGATCAAATACTTTTTCTCACTCACTGTATATACAGAGTATGTATTACTATTATTTATTTATTGTTCTGCATATTTTTCAAAACATTATCTATGTAAAACTTTAAAATTGGCATCCCTTCCAGTTTACAGTTTGGAGTGTTACTTTACCTATATGTTTCAAATCTTCTTCAAAAGTACCTTTGTGTTTAAAACCCAATCCCTTAGTCTTAAATCAGCACTGGGACAAACATCTCCTGGTCTGCATGACTTTAGTAAGAGTTAGACTCCTGGGTGGCAATTGCCATTTGCAGTTGCCACCATTAATTCACTGTGTTAATAGTGATATGCCAACAAGGGAAGACCTCCTCCTCTGTGGACATATTATCTGGAGAGAGCTGAACTAAAAGGATGGTATACAGCAGCTGTGTCTTGGAACAAAACTAATATTAATCTCAGGTAAACTGGCGACTTCCTCGAATTGCAAATGCACTGTGCGATATATGGTTGGAAAAAATGATCTAAAATGACATGCAGCTCTTGTAATATTTATAAAAGGAAATAATTAGATAGAATGCTGGAAAGGAAATGTATTCCAACCACTTTTGATCTTTTCACATATAAACACTTTCACTTGTTCATCTCTGATTTAATGTTTCTATTCTAAGATTTTATTTTGTTTATATTTACTTATTGTTTTATTTTTGCTGAACTTGGTAGTTCTTGTTCTGCATTTGGTCCTTTTGGTTCTAAATGTATTTCATGTTCTTAGTTGAATTTAGTTTACTATGTTTTATTCCATAAACAATCTCTTGTTCGTCTTTTCTAGTCCCTTTCAGAGATTTGCTTTCACTCAGAGAAGGCTTAAACTCCCACAGAATCATTAGCAGGCTCTTCATTCTGGTGAATGGGGCCAAGCAATGTCATGGTTCCAGAGCACCAGTCTAACCAGTGGACACTAAGTGGCTGGACAAGATTGATGTTCTCACTTTAAATGGTTTAAGAATTCATTTTGAAGGAAGTTAGATTTGTTGGGAATTTAAAGTAAATTACAATTTAAAGTTAAAGTAATTGAACCTTTAACACAGCTAATATAGAGAGAGGGCTGTTAGAGTGAATGGTGGAATATATAACGACATATTGACATAATGACTTCCTTTCAGCAATGATAAACATTTTAAGAACACCAGTGGATTTGAGGGAACATTTTGTGTGCAAATTATGACTTGTGCCCTTGTGAATAGTTGAGTTTTGTTGTCACAGTATTCTACACAGTAATAGAATAATCAGAGTTACAAAATGAGTTAATAAAGATAAACCAGTGAGATTGTGAGTTTACCAACACTAAAACATAAAACATAAGTACCACATTCAAGGGGTACAGAAAGTAACTTCCTGTAAAATGACAAAATGGAAATTACCTCCTCTTCCTTATACTTAAGTAAACCTGAGTGGGATGGAGCTCTCCGTACCCCAACTGGGTATATCTGCTAAGCTCGCTTCCTAGCTGGAACTGGGAAACCTGAAGCACTTCTGCCCCAGTCAATGCAGCTTGACTGAGGTCCTTCGGGAGATTTCCATCTGACCAGGCTACAGCTCTCCTTCCAGGCAGGTATCGTCTCCTCTGCCTATTCCACTGCAGCCTTTATTCCAGGCAGGTATGACCCCCTCTGCCTATTCTGCTGCAGCCTTTATTCCAGGCAGGTATGGCCTTCAGCTGCAACCTTTATTCCAGGCAGGTATGACCCCCTCTGCCTATTCTGCTGCAGCCTTTATTCCAGGCAGGTATGACCCCCTCTGCCTATTCTGCTGCAGCTTTATTCCAGGCAGGTATGGCCTTCCGCTGCAGCCTTTATTCCAGGCAGGTATGACCCCCTCTGCCTATTCTGCTGCAGCCTTTATTCCAGGCAGGTATGACCCCTCTGCCTATTCTGCTGCAGCCTTTATTCCAGGCAGGTATGGCCTTCCGCTACAGCCTTTATTCCAGGCAGGTATGACCCCCTCTGCCTATTCTGCTGCAGCCTTTATTCCAGGCAGGTATGGCCTTCTGCTGCAGCCTTTATTCCAGGCAGGTATGACCTTCCGCTACAGACTTTATTCCAGGCAGGTATGACCCCCTCTGCCTATTCTGCTGCAGCCTTTATTCCAGGCAGGTATGGCCTTCTGCTGCAGCCTTTATTCCAGGCAGGTATGACCCCCTCTGCCTATTCTGCTGCAGCCTTTATTCCAGGCAGGTATGGCCTTCTGCTGCAGCCTTTATTCCAGGCAGGTATGACCCCCTCTGCCTATTCTGCTGCAACCTTTATTCCAGGCAGGTATGGCCTTCCGCTACAGCCTTTATTCCAGGCAGGTATGACCCCCTCTACCAATTCTGCTGCAGCCTTTATTCCAGGCAGGTATGACTTTCTGCTACAGACTTTATTCCAGGCAGGTATGACCCCCTCTGCCTATTCCGCTGCAGCCTTTATTCCAGGCAGGTATGACCCCATCTGCCTATTCTGCTGCAGCCTTTATTCCAGGCAGGTATGGCCTTCCGCTACAGCCTTTATTCCAGGCAGGTATGACCTCCTCTGCCTATTCCGCTACAGCCTTTATTCTAGGCAGGTATGACCCCTCTGCCTATTCCGCTGCAGCATTTATTCCAGGCAGGTATGGCCTTCTGCTGTAGCCTTTATTCCAGGCAGGTATGACCCCCTCTGCCTATTCCGCTGCAGCCTTTATTCCAGGCAGGTATGGCCTTCTGCGGCAGCCTTTATTCCAGGCAGGTATGACCCCCTCTGCCTATTCCGCTGCAGCCTTTATTCCAAGCAGGTATGGCCTTCCGCTACAGCCTTTATTCCAGGCAGATATTGTGCCCTCTACCTATTCCTCTGCAGCTCTGCTTACAGTGATTGCTATTGCCTTTATAAAGGCACTTGTGGCTCTCAGGTCTAGCGTTCTCTTGATTTATCCCAGGGCTAGAGGGTGTCTGTATGAAACCCCAGGTGCTGTTGAGTAATGTCACACTGAATTATAGCAATTGGTATTTAATTTTTCATTTGGTATAAAGGAGTACACGACCAATAATACTTGAAGAGAAGACCATCATCTGTCCATCAACTAATATAGCATGGTAAATCATATTTCCACTGCATACTGTGGCTGATTGAAATTTTTATTTGAAACATTTTGATAGGAAGGTATTGCAATAGTGCTGCCCAGATAAGTTATTATTTTCTCTCTATTTTCAGTTCAATTTTTTAAATAATGCATATCAATAAGATGTTACATCTATCACTTGTGATACACTGAGCAAGGAAGAGTTTGCATATTTTTATTCTGGCACCAAATCTTCTTTAAGACTTTCCAGCTAAAAACGCTGTGTGTGTTTTTTTTCTTTAATTAACCCCTTCATTGTATACACTGTGCTGGGCAGAACTGTATAAGAATTGGCAAATGAAGCAATTAAAGTAATCAAGAAGAAAACTACATAGTCTAATTAATAAAGGACGTAAGAATGGACAATGGAAATGAGCAGCTATTATTACAGTGCAGGTGATGGTAGATAGGTTCCTCCACACACGTTGTCTACAGTTTAGATGTAGGAGGTTGTGTGTTGGATGTATCTACCTATGGTTCCTGTGTCACTGTGTAATTGTGTTTGTGTCATTTATTGCAAATCCCCTGACCCTTTCATAATATTATAAAGCGCTGCGGAATTAGTTGGCGCTATATAAATACCAATAATAATAATGATATTTGGTACTGACAAAAGTCCTAGGAGGGCATCTTTACTCTGTATGAATAATCTTCCTCTTTTGCACATGAGATAAAAGGAAAGTATGTCAAAGACATCAATGTCACATTTAGCATGGATATTGGCTGCACAGAATAAAAACAACACATTATACATTTAAATGTAATTATTTTTACCATCACTAATAGTACCAGTACTTTACTACTAACTACTTCTGGTAAACTGTTCTAATGATAAACGTCTATTAAAATAGTTACAGGTGCAGTTATTTTACTTGTTTGCAGGGATACAGCTGCAATTTTGTTATTGAATTATTAATAAGCTGTTATAGATAATATAAACACAATAGTTGTTCTCGTTAACAGTTTTAATATACTTCAGTGCACTTGTTTAATGTAACTAGTAATGATTAAAGAATCTAAACACGGGCTGTTGTGTGGCATTCTTTATTCATTAAATAGATGTGTTATGAATCCAGATTCCTTGCTGATTGAAATTTCAGGCCGTTTAATATGCTTCATAAACCCAGAAAGGCCATGTTCACAGCTGCAGAGTATTTTATTGACATCATTCCTGCTATCCCTCTTAGATAGATAGAATCTTACAATATCTTGGATACAGCTTCAAAGTATCTGCATCATTAAAGTGGAGAGAATAATCACCAAAGAGTTTATAACAAATAAGGCCCACATTACTGTTACTCATGGCTAATCCTGTGTATTACTATAGTCATTTGTCATTTTTATAGCTATGGCCCCAAAAAAGTAGTTTGGATTCTTTAAGCCTTTGTACTCTCCAGAAACAACTTCACGGTTTACAAGCATCAATTATCTGTAATCTTATTTTTCAGCAGTTATTGGCAGGTATAAATTACATTAGGTAACAAATACTGGTAAAACCTTGGAAGGCTAACATCAGACGGCAATTTTCTTATCTGATTGTTGGCACCACTAAAATAGCTTCTAGATATTTATCTGTCTGCAACAAAAATAAAAAAAGCAGAGGAATGCATAACCAGTCTAATACAGAGCTTACATTATCCATCCATTATTATATAAAGATCTTTTGTATTTGGCAGCAAATGAGAAAAGTAGCTACTAAATATAAGAATTTACTTTGAGTTACTGTGGATAATTTAATATTACTTAAATATTACTTAAAGCATCACTAGGAATTTTATCCTGGACCAAATCTCTAAATAAATTTGAATAAAATAAAGATAATACTTCCTCGTTATACAATAAATATTTTAGTAATATTACAGAAGGATTCATTACATTATTTGAGACATGTACACATCATTAGAATTAAAAAACATGCATTATTTTGGCTACATCAGTATTAGTTCAGTATTAGTTCACTTTTGTTTATAAGCACAACTACTGTGACAGTGACTGACACATCCTGCAAATAGAATAATAGTTTCATTTTCAGTCAGATGTTAACTTGCTTCAGAAGTTTTTATCTATGAACTTGGCTCACACACTGTAGGCTCCTGCAGAGTCTAGTAAGCTATTAACAGAGCAGTCAATAAGAAGTGGATAAGAAATTCTAAATGAAACATAATGTGCAATAAACAAAGTTTAAATATATGATGTCTCTTTTCATGAAGTGTTTAGGAAACCACATGCAGGGAGGCTTGCCTAGGGCTGGATAAACAAAGTGTTTCAACTCCTAAAAGACAGATAATTAAGCAGCGAGACTGCAGAGGCATGATCTATACACCAAAGCTGCATCTGTAAGATAAAGTGTTTTTTTTTGCCTATAGTGTCCCTTTAACCCCTTAAGGACGGAGCCAAATGTACACGTTGTGAACAAAACAAAATGTAAACAAAACCTGGCATTTGCGCTACATGTCTGTCCAACCGTAATACACCTCGTTCATAGTAAATGCACCCACCCTTATTATATATCATTTTATTCAGGGGAAACAGGGCTTTCATTTAATATCAAATATTTAGCTATGAAACATAATTCTAATATGAAAAAAATGGGAGAAAATACGATTTTTTTTTTTATTTTCTTTAGTTCTACATGACATTTTAATGGTCAGTGTCATAATACTGTTTGCTTTTACTGCAATAAAATACACATATTTGTATTCAGCAAAGTCTCACGTGTAAGACAGTACCCCCTATGTACAGGTTTTATGGCGTTTTGGGAAGTTACAGGGTCAAATATAGCACGCTACATTTGAAATTGAAATTCGCCAGATTGGTTACGTTGCCTTTGAGACTGTATAGTAGCCCGGGAATGAAATTTACACCCATAATGGCATACCATTTGCAATAGTAGAGAACCCAAGGTATTGTAAATGGGGTATGTCCAGTCTTTTTTAGTAGCCATTTGGTCACAAACACTGGCCAAAGTTAGCGTTAGTATTTGTTTGTGTGTGAAAATGCAAAAAATGCCAATTTTGGCCAGTGTTTGTGACTAAGTGGCTACTAAAAAAGACTGGACATACCCTGTTTGCAATACCTTGGGTTGTCTACTATTGCAAATGGTATGCCATCATAGGGGTAATTTTCATTCTTGGGCTACCATAGGGTCTCAAAGGCAATGTAACCAATCTGGTTAATGTGAAAAAAATGAAACGCAAGCCTTATATTTGACGCTGTAACTTTTGAAAACACCATAAAACCTGTACATGAGGGGTACTGTTGTACTCGGGAGACTTCGCTGAACACAAATATTTGTGTTTCAAAACAGTAAAAAGTATCGCAGCAATAATATCGTCCGTGTAAGTGCTGTTTGTGCGTGAAAAATGCAAAAAACTTCACTTTTACTGGCGATATCATCGTTGTAATACATTTTACTGTTTTGAAACACTAATATTTGTGTTCAGCGAAGTCTCCCGAGTAGAACAGTACCCCCCATGTACAGGTCTTATGGTGTCTCGGAAAGTTATAGGGTTAAATATAGTGCTAGCAAATTAAATTCCCTTTACTTTCGGCATGGGTTGTCAGGCAGGTCCTGCTAATTGTAATTAATTAAGATACCTAATTATGTAAAAATATTACATAAATATATATGTAGAATTAATATATATATATATATATATATATACGTATGTGTATATATATGTATATATCTATATAATTTTAAAAAAATATTTTTATTTATATATAGGTATATTTATAGTGATATATACGTATATATTTATGTATATAGATATATATATTATTTTGTTCTACGTGTATTTTGATCTATATATATATATATTAATTTCAAAATACAGTTAGAACGAAATAAAACACATCTATATATTTTTTAATTATTTATTTTTAATTATTTTTTTAATTTTATTTTTTAACGTATTTACATTTAAATTTTTTATATTATATATAAATATATATAACAATAATTATATATATATTTAATCAGTATCAGTCTACGTGTAATTTGATATGAATATATATATATAATTATATATATATTAATAGTAAAATACACCTAGATGGTGTACATGTGTGTATGTATATGTGTATATATATATATACTTAGATCATATATATATAGTATATATATATGATCTAAGTATATATTATTATTTTTACACCATTTATTTGTTTTAATTTTATTTTCAGCCAGCAGGGGGACCACCTGTCATTACAGGCAGCCCCCCTGCTGGCAATACAGAAGCCAGCTATCCCCGGCCATGTGATTGTGGGGTCCTCGCAAGGACCCCACTCTCACATGGCCGGGGGGCTTCGTGGAGGACGGAAGTGCCGCGGGGGGGCTCCCTGGGAGCCCCCCCCACCGCTATCGCCGGCGTGGGACTGCCGGCAACCGGGTAAGTACCGAAAGACCGGAGGGTGTACTATTACGCCCGGCGGCGTTTAGAGCTGCCTATAATAGGGCGTAATAGTACGCCCTCCGGTCTGAAGGGGTTAAAGGAACACTCCAGGCACCATAACCACTACCCTTTCAGAGCATTTTGTCAAACTGTTTTAGAATGGTTTGACAACTTACGTGGGTCCCTTCAGTGCCTCCACTGTGTCCTGTCTTCTCCTGCACTGTATTAAGCCTGGATGATCTAGAACAGCACCCAATGATGAGTGGGTTCAGCTGACACTCTCAGCCAATGAGTACAGTCCTGCTCTATACAGTGGAGCTAATGGGATTCTCCTGCAAGACGAATCTGGAAGCAGGGGTGCAGGCATGGCATGATTCAGATTAGTTGTCAAGCAGTTCTTAAATCATTTGACAAAATACTCTGAAAGGGCTAAAGGGCTCCAGGGCATTCTTCGCACCATAACCACTACAGTGGTTAGGGGGTGTGGAGATTTCTTTTGAAATGGCCCTGTCATTATTTTTCATGGTTTTGCTTTCCTTTTGCACCTGATATCTTGATATACTCCACCCCTATGCCTCTATTTATATTCATCACCTTTTCTTCTTGTGGGTTTTTAAATCTGATTTGGTAAGGTAACCTAAGGTGCCCTATTTAAAAATTGTCTTGGATTTTGCAAGCTTTTATATGTGTGGGTGGTGTTATGAGGGATTTGGTCAAGTGCAGACAAATAATGGTTTTTAACCCTTTCATCCAATGAAGCAAGTCACATGCCTGCCTGTAGGGTGTTTGTGACAATCACAAACTAAAACACTTGCCCAAATGTGTTTTTTTTTTTAATAATTATTTCTATTCTTGTTGTTGTTATAATTTACAATGCAAATATAATATTTTCATTGCACCATATTGCTTGACATTATGTTAAACTTTAAGTATAACATATTAACATGTATGCATCTTCACTTTCGTAAAAGTTATATTAAATTGTTATATTAATTTGTATTATCAGAGAGGCAAATAATAAAAAAGAATGCTCCAGGCTTGATCTCACCCATTTTTTTAAAATTTAAATTAATTATACTGGTGTAGCATAAAGACAACAAGTTATTTTTTTTTTGTCAGTGATGGACAATGGCCCATGTCTTCTTCACTACTGGAGATGGTTAGCTTCCTGGCTACCTTTGGCCCTCAATAAGCCAGTAGTATTAGATTGATGACCATACTTATTCTCCAAACATTGGCTGTCAGAGCACCAGCTAGACACTAAACAATAGCTATCTAGAAAAATCAGCTAGGTTTCAGTTTCCGTTAGACTGTTGCCTAGATTTCAGTTTTAGTTTGCATTCACTTCCTGCCAATTCACACTTTTAAAAATGACCCTGAAAATTGGAAGGGAATCTAAAGTATTTTCTGGACTGTACACTTTTTATCTGTGCTGTTTACATGCACAAGATTCAAGTTTTCACTGTGCTCACCTTTGCACATACACTAAAATGCATCCTTTATTTTATATATTAATATTTAACGCCCTTGAGCATTTTGTATATTTACAGTACAAAAACAAAACCAAACATGGATATGAATAAGTAATTCCACATCTCATAATCTATTCAGTATCATTTGTTATTGCAAAATGTGATTAATAAATAGGGAAAAACACAAGCGGCTGGAAGGTAGGGAGAAAAACGTATCCACCTCCCGTCTCTTTAGTAAATAATGTCACCTAGACTGGGTAATAGGGGGTAACCCAAAAAAATTATAAAATAAAAAATAATTCCCAAAAGCTACCTTACTAGAAGATAGCCAATAGGAGAAAGACCCAGTCCAATCTCAACAATAAGTATGAAAATAACAAAAAAACTTTATTATAGTCTATTAAAAGCCTGGGAACAGACAAATAAAAGTATCTATAATCTCATATGGAGAGAAGTGTAGCATACTAAAAGACTAATGATTAGCCTCATATGGTAGAGATGCTAACAAAAAGGACGGTATGCTAAACAATGCACACCTCACCAGATTAGTGGAGAATCCAAGGGAATAACAGCAATAGAGAAATGGGGACAAAGTATATGGTATCCCCAAAAGGGGAAATAATAAAATATAAGGCCCCAGAATACGTAACGGGATACATACAAACAAATTTGTGTTTTTCCCTATTTATTAATCACATTTTGCAATAACAAATGATACTAAATAGATTATGAGATGTGGAATTACTTATTCATATCCATGTTTAGTTTTGTTTTTGTGCTGTAAATCTTCTAGTAAGGTAGCTTTTGGGAATTATTTTTTATATTGCAAAATATATTTCCTGCAAAGCTTTTATTTATTGCTTATTTAATTACCTCAACTGAAAAATATGATGATGAAAAAATTCCAGAATGAATGTTTATATACAAACATCTCCGCTTTGTACATTACAATTGAATGCTTTTAATTGCAACAATTAATCTACTTCTCCTATACATTGGTTCTTTAAAAATATGCATGTGTTTTTGTAAATAATGTATTGGCAATTTAAAAATATACACATTAGAAATAAAAACATACTAATTTTACTCCAATACACAAGTACATGCGTGCATATAAAAATATCTATGGTTATGCTATAGATTTCTGAAAATAATTTTTTTAACTGAGTGATAATGGTTTAACCACATGGGGGCAGCATTGTTGCAGTTTCCATAATTTGACATTGAATGCTCAAGTTCAGTGTTATACTCAGTGTTCACTTGCTATATTAGCTGACTTCTAGAGCAATAAAAGTGACATTCAACATAATTTTAAAGTTGTATGTCTTAATAGAAGCTAATGTTGAAATTGCATTGCCATATTATAGATGTAAAAGAGACACTTTGTAGATACACACTGTTTTATACTACCAGCTGCTTAATTTTGGAAGCATTTGTGTCAAGCACCTGAGCCATTCCCGTGTTAGATATGAAATCAGTACATAGTAGCTAGTTTATGTTCATTTCTGCTTTTTTAACTTTTTTTTTTCATTTAAAAACAAATCACATATTGCCTAGCCACCTCTGTTTTTGATCAAATGGTATTTACCTCCCATTTCACTTTCTCCACACACGAAATTAATTAACCTTTAACCATTATTAATATTGTAAAAGAAAGCATTTAATTGCTACGATCTGTTAAAAAGAAGTATAGTACACAGAAGGTTATCATGAGTTATATAATCAAAATAATGAGTAGTGTCCTTATATATGTACAATAACTGAAATAGTTAATATAAACTAGTAAATATTGCACTTGTTTCATTAAAGAAACATTCAAAGTACTAAAACATCTGACTGCCTTACAGGGTGTCCCGATCAATTCTTTTGGTTTTTGGTAATACTTTTTATACTGATGACACTCACATCTACCACTCTTCCCATGACCTCTTATTTTCCTCTTTATGGAATCACCACTTCTCTCTTCTCAATTCTCGCTGGATGGCTGTTCACTTCCAAAAACAGAACTTAATGGTTTAATATGATGTTTCCAGAACCCCTCAATTTTATCATAAGAGATAGTAAAAGACACATGCTGAGTGTCTGCGTACAAAGAACTTGACAGCCATTAAGACTTGTGGTCAGTGGTTGGCCTGAAGGCATATCCCGTAAATTAATTCTCCCAACAACACTGCTCATTTTCACTTTCTTATATACTCCATTAGTTAGACCGTCTACAGCAAATTATCGAGGACATAGCAACAAAAAAATGATATCCCACATACAGGAATTGAATAAAACAGCTCAAAAAGCAGAAACATTTTACGAGAAAAGGGAGAAAGCTAGCAATTTCCTCATACAACCAAATGGATTTTTTTTTTTCTAGCCTATTGTGGCCTACATGTTTCGAAATCTGCTTTTTTTTTTTTTAAATAATTCCATAAATATATATTTTTTAAATTCAGCAAACGGAATTTATATTACATGTTGCAGTAAACAGCCTTATATATATATCCCTGCATGGGTGGATGAGTTTTGAGCACGAGCAGGATAAACACAAGGTACGATGAAAAGAAATATTTTTGTGTTTCATGAGGAAAGGAAGGATGATGACTGAATGTTGTGTTTTCTCTAACCAGAGGCATATAAATGTTGGATAGAGACTTGTGCTATTATCTCTTTCCAGCTGCACAACCACAACTAGCCTTGAAATTCCCATTAAAGCAGTAGCTGAAATAGCTTATTCATCTGCGGCGAGGAATTAAGCAATAAATCCATTGTATATTCACGAGAGAGTGAAGTGTGTTTGTAAGTTAGTGATCATCAAGGGCTTATTCACTAAACAGTAAATAAACCTTGCAATGAAATGACATCGATACTTGACATTTTATGCTAAAAAATAATTTAGAGAAAAGTTGGAGAATTTCTCAATTTCTGCTAATTTGTCTTCATTTCACCGCAGTTCAAACTTCAGTAGCTAAACACCTGAATTTAGTGCTTAGAATTAACATGTGGATTAAAATGTGGCACAAAATTAGAATGGTGGAAAAATATTTCCATAAAGGTTACTGCTGTACATTTAGCAGTTTCATTACATTAAGTACAAAACAAACACTTTTGACTCAAACACTTTAAGCTTGTTAATAATGTGTAATATAAACAAAATGTTTATTTAGCAGGCCTAAGAGTGTTCAGCCATTGTCACTTGAGGGAATGGGTACACTTAGTGACCTACTACCCTTCAAAAAATGCAGTAGTGATGAAGAGCATCACAGCGGTAAAGTACACATTATGTTTGGAGAATACCTCAGCTGATAGTTAAGGCCCATCAAATGTATTCATTGAATTTACAAAGCACACATTTCATCATTATATCATTATATATAAACTGTATGTCAATAAAAGTGAAATTAGAAGAGAAAAAAAGGAGACATTTCTTCTGTTTTCTTTGGAGTGGAGAAAACCAGAGAAACATCATAAGATTATGCAGTTTTCTGTGTGTGTGACAGCCATTTCAATAGCCCTTGTGACATTGCTATCTCTGATCGAGAAAGATATTGAAATAGGCATGTGAAGATTCACATGATACCTTAACTTAAATTACCTGGAGTGTCCTTTGATTTAATAAGAAGAATTGCCGAAATATGTCTCCTTCAGTAAATGTCTTGGAGTCTTTTGATTTAAGACATAGGCAGTAGACCTGTTAAATCTTTTTTTTTTTTTTTTTTTATGTGGCCTTCCTTTTAATGGAAAACTTTTTTTTCTGAAAAACTTGGATGAGGTTTACAATAGGCGATATAATGCAGAAAACCTTTTCTATCTCAGGAGGGGAAAGTATGCAAGGGTCCTCAAGCTTGAGAAATTCATTCATCATATTAAAACAGGCCTTCCTTTTGTAAGTCCAGTTCTCTAGAGGAGGAAAACCCTACGGCCACACTATAATTTGTGGGATCAGCAAGATCCTTCTGATGGTTCTGTAATGATATTGATGTTACACTGGGTTTGGAGTCCAGCAGCCAGATCAGCAATGTTTTCTGCCAAAAGTAGCCACTCGTTACCCTGGTGGTTATGCCTTGAGTGGTCATCTGGTCTTAAGTAGAGATGAGAGACTGGAACAGAAAGATGATAATCATAATAAGGTAGTAAGGTAAGCTGAGGAGGGTTGCTGCCTTATTTTACCTTTTTTTATTTAGTGCTGACCCTTTCTGTTTTCTAAGCTGAGGAGAAGCAGCAAAGTCAAATGGTCCAAATTCAGCAACAGGTAGAAGCAACAGGAACAAACTTGATTATAGAGTAGAGGAACCACAGTAATCTGGCAAAGATACAAAGACAAGAAGTGGCTTATATAGGCCAAGAGCCAGATACCAAACCAGACACAGCTGAAGAAAGTTGGCACTAATATCATTGCTTGTAAAGTCAAAGTTATCAGAGCTCAGGTAACTCTGTAAAATAGAGGCTGCTGAACTGGTAATGAAGAGGACCAGCAGCATGGAAATCAGGGTTGAAACATAACAAAGTCGGTTCCCTTCTATTTAGAAAATATGGACACAGGTCCAGCTGTATTGAAAAATATGGGCCTTTATAGAACCAGGCAACTGGGTACCTATAGTTGTGAGAGGTTGCTTCATAAGATCAAAATCCCTGATGAATCACCTAAGTAGAGCAGCTCTTGAATTAAAAATTACCAAACACCTGATTGTAGACATCATCATTATCATCGATTTTTAGGGGATATACTCTACTTTGTCCTTAGCTACTTTATCTACTTTATTCCATTCAGATTGTGACGGTAGTCCCCATCACTGGCAGCATAAGATAGACAGTACAAATAGGTCACAGGATGACTCTTGTTTAAGTCACCCTGTGTCCATTATAGGTGCATGGTAGGTGTAATGTACTTTTTTAGTGTTGAATGTTTTGTGTGTTCTACTGTCCATTATAGGTGCATGGCAGGTGTAATGTACTTTTTTAGTGTTGAATGTTTTGTGTGCTCTTCTGTCCTGTTGATTCTCTCAACCAACTAGGTGGATTTGGCTGCGGAGCCTGTACAGCATCATCTATTGGTTGTAGGGATCCTGAAGAAACGGCTATATGCACTAGCCGAATAGCAAGGCTTATTAGTTATTGTCTTTCTTTTTTATCATATATAGTTTTTATTGAGACCAACAGCAGTAAAACATAATTGACACGGACACATTGCATGTTTAGACACAGTGAGTACAGTAGCAGGTCAATCAATGCAGTAGTGATACTTTACACCAATCGGATCAAATTATTGCCCTGTATAATGGCATTCCTTGTAACGCATTCACATTGCTAAAATATTCAGTATCTTCATGTCACTACTTTTGTTTAACAGGGATACAGAAAACAAAAAGGGGTACAAGGTAAGGTAGCTAACATACCGTCAGTTAATCCAGCATTGTATGAACAGGTATGGGAAGAAAGTTTACTCCAATTAGATATTCAGTGAGTCATGTAATCTCTCCCCCGCTATATACAGAAAGTAGAGCTCCCAGTAATAACCGTCAGCTGTCCCAATCTCCCAGTGTCCCTTAGAGTCTGTGTCCCCATGTCTCCCAGTGTCCCCATGTCACTAGGACACCAGGGGACACAACACTGTGAGACATGGGGAAACTGAGACACTAGGGGACACTCTGAGATACATGGGGACACTGAAAGACTAGGGGACTCTGGGAGACTAGGGACAAAGACACTAGGGACACTGAGAGACACCAGGGATACTGGGAGGAATGGGGACACTGAGATACTAGGGACACTGACTGGGAGACTTGGGGATACTGAGAGACTAGGGGCCACTGAGAGACATGGGGCCACTGTGTCCATGGTGTCTCAGGGTCCCCATGTTCCCCAGTGTCCCTATGTCTCCCAGTGTCTCAATGTCTCAGTGTCCCCAAGTCTCTCAACGTCTCCATGTCTCAGTTTCTCCTAGTGTCTCAGTGTCCCCAGGTCTCCAAGTGCCCCCTAGTGTCTCAGTGTCACCAAGTGTCCCTATGTCTCCCAGTGTCCCCAAGTGTCTCACCGTCCCCATCTCTCACAGTTTCCCCTAGTGTGTGTGTCCCCAGTTCTCCCAGTGTCCCCTAGTGTCTCAGTGCCCCCTAGTGTCTCAGTGTCCCCATGTCTCACAGTGTCTCCCAGTGTCCCCCAGTGTCTGTGTCCCCATGGCTCCCTGCAGCCTTTCCCCCATCCCTCACTTAGCCGGCGGCCGGTGAGGGAGCTGAGCAGGGAGAGCTCACAGATCAGTGCTTCCTCGTCGCCCGCCTGCCCCGAGGCTAACAAAGCAAATGCCTTTTTTGCCTCGCTGGCAAACAAGTCCTGCAGGACCACAAACGGGAACGGCGTACCTGCACTTTTTCCATTGCAGTACTAGAGGCCCTGTTGAAGACCAATCCTAGATTTGCACATTAAATGTAAATATGCACACATTTTGCAATATAAAATTGTTGGTGATAATATATCAAGATATACATCCAAGTAAAAACCTGAATCTATTTTTTTTATTTTTTTTAACATGTATGTAAAGTTCTTATTTTCAGGCAAAGGTTCATTTTACATTTAGCCCTAAGCTTTCAAGTCATTGTTAGAAAATATTTTAAACAGACACTACAAATGAAAATGACATAAAAACGATGATATCAACACTAAACCTGCAGCACCTGTTACAGTAAAAGGATAAAAAGAAAGCAAAACAAATGCTTGTGTGTAATTAGTGGCTGCGTACATTCCTTTACTGAAGGATATACAGAAAAAACCCAAAAGATCTGCAACCCAAAATGACATAGCATTAAACTTCAAAATATTTTTCCAAACCTCTAGTACTCACATTCCAGAAGCCGCCAGACCTCAAACAGAAGTCAGTAAACAAGAAGCTTCCTAGTGACCTCAAGGACAGAGCAACATCAGAGTTAGTAAAGCTTTATACATCTTAGCTTATTTAATTGCCCCTGCTAAAAGAATATTACATTTAAAAGAACGGCCATAAAAAAACCCTAAGAAATAAACAAGAGTGCATTTTAATATAGCATAATTTAACACTTAACCTTATTTAAAGTAATGATGTTCCTGTGCTCTTTTGACATGATAAACAGACACAAAGCTGCCATCCACATCTAAGAAATATGCATATGGTATAATGATGTTCTCTGTAGCTGACCAAATAATTGGCTTTAAACCATCAATGTCAGAATACCATGACATAAATATACCTTCATAAGTATACCTTTTTTTTTTGTTTGTTTAATTCCAATTTTATTGGTATATCAAATAGTCAGAGTGGGTACAGAAGGAAAAAGGGGAGGGATTTTAAACATGTGTTACAAGTTTTCAATTTCACAGCAGTTATACACAACAGAGTGATATGTTGTTCGTTAGTTCATCAAGCATGGTACAATGTAATACAGGAGAGGATTGCATATATTTATGTTTCCAATATCAGGAAGGTTTCCCAGGTCCTCTCATACAGTTTTTCAGTATTTAAGTGTGTCATACCTGTGGTTTATATAAGGCTTATATCATCTGTTGTGCATGCTATTTGTATGCATATTCCGAAGTAACTTAAAACTGGATCCGGGGGTTAAACAATTCGGAGAGGGAGTGCGTTTGAGGGGTTGTCAGGGGAGGGGCTTGGGGGGGCGGGGGTTGTTAGGAGCCAGTGGTAGCAGGTACAATGCGTTTTTTTACTTTGAGATTTTAGTTGGTTATGACTGGTTCTGTTTCTTTGCCCAGTATTGTATCCAGGGTTCCCATGTGCTCGGATATCTATTGCGTTTGCCCAGTGTGGACAAGTGGAGATTTTTCCATTTCTCTTGTTCCTTCTACTCTTTCTATCCACTGGGTCACTGTGGGGGTTGTGTTTTCCCCCCCCAATATACTGGGACGAGGTTGTTTGCTTCACCCAGCAGTAACCATAACAAATGTTGTTTTCCTTTTTCTTGGAAGGATTGCGGCCATCCCAACAAGACCCAAGTGTGTTATTCCTAGAATATTGTTAATTTTTGTAATTACCTCATTCCAGTACCCTTTTATTTGTGGGCACTCCCACCATATATGTTCTATAGTGCCTATTTCTCCCTCACACCTCCAACACCTGTCAGAAATAGTTGGCCAGAATAAGTGATCTAAGTTGTGGGTCTGGTTTCCCCACTATTTTCGTTAGTGTTGTCGCCCCTTTCCCTCCCAGGATCTTCAGAAGTTGTAGATGTCTATGCCCCAGGAAAAACATATCTAGTCTAGAGTAGCTGTGCGCCACATGTGAGTAATATGTATAATCTCTCACTTATGGGTGTGAGATTCTCCAGCAATCTATTAATTGGTTGGCATGTAGTGTCCTCTGAAAGAGGATTCGTTGGTGATTTTATGTGTCTTTACTGGTCGTGGAACTGTCTGTGGAGTGGTCTAGGACCATATTCCAATCCCTTCCAGCACCACCACCCCCTCTGCGAATTCCTCCAGTTTTCTAGGGCACGCGTTAATGAAAGATACCTGTTTGGTATTGGGGGCGTATATAGTCACTAGTGTAAACAGTGTGTTGTTCAGCATGCCTTTAATAAATAGGAATCTTCCAGAGGGATCTAATTTGGACTCGCTAAGTGTGAAGGATCTGTGGGAGGATATCAGGATTGCTAAACCTCTAGATTTGCCACCCTGCTAGTTACTAAAATATGATTGCCCTATCGTCCTGGCCCTCAATTTAGGAGTTAGGTCTCCTCTGAAGTGTGTTTCCTGTAGAAATACTATGTCAACCTGCTGTCGGTCTATTTCTTGTACCAGTATTGTGCGGTTCTCAGGTGTGTTGAGTCCTCGTACATTTAGGGACTTAAATTTAAGGTCAGCCATTGGAGAATAACCATATATGGGTGTTTGTATCAATCGCTTGATAGCTTGGGTGTCTGTACCTGGTGAGGGGATGGAGAGGGAGAGAGGCAACAAAGGATGAGGTTAAACCTGGGGGACCATGTACATATGGCATGTGTGGCACATGCCCTATAAAGATGGTGTCCAGCACACAGAGGATCATTGGATCCCGGGTGCTCCCTTTGACAGCTCTTGGGGGATTAAGTGGCATTGAACCTACAGGACTCGGCCTGTGTTCTATGGTATAAGTCATATATAACGAAATACAGAGTTTTTACTGATAGCTCATGGTATCGTGGTTATAGTTATCCAAGATATTGACTTAGATGAATTCCCGGTTCCGATGCGGCCTGGGCCCGGCTCCCAGAGGAGAGTTTGGCAGTATTTATACAAATAAACATATTATAATATATTATAACGTATTACAACGTGGTCATGATTACGTGTGTGTTCCCCTGTCGGTTGACCAACAGTGCAAAGGGAAATGACCACCGGAATCTTATGTTGCGTTCTGACAAGGCCGCTGTAACAGGGTGTAGTGCTCTCCTTGCTATTAGCGTCGATTGTGCCAGGTCTTGAAAGATCATTATTTTGTGGTCGTTGTGTGTCATGTCTCCAAGTTGTCTGGCCTTTTGTAGTATAGTTTCTTTAAGTGGATAATGATGTAGTCGGCATATGATGTCCTTTGGTTTCTCATGGGGTAGTGCTTTGGGTCTGACCGCTCTGTGTGCTCGGTCAAAGTTTATGGCTTTGTCTTGCGGCCTGCCTAATATTTTGTTAAAGAGGCTTGTGAGTGTGAGTATCAAGTTCTCACTTTCTCCCTTTAGGGCTTCAGGTAGGCCTCGTATCCGGAGGTTGTTGCGCCTACCCCTATTGTCTAGGTCTTCTATTTTCCTTTCCAGGAATAATATGGCCTCATTATGGACTTGTTGTAGGGATTGCACATTTGTTAAGTGCAAGGCTGTCATTTCTCCCTATTCCTCTAGCGTTTGCACTCTGTTGCCTATATGGCTTACCTCCTCATGGAGTGTTTGTAGTTTGTCCCCAAAGCTCTTCTCCATTCTGGAAAACATTGCCTCGAGGTCTGACTTGGATGGCAATTGTGTGAGGACTGCCTTTAGATCAGCTCCGTCTGTGGAACCATCAGAAGGAGCAGGGCTGGCGCGCTGCAGGTGGGGGATTTTCCCGCCGCCATTTTGGTTTGCGGATCCGTCTCCGATTTTTCGGCAAAATATCGCCTTAATGAAGTTTTGGAAGCAGTAAGTGTCATGGATGGTGTAGTGCCCGCTTGTGCCTTTGTTTTTTTCGACACCATGTCGTTGTAGCTGCCGGGATTCTTATGAATTAGGCCAGTCCTTTGCGGAGCTCGGCTCTCATGCGGCCATTCACTCCCGTGTTCAAGCCACGCCCCCATAAGTATACCTTGATAAAGACCTGGTTACAGGTCAAAACATTGCAGATCCAATAAAACTGCCTTGAAGATATCACAGGGAGTGCCTGAGATTTTTTCATTTGTATAAGTATACCTTCAGACATGTATGTTGCATGGTAATATTTTTGAAACAGCATTTTGAACAATGAGGATTCTTATCCTTTTCCCAGTGTTTAGTTTGTTTATTTATTTAACTAAACTAAGACCACTAGATTATTCAATATGAACCAAATAAACTGTTCTACTGTGAAGAGGCATAATATGTTGAAACATTTGTATAAAGTTTGTCAGAGCGATTTAATCCCTTACCTTTTTGTCTTTACACTGTAAATCGGCAATAGTAGCAGTAGGCCATGGACTACTATCTGGATTGACTATATAGGTAGAGTCAATGTAATGTGCAAATGGTATAGGTTTCCTATGTAGTGCCACAAATGAGGGGAAAAAAAAATAAAATAAAAAAATCGCAAAATGAAAATTAGAGGGTAGACTCTAATTAGAGGCCCTTATTGTTGCAAATGATCATTAATTCTCACCAAATCTTCTCTAGGTCCTGTTGACACTGACAGAGGAGTAGCAAGGTGTAACAGAGCTCCCTGTACTCCTGGCTGGGTACCTCCTCCAATGACCGCTTCCAAGCTGGCATTTCGCCATGGCTTGACTGGGGTCCTGGAACCGCTCCCTCCTGGAGCCGAATGGGGAATTCACTCTAGACACACCCAGGCACTGGAAGACACTCAGTTCTGTGAGCTCTAGTCCTTACAAGGACTTTCCCTTTTGAATCCTCCACAATGGAACAAGCTGGAACAATGATTAGCCCTTTCCCCTCCCAGTAACCAGAACACATAGTTCTGGGAGTACTAGCTAGAATATGTTTATTGGCAGCCACAACTGACCTTATATGCAGGTCCCCATGCAAGGGGCACTCCCCCCTGGACTTGAAAGTAGACTACAGTAAAAACATAAACACGATTACATTGGCTCTCAGGTCCAGGACACACTCATACAAAACAAGATAATCCCTCCCCTGTGCCTGGGAGATAATTGAGTCAGGAACTGAACTAAACTCAGTTATCCCCAGATACAAAAAACACACATTTCACAAACACCCCAAAAGTACCTTAAAATTACATAAAACCCCTTAAAGGAAGTTACATTCCCGGATAGCCCCGATCTGGGTGACCAACATATCCAAAAATCACCCAGATTGGTTCAGGGGTTCAGGAAGTTTCATGGAAGTCATAATTTGACCGACCGCATGCATGGTCCCATTCCAGAGAATCAGGGCTTGTGGTCGGTCTAGTTCTGTAGTTTAAAAAACGAACAAACTACCGAACATAATCAATATTCTTACCCTGGAGCCTGTTTCCGTTGTTCCTGGGAACGTTTCCACCGAACAGTATCTTTCTAAGTGTTGTAGAACCGAACAGAGGCGATCATGGAAGTCCAGCAGTGATCAAGAGTTTCAGTGTTCGAAAATAGTTCCATGAACTTGACGACCAAACACTGCTGCCAGTGTTCATGCGAACAAGATGGCTGCCACCTTGTGGTTGTCCATAGGAAATGCAGCCACACAGACGAACACTTATAACACTGCGGTCAAAATTCCTGCAAAGTATCAATTAAGCTTAACAAGCTCCAGGGCGATCTCTGGTTCGTGCGGCTGTTCGGTTCCTGAACCATACAGTCCAAATACACGAACGTAGACTTTTACATCACATTTTACAGGGTCTTTAGGTGCCAAAAGGCTTATTTGCACCTACTCCCCAAATCATACTTGTATGCTCTGATCAAATAGCTGGTCATATAGTCACACATTCACATACACTAACAGTCACACATGCATCCGGTAACAGTCACAAATACATAGTACCACTAACACACACAGTAACAGCCCCATACACATAGTTTCATTATACACACAGTCATTATACACACAGTCATTAGCTCCATACACATAGTTTCATTATACACACTGGGAATAAAAAATAATTACTGAAAACTCTCAGGGAACATCCAAGAGGCCGGCGCCCTAGGCGAATGCCTTATTCGCCTAATGGTAGCACCGGCCCTGTTACCAGGCGAAAGTCACTTCTCTCTAAAAAACAGACTTCTGGAACAAAATTCTTAGGACAGAGGAGACTAAAGTAGAGATGTTTGGCTGTAATGCACAGTGCCATGTTTAGCGAAAACCAAGCACAGCATATCAGCACCAACAATGTATACCAACTGGCAAGCATAGTGGTGGAAGGGTGATGATTTGGGCGTGTTTTGCAGCCACAGGACCTGTCATTAAATGCAGTCATTAAATTAACCATGAACTCCACTGTAGTACAAAGTATCCCAGAGTCAAATATGAGGCCACCTGACCGACAGCTAAAGCTTGTATGAAATGAGGTAATGCAACAGTACAATGGTCCCAAGCGCACCAGCAAATCTAAAACAGAATGGCTGAAAAAGGAAAGAATCAAGGTGTTGCAGTGGCCCAGACCTCAACCCGATTGAAATGCTGTGCTGGCACCTGTGGAAGAGAGCTGTGCATAAACAGCAAATCTCAATGAATTGAAGCAACGTTGTAAAGAAGAACTGAAGCAAAGTTGTAAAGAAGAGTGGACCAAAATTCCTCCACATTGATGTGAGAGAATGATAAAGTCATACAGAAAATGATTACTTCAAGATATTGCTGCTAAAGGTGGTTCTACAACCTATAGAATCATAAGGTGCAGTTAGTTTTTCACACATGGCTTCTCCATTGTGGCTTTAGTTTTGTTAATTACATCATGACACAATGTAATATGTCATGTGTTGTTGTTCATCCGAGGTTGTATTTACCTAATTTTAAGACCTACTAAGGAACAGGTGATTGTTATTATGTCCTGATATGTAAAACCCCAGAATTTAAAGAGGGCGTGCTTTCTTTTTCCCATAACTGCAAATATAGATGTTTTACTGCTCCTCCGTTTTTTTTCCCTCATTTGTTCGCTTTCCACCTGATTGGTGAGAAAATCTTACATTTAGTGACAGTCCCCTAGTCATCAATCACAATTACTTCCAATCAATCATTTCCTTTTCTGGTGACACGAGAGAAATTCAGATTATTGATTCTACCTCCCGAACATGTTCAGCATTGTGCTGTTCCGTCAGTCAGATATTTGGGTACATTGTGGTTTGAAATGTAAAAGTTTGTCCAAACACCTAATCAGCCTAAATTCAGCCGAATTCCAATTTAACACCTACCGAATTCCAGCTGTAACACCTACTGTTTTTATATTTTTTTCCTTGATCAGCAGCTGATTAATGCACATTTATTTGACACCTTACTAGAGAGACACACATAAACATATTTCTAGCAATATTAATTTATCAATTTGAATTAAATGCCCCATGGAAATCCTATATTTAATGCTGATATTTATTAAAGGAAAATTATAGTGCTAGGAACACAAAGCTGTATTTCTAGCATTATAGTGCCCTCTGCTCCCCCTCAAAGCCCCACCGCCTGCCAATAAAGAGTTAAAAACACTTTTGTGACTTACCTGATTCCTGCGGTGATATTTCTTGATGCTGGGTTAGGCTCTGCCTCTGCTCGTCCTCTGCCGATGTCAGCCGGCAGAGAGGACCAAATGCGGACGAAGAAGCGCATCTAGACAGCCACTAGAGGTGGAGCTAACCATACAAGGTGTGACGGACCGCTGTCACTGAGTACCATGCCCACACGTGCCCCCTTGTTCGCAAATCATGTTTGGGCTGATTAGAAGATTATGCTTGTCCCATTCTGAATGTGATAGAAATGAGGATTAGTTATTAATCTGTGGGTAAGTGTTAATGTCTCTTTGGGATATGACACTGGAACTCAGCTATAATACAGAGTGCTGCAATACAGTGTGGTACAGTATGCTGCAATGCAGTGTGGTACAGTATGCTGTAATACAGTGTGATACAGTATGCTATAATACAGTTTGATATATAGTGATACAGAGTGCTAAAATACAGTGCAATACAGTATGCTATAATACAGTGTGATACAGTAAGCTATAATAGTGTAATACAGAGTAATACAGTATGCTATAATATAGTGAGAAACAGAGTGATACAGAATGATGAAATACAGTGAGATACAGAGTGATACAGGTTGATACAGCATAATATCATACAGCATACTGTGATATGGAATGCTATCGTACAATGTAATTATGGAAGGCTAATGATCATTGACATTTCAAAGAAATTAACTCATCAATTAAGAGGTCATATGGATGAAGCCAGCTAGTTTACATTGGAACTAGACAGCCAGGCATCTCAAATGTAGAATTTCACACCTTGCAGAGCCTTTGATTGATCAAAGGATCAATTCATGTTGTAAACCATCTGCCCCCTTTTACATTCAGATTGGTCCCTTTTGAAAATTTATTTTTGGAGTGTCTCAGAATATTGTTTATTTTTTTGTACAGAATCTGGGGATTAAAACCCCTGTTGTCTTGTATTGTAAACCCCACGTAGGGGACTGGTCATAAAAGATGTATGTGTTACAATAAAGATCAATTGAGTTCAGTTGACTCCCAGTATTATGTTTTGTCTGCTTACTAAGGGAATGGATGTCTGTATGCTTTAATGGTTCCAGAGTGGTAGTTGGGCTACCAGTGGTCCGCCACACAAGGTAATTATTGCAGTTTCTCAAAAACTGCAATAATTAAAATTGCAGGGTTAAGGGGACCTGGGCACTGCACCCAAACCACTTCAATGAGATGAAGTGGTCTGGGTGCCTATAGTGTCACTTTAATAACACATTTTAAGGATTGTGTTCAGCTTATTACATTCCTGAAGTCAATGTGCTTGTGGCATCCGTTGAGCATACAGTGGTAGACTGATTGAAATATACTGCTTTAGTGACTTTTGTGCATGAAAATCTCTGGAGATCATCGGTTTCGGTGATACTCAAATTACCATGTTAGGCAGCAAACATTCAATGGTTAAAGTCACCTAGACGACATTTGTTCCTTATTGTGATGTTTGTTTTTAACAAGTGATCCCCTCGATGACGACTACATACTTTTATGTTTTGAATTGCTGCCACATGATTGGTTGATTAGATATTTGCAATAATGAACAGGTGTGTAGGTGTTCAGGTATATGAAATAAAGTGGCCCCTGAGGGTTCTTTTCAGAAGTTTTGTTTCACATGACAGATGTTTAGAGTTAGTTATGCTAGCTGTACTATGCATATTAAATTGCTCATCTCAGCTTTATATAAGCATCATTAGCTGAACTGATGTAATTAATGTTTTAAAATGTTGGCATAATGATCTACTGTATTAATTAACTACCTCAGTATTGGGCATTTGTAATTCAGAAACAAAACTAATTTTTTTTTTTTTTTTTAACAATTATATATCTATTATATACTTCTAAACATATTACAATAGGATATGAGTCTCTTGTTATGAAATGCTCATAATAGATAGCTGCAAAGGAATGGTGAAAAGATACACCATTGAGCTTTTATAAAAGTATAACTTTGTGCATTTTTAGAGTTCAGGCTAAAAGGAATCATGGGAGCTGGGGGATTTATGATCTGGATGAGCCTTGTACATAGGCATTATCTATCAATGACATTTAATTTGGGCTTCTCTACATTCCAGGCTAATGCACTAGATTAATGTAACTCTGACAATTGTTACATCCTTCCATTTTATACTGTAATCCAAATCCCAGAGCATTTTGCAAGCATTCCACACATATGCAAATATATGCATATTAGAGTTAATGTACATAACCCCTCCTTAACCTACAGAATGGCAAAGTCCATGGTCTGAAGAGCTTAAAAGATATAAGAATACATTGTTACGGTTGCCTCCAGGCTGGCTGGAAGTTGGACCGTAGAAAGGATGCTCCTAGCGCTCATCAAAGGACCATCAGCACCGTAGACACCATAAGTACTGCGTAGACACCATGAGTACTGCAGACTCAACGAACCACCGCTGCTGGGCTAGGATCTCGCCGTCTGCTATCCGCCCTGGACCTATGACCAGGCTCCAGGTTCCAGTAGGTGAATCCCTTCTTTCTGAAGAGCGAAGCAGGATCAGGAACAAGAGCTCTTACAAGAGCTCAGTAGTTAAGGGAGTATGAAGAGCATAGCAATCCCTGTAGTGATTATAGCTGTCCCCTACAAACATGAGTCAAGGCTGCAAGTTAGAGGGTCAAGTCATTCTGTTTATTGTCACACAAAGAACCTTCTTTTATGCAGGTTTCCCTGAGATAGGACCACCCACAGGGTTTTACACAACAGCCAATAATAAACGTACATTACAGAAACACTCCCAGCAATCACACACAAAAATCCTCCCCTCTGCCTGTGATCTAATTATGTTGCACAATGGGTTAACATAATTAAACACAGGCAGTAAAAATACAGTTTTTATCCATACCCTGTAACTTTAAAACCATAAATCCAATCTTCATACAAATTACATATATAGAATCAATCCATTCAGAGGAGCAACATATAAAAAAATGGCACAAATCAGACAAGGGGTTCAAAAGTTAGCAAAAGTATCTTTTGGGGCCTGGCTGGCAGCATGGTTATCTGGCCCAAACCAGTTTTACAGAGCCCTCTAGCCTGGAGACAATGGGGAAAATAATCCACTTATATCCAGGGATAGAGGCAGACTCCATTAACCACATGTTAGCAAAAGACACAAAAATACATAACTCTTCTCATACTGAACAGAACCCCCACATTCAACCTATCCCCAGATGGCTTGGATCTGAGCGCTCAATATATCCAAACAGTGCTCAGATCCCACAAATACAGTCAAATTGCCATACACACTAGGTCCATAGTCATGGGGCAGAAGGCTGGCAATTAGGCTTCTCCATAACACAGGGAAGCAGTGCAATTTGTCAAATAAAATAACAGTTACAAATGGCAGTCTGTAACATACATATCACTGTATGTGTATATATATATATATATATATATATATATGTGTGTGTGTAACCCATTAATTGCTTGAAGCTTCTTTTTGGATATATATTAGATACAAGGGATTTGCTGGTCCTGCTTCAGCTAAAGCACAATGTGGCTTCTGCAATTTGAGTGCAGGCCTTTCTCCTTTTGTGGTACCATACACACACAGACTGACAGACGCCTTTCCCATTTGTGGTCCTGCAGGACTTGTTTGCCCGCGAGGCAAACAAGGCATTTGCCTTGTTAGCCTCAGGGAAGGTGGACGGCGGCGCAGAGTGTCATATTCTGGCTCCCTGCATCACTCTGTAGTGCGTGAGGGAGCTGAGCAGGGAGAGCTCACAGATCAATGCTCCCTCACCACCCGCCTGGAGTTTAACTGCTCGCCTTCCTTCCTACCCGCACAGAACGGCCAGCAGCCCCACTGGACCCCAGATAAAAAATACACCCAGCTCTCCCAAATGTAGGGAGGCTGGGTGAATTTTAAAAAATAATCTGTGAGTGTTTGGGAGAAATGTGTGTGTGTGTGTGTATGATGTGTGTGTGTGTGTCTGACTGTCAGTGATTCTGTGTGTATATCTTTCAGTGTGTGTCTGTGAGTGTGTGTGTCTGTGAGTGTGTCTGTCTGTCAGTGAGCCCTCCTACCCACTTCACTACCCTCCTACTTACCTTACAGCCCCCCTACCAACCTCACACCCCCCTACCCACCTTACAGCCCCTGTACCCACTCAGTTCCACCTACCCACCTTTCAACCCCCCTACCCACTTCACAGCCCACTACCCACCACACAGCCCCCCTATCCACTTCACAGCCCCCCTACTTGCTCAGTCCCCCTACTCACTCTGTCCCCCTACCCACCTTACAGAACATCTACCCACTCACAGTCCCCCTACCCACCTTACAACCCCCTACACACATACAGCTCCCCCTACCTGCCTTACACCCCCTACCCACCTCACAGACCCCCTACCCACTCACAGCCCCCCTGCTCACCTTACAGCCCCCCTACTTACCTTACATCACCCTACCCACCTTACAGATCCCCTACCCACTAACATACCCCTCTACCCACTAACAGACCTCCCTACCCACCTCACAGCCCCCCTACCCACTCACAGTCCCCCTACCCACCCGGTACTGTGCTGTTACCGGATCCACTTTAATGATGATATAGATTTTTCTACTATTCCTACTTTATTTTGCTCTTTGACTCACTTTGCACTTGATCTGTGAATAAAATTGTGTAGTGACTGTCTCCTAGTCATCAATCATCTTTTTTTTCCCATCAACCAACTCTTTCTGACTTTCAACTAACACAGATGGAATGCAGAATCACGAATCGAAATGAATATGCTCAGCCATTTTGTGTTTCAGTTGGTTCATGATTTGGGTACATTTCAGTTTGGACGGCTTGTAGTTTGGACTGAAACGAATCTCCAAATCTATTGTGCACTTTTAATCTCCAATGAGATGCTTTCCCTTGCAGGTGTACCCTGCCATAGGACTACATCGCAAGGCACAGGAACATAATTTTGTTAGATTATAATTTTGTAATGACCAGTTTCTCCAATCTCAACTATCTTATATCTGGTTCCTTTAAAGTACTTAGTTGCTTTTCGGTTTTCTATTGCTCTCCTTACCTGCACACTGATTTTTGATGGACTTGTTTATTATTTGTAGTCATTTTTTGTTCCATACACTTTCTATTTCTTAATAAAGGAATTACTTGCTTCACTAATGTTTAACGATTATATTTTTTTTTAGCCCAACCCTGATTAGTGCTCCTCCACAACTTTATCCCAAACTAATTTTGATGACTTTCTGGTCTTTATGATTATGTTTATTTTGATATGCTGTCTAAAGAGCTTTGGGGTGTTCTGGAAACAGGTGTATTTATTTTGGGATCATGTGATACTTTAATTGCACACAGGTGGATTCCATTCAGCTAATTATTCAACTTCAGATGGTATTTAGTGGCACCACAGAGGTGTTATAATACCATCGGTTAATACTTATGCAACCAAGAAATTATATATTTTTTCCAAATTTGTTTTTGTGCCACAAAATATTTTTGACCTTCAAAATTTGTGTATTTCTAAATGAAATCCAAAATTTTAACACTAAAATATAAGAAAATATTTACAAAAGGAAAGCTGCTTTTCTAGGCACTGTACTGTCTGGAGAGGGGAGAGAAGCAAATCGTCTTGTGTTATTATGAGAAATAATGGTCAGCCATTATTTCCCAGAATTCTGTAGTGTAATAAATGTTGCATATGGATGAATATGAGAGTTCCACAGCATTAAAGCTTACACAATCCACAGTAATTAAAAAAATTATTTATGTGGAGTGTCAGTGTGTGTATGTGAATCCAAGGGTGTATTTACAGCTCTACATATAAATGCAGAGGTGTATATGTCAGGTTTTTGTGTATATGTGTGTGAATGCAGGTTTTTAAGGAATAATTTCTTAACTATTTTAGTAATGGAATCTCCATAGTAAAGTATCTCAAAATATCACAGACTCACTTTTTATGAAGCTACTCAACTGCATGATTATACTAATGTATTTGTTTTATTCATTACTTGTTAACATGCGATATTAAACAGTGTTTCATACGCAGATGTTCATGAGTTGTGTTATAGTAAAGTTTATCATTAGGATCAACACAGGCTTAGAACTTTCTGTAATCAAAAGAAAGCTGTTTTTGTTCTTAGTTCTTAGACTGTAAAATTTGCACGTGCTTCTCCATTAACAATGTGATTTACAACAGCTGTCTTAAGAAAATAGTTTCCAGGTTACCACATAAAACATTACCTAATAATTTATTTTGAAGATTAAAAACATTTTTTGCAACTCAATTCAGTAGACAAGCATGTGAAAACATCAAAAGACTGGTTGCTTGGTTTAATTTTCTCTTCACTTGTTATTCACCTGCAACAAATTCCAGACCACACACTAAATGCATTCCGTTTGGTCTATTATTGTGGCTTTTTCAGGCCCCTTAATGAAAATTGACCATGAACTCAACTGTGCTGGTAAGGTCAACATTAGGCTTATCTTCAGCCAATGCTGCAATTTAATTTATTTTTGAAATTTCTTTAAAGTGGAAAAGTACATTTTTCTTTACATACATAATAAATACACTGCAATGATAGACTGTGCGTGTTTTTGTTTTGATTAATGATGTTTTCCCCATTACATTTTCACTGTGACACAGTTGCTGAGGATTTGATAAGCTTGATGTCTGCTGCAGCGATATCCTCACATATTTGTGTAGCATATTACATATCTACATAGTTACATAGCTGGAAAGAGACTTGCATCCATCAAGTTCATTCTTTCTCACATTTGTTTTTGCTGTTGACCCACAAGAAGGCAAAAAACCCAGTCTGAAGTGCTTCCAGTTTTGCACAAACTAGGGAGAAACCCTTCCTGACCCCAAAATGGCAGTCGGATATCTCCTTGGATCAAGAAGCTATTACCCACTAATTAGTAATTATATCCCTGTATGCTATGTTTTTTCATGTTTCATATTGTGTTCAATGTATCAATTTAGAAAATACCCATATCTGACTTCTGCTGCTTTCCTGAAATACATCCGTAACCAAAATGTTGGACTTCTACTGTGAGTACTTCTGTGAGTTACAGAGCCAATGCTGAGACTTAAATATTAGTTTCTAAATGTTAATGAGCTCAAGCTGCATTTAGGTAAATTTAATATACAATTATTTAAAATAACCACTAAAATATATACAGGTTTAAAACAAGTTGATATTTCAGGGTAAATCATTTTGACCAATTAAACATTTATCATGCAATTATTTTATTACTAATAATGTATATCTAATTTAACAAATACATTTATTAGTATCCTCATTCTGATCAAGCTATTTACATAAATACCTCGAAACTGCAAGGCTAACTTACAACATGATTACCTGCAAAAATACGCCATCACTAGCAGTTGCCGCTTTTCTTTTATGGTATTTTTTTGTTTTGTTTAATACCTAGACTTATGCACAATGAAAAATTTTTTATGCCAAACCACTTCATCCGAATGACTCCAGGTTAATCTTTTTTTTTACAAGGTATCTTCTAGACTTACTTGTTTTTTCTTCATGAACATCAGAATTATTTATATATAAATTGTGCTGGTTAACTGGTTAAATTGTTAAGATATACCTACAATTTCGGCGAGTACAGGTATATGTATGCTATATTAATTTATAGTAATATGTCAATGGTCATATTTCTTCTACTGGGTCACAGTAAATCTATGCAGTTTTCTCCTACATTCCTTTCATATAGAATTGCAAAGTACTTTTTTATTGATTTGTCCTTGTGTGTCCTTTTTAAAACTGAATAATGCATGCAATGCTAATCCATATGGCTTTCAAGCATTTCATGTTAATTGACTGCATTCATCTTATGTTAGCAATGTTAGAGTTTAGCAGAAAAAATGACTGGTATTACATGTTGATCATTTTAAATCCACTGTAAACATTCTCTTTTATGCCAAATGTAACTTCATTTATTTCATGCATGAAAAAGTTAAGAAACCATCATTATAAACATACGCCTTATGTATTTAATTAAATATAACCACAGCCTTAACTTCTTGGCTAGATGTACCAGCCATTGTCCTAATAATGACACCATTGTTTCCGCTTAACTTTCATAAACATTTCTTTTCGTTAGCCCCATCAATATTACTACTGAATTAATCAATATTGCAGCCCACATTAAAAGAACGTTGTAGCATTAGGAATACATATCTGTAGTCTAACGCTACAGTCCTGATGCCCTTTATCAATCCCCCCCCCAATGTGTACAAAAAAAATAAAATTAAATGAATTACACACATCTACTACAGCACCGAGTCTCCCTAGGCACTGCCGTGACCTCCTCCTTGGGTTGCGTCACTCCAGAATGACAGGCTAATCTAATGCTCCTCATAGCAGAGCATTGCAGAGCATATATGCAGTGCTTGCCGCAATGAATCATGCATCTACTATTCCTCCATAGAGAATCATTGAATTCAATGTCATAGTATGCTATGGTATGAGAGTCAGGAGGTAAATTCCCGCCTCTCATAACCAGAGGACTTGGAGACTTGGCTTAAAACACATTTCCATACCTCCTAATAAGTTTAATATTAGGATTTTGGGGGAAGTACTGCAGGAACTATAACAGTTTCAGTTCAATGTGTCCCTTTAAGATCTCTAATACAGTACCAGAAGTTTTGATTTCCAGAGCTTAATAGTACTATTTTGGAAAAAAATATAACTCATATCAGATTCCACCTTGCACAGCTGAGGGCAAAGCATCAAAAAGTGTGGATTCTTTGTCCTGATATTTAGTGTGTGCATTGTGAAACACTTTATTGCTACTGTCTCCTGCCTAATAAGGTTACAGAGCCCCGGGCAGCTTCTTATTTATTTTAAAGGGGAATAGAAGTGTTATGCAAAATATGAAGCCTCCTGTCATATTTGGGGAATTGTAAATATCCTTGAATCTTTATGGAGTAAGAGTCTTAAAGGTATTCTCCATCAGCATTCGATTTTGTTAACTCTCAGAATTTCTGTGTATTTTGCGAAGGATCTTCTTTTCATTCTTGTGTAAGTCGATAAATCTGCATATATGGTTATTTTTTCGTAGGGAGCTTGTATTTTGCCTTCTCTGATTGAATTTATTATTGCTAATTTGATTCGGAAGGACGAACAGCAAATCATAACATCTCTTGGGATAATTATAGTTTTTAGGTTAGGGTATCCTATGCCATCGTTCCATTAAAGGGCCATATGTCTCGTTTTTTACATTCAAGCTGGCAAATTTTTTTTTTAAGAATTCTTCTAATTTTTCCAAGGTGATTTCTTCTGAGATATTCCTTACTTTTAGGTTGTTCCGACGAGACCTATCTTCTAAGTCTGCATGTTTCTGTTCCAATTGTACAATTTTGGCTTTTAGTTGATCAATATCATCCTGCATCTGTGCCGAGCCTTGTTCCATATGTTTGATTTTTTTCAGAAATTTCATTTACTTTTCCATTAATGTTAATTACATCATTTTTGAACTCTTCTGAGAAGCGTTGAATTTAGTTTTTGATCTTTGTAAATTGTGTTTCCAGAGCACTGTTTACTAGGTCTACTGTCACCTGTTGAGATTCAGTTGCTATTACAGCTTTTTCTGCTCTTTCTTGATCCACACTTTGTTGTTTCATCTAAAGGGTTTTTTTCATCTAAAGGAGATTTTTCTTCTCACTCCCCTTCTCTCCCATTAATAATCTCCTAATGATAGTCAAGCAAAATGTTCAAACATGTAATTCAGGCAGAGTATCCAGCATAGTCATACAAAACTCCAGATAGTCAGACAATATATTCATAAAGCTGGTTTGCTCTTTTTCCAAGGCTTTCATTTTGTCCTTCTTCCACTATTTCTCTTTCATGTACTGAAATTCAGAATCAATTTGATATGTATGATTCCTTGGTGAGCATTTATTTCACTCCCATAACCCCTTGGGATAAGACTGGGAAACCCCCTTCTCATGATCAAGTCTGCTGGCTGGACAGGTTTCCTAGCCTCCTCCACTGGACCCAGTGTCCTCCACAATTCTGTGTTCTTATTCTAGTGTAAACAAGCAGACTTCCTCTGTAGCCTGTTGGCGTCTGCAAACACATGTTACTCTGTTCAAGTTTGGTCTGCCGTCATGCACTCTTCTTTGCGAGTATCTCACTGTCACCTCGCAGGGTCTACCGCTCTGCTTTATTGTACTGCAGCAGTCAAGTAATCTTCCCCAGTAGCCTGCTGGCGTCTGTAAGCCTCGTGTCGAGATTATCCTCCGTTTGCAGTTTATTTGCAAACCGTGGCATTCTCCCTCCATCGTCCTTCCCCTGGCTCCTAAAACCGCGAGCGTAGTGAGCGTGCTACATCATTGCTCCTCTCAATGGCTGAGTGTCATTCTAGCTCCCCGACATGATACAGATTAAGTACACATTTCCAACCAGGCAACATCTGCCATACTGAGGAGTCAAGGCAACTCCCAATACTATTGAAGATGGATTGCCTAAAGTGGCAGATTTACAGGATCTAACAGGGATCTATTGGAGTTGGAGAGTCTAGACTGTTCATTACCTACAGCTGGATCCTCAGGAATAAAGTCCTCCTTCTGCTCAGTGGCGTACATATGACCCATGGGGCCCCGGTGCAAAAATTGATCCATGGGCCCCCCCCACGCTTACTGGGGCCACAACACATGGCGGTGGACACCTGGTCGCAGGGGTTGCAGGGCTGCTACCCCGCGACCGCAGTATGCACACACACTTAAAGGACCACTACAGACACCCAGATCACATCAGCTCAATGAAGTGGTCTGGGTGCCAGGTCCCTCTAGTTTTAACCCTGCGGCTGAAAACATAGCAGTTTCAGAGAAACGGCTATGTTTCACTGAGGGTTAATCCAGCCTCTGGTGGCTGTCTCATTGACAGCTGCTAGAGGAGCTTCCGCGATTCTCACTGTGAAAATCACAGTGAGAAGACACTGAACGTCCATAGGAAAGCATTATGTAATGCTTTCCTATGGGCAGTTTAAATGCGCACGCGCCTCTTGCCGCGCATGTGCATTCGGAGCTGAGAGGCGGAGGGATCCCCAGCGCCAAGGGAGTCCGGCGCTGGAGAAAGGTAAATGCTGAAGACATAGCTAACAGACACACACATTTACTGACAGAGACACACTCAGCGACAGACATACATACACACTTACTTACAAAACATACACTTTCACTGACAAACACACACTCACTAACAGACATCAAACACACTCAGTAACAGACACACACAGTAACACACTCACTAGCAGACACACACCCAATTACAGACACACTCACTGACACACACACTAACACACACACACTCACACTAACACAAACACTAACACAAACACACAAACACTAACACAAGCACTAACACACACACTAACACACAAACACTAACATACACACTAACACACACTAACAGACAGGGGCGGACTGAGAACCCTCAGGGCCCCCGGGCAAAATAAATCAAGGGCCCCCTTACAGGCCCCACCCATACTCTGCAGCAAGCGCCACCCTTGTCCCGCCTCCAGCCACACCGTACACAATCTTTAGACACAAGGAACAAAAGGGCAATAAGCCCTTCGAGGCCCCAGTAGAGACTACAATTGAGGCTAATGGGCCATGGAGGGGGGTCTTTCTAGCGGAGGCTATCTCAGTGTCCTTTAGAGTGTGTGTTAGAAAGAATCCCCTCCAAGCCCCATTAGAGACTACAATGGAGTCTAAAAGGCTTGGAAGGGGGTCTTTCTAACAGAGGCCATCTCAGCGTCCATTAGATATCCCCTGCTGGAAACAGTCACCTCCAGGCCCCAGTAGAAACTACAATTGAGGGCTAATGGGCCATGGAGGGGATTTCTAGCAGAGGCTAGAGTCTAATGGGGCCTGGAGGGTGGTCTCTCCAACACTCTGGTTCCTATTAACAATATAGCAACACAACATAGCTCGCTGATACCTAAGCCAAGTTGGCTCCTCTTACCTTAATTACTGTTGCTGGCTGGCAGTCTGTGGGCTTGCTGGCTGCGGCTGGCAGGCTGTGGGCTTGCTGGCTACTGCCGGCAGGCTGTGGGCTTGCTGACTGCGGCTGGCAGGCTATGGCTTGCTGGCTGTAAGCCTGTGGCTTGCTGGCTGTAAGCCTGTGGCTTGCTGTAGGCCTGTGGGCTGGCTACTGGCCTGTGGGCTGGCTACTGGCTGGCTGTGGGCTGGCTAACTGGCTGGCTACTGGCCAGCCTGTGGGTTGGCTGGCTGGCTACTGGGGCACTTGTAGATTATTTAAAGAAATAATCCATGCACAATAACCACTACTGCTCCAGAGTAAGTAGTCAAACCTTTTAAGAACAGTTTGACAACTTACCTGGGGTCTGCTGGGATATGAGGCTGTAGTAGGGAATAGGAGCAGTGGTGCAATGTGTGTGAAAGGTTCAGTGTGTGTGTGGGGGTGTAGTGTGTGAATGTGTAGGGTGTGTGGGCAGTGTATGTGTGTAGCAATGTTAGTATGGGGGGCTGTGTATGGGGGTCTGTGTGTATATGGGTGGGCAGTGTATGTGTGTGTGTGAGGCAATGTGTGTAAATGTGTATGGTGTGTATGGGGGCAGTGTGTGAATGTGTATGGTGTGTGTGTGGGGGCAGTGTGTTTATGGGGCTAGAGTTCACTCTCACCACTGCGACCACCAGGAATCCATGGGGGTTACAGTGTTGAGAGTGAACTCTAGCCCGTAGATCCAGGGCTAGAGTTGACTCTCGCAAGAGCAGTAACGTTGCCATGGTAACCGCGGCAACGCTCTGTGCTCGCGCAAGAAGGACCCAGAGGAGCTGCAGGGTGAGCTCCCAGGTCCTCTCTTCCTCCCCTGCCCGCACGGTGCCTGCGGACAGGGGAGGGGGGGCATTCTTCCCTCTCTTTCTCCCCCCTCCCCATCTCTCTATTCCCCCTCTTTCTCCCGTGTCTCATTCTTCCCTCTCTGTCTCCCCATCTCTCTATTCCCCGTGTCTCATTCTTCCCTCTCTGTCTCTTTCTCCCCCTCCCCATCTCTCTATTCCCCCTCTTTCTCCCTGTGTCTCATTCTTCCCTCTCTGTCTCTCCCCTCCCCATCTCTCTATTCCCCCTGTGTCTCATTCTTCCCTCTCTTTCTCCCCCCTCCCCCAACTCTCTATTCCCCCTCTTTCTCCCGGTGTCTCATTCTTCCCTCTCTGTCTCTTTCTCCCCCTCCCCATCTCTCTATTCCCCCTCTTTCTCCCCGTGTCTCATTCTTCCCTCTCTGTCTCTGTCTCCCCCCTCCCCATCTCTCTATTCCCCCCTCTTTCTCCCCCTCCCCATCTCTCTATTGCCCCCTCTGTCCCCCCCTCTTTCTACCCCCTCCCCAACTCTCTGTTCTCCCTCTTTCTCCCCCCTCCCCATCTCTCTATTGCCCCCTCTTTCTCCCCCTCCC
>OW240917.1:108021918-108036838 GCA_933207985.1 Pelobates cultripes | reverse complement strand
GAAAGCCGAACGGAATCGGCGAAACGCGTTTTGGACTCACCTATATACTGTATGTATCATATTTATTTTAAATTGAATGTAATAAATATTACCTTTTATTCAATACACGTATATTTGGTGCATCTTCCATCCTGCTAAAGAGGGAAGGAGTCATCCCAAAAGGACTCATATGCCTATTTACTTAGAGCCAAGTCATAGGCTCTAATTCAGGTGAGAAGCAACCTTCACCATTATATGCATGTTTATATATTGCTGTTTTAAGGATCTCAACACCAGGGCGAGTTTTCCCTGTTCTCCCTCTCTTTGTTTTTGAGGAATATATCCCATTTGGACTCAAGGGGTGTATGCAACCTTAAAGATACAAGACAAGAGAGATTTGAGCCAAATTCCTAATAGGCTCTGGACTACCTACACAATACTTTCTACACCCCTAAGAACTCTGGGGAGTAAGTTAATAATATAGCGCTACACATTTTCACTATTACACACTGGTTGTGCAAATAGTGCATTGTTTCACATTCTATTCACAATAGGATTGGAGAATTCCTATTTCTTGTGTGAGAGCTGCTGGATCAAAAAAGAGCACTTATAATCTGTTTTAAGCGCCTGTTGAACACAGAATATTTTGTTATTGTTAATCACACTCAGTAACAGACACACACAGTAACACACTCACTAGCAGACATACACCCAATAACAGACACACTCACTGACACACACACTAACACAAACACAAACACACAAACACACACACACTAACACACAAACACTAACAGACACACTAACAGACACACTAACACACACTAAAACACACTAACAGACACACTAACACACACACACACACACACTAACAAACACACACACATTTTTTTTAAATTTAATCCCCCCAGCCTCCTTACCTTTTGGAGTGCTGGGGGGATTCCCTGGGGTCAAGTGGTGCTGCTGGGCGGGCTGTCTGTCTGGGTGGCCGGCGCGCGAGGGAGCACTCTCCTCTGTGTGCTTCCTCTTCAGCTCCCTTGCGCGCCGGCCACCCAGACAGCCAGCCCGCCCAGCAGCACCACTTGACCCCAGGGAATCCCCCCAGCACTCCACCCAGACAGCCAGCCCGCCGGGGTCAGCAGGGCCAGCCTCGGGGGGGGGCGGAGGGGGCCCTGAGCTGGCCGACTCCTGGGCCCCCCAGGAGAAGAGGCTGGCCCTGTGGGTACATACCGGGTCGCAGGGGCGGCCGGGCCCACTGGTGGGCCGGGCCCGGTCACAGCCGCAACCCCTGCGACCCTGGTATGTACGCCACTGCTTCTGCTAAATAATAAGTGAATGGAATGGAGCTTTAATATCATGAATGGTACTGGGACCTCCATACAAAATTTCCAATCTGTTATATTTCTAGAGCAAAGTTTGTCTACCTTCAAAAAAACTTTGTTCTACAAACTTTTGTAGACAACACTTTTTTTTTTTACCAATATTTACCAATATTTTTTACCAATATTTTTTTCCCCATTTGTATTCTATCTATTCTATCGCTAAATGCGTTGTTGGCATCCATAGTTGCAGACAGCTTCTGAAACATATCTGTCTTGTTTTTACCTGCTAGATCTATTGAACAAATAATAAAATGGCAGATTAGGACTCAATTAATACTTTGCCAGGCAGTACAACATCTATAAACCCATCCTTTATTTTACTTACAGTAGTTTTCTGAAGTTTTGTACTAGAACATGATGACATGTAATCTACACCTTACAATGATAAAGTGTTTTCAAGTCACTTCAAACAGAAGGAACAGAATGTTCTTTCCATGTTTTGTTTACGTTTTGAAACAGTTTTAACAGACTTGTGTAGCTTCTGCTTTAATCTATGAAGCTTAATAGTAGCTGTCAATAATTATCTGAATCAGATCTAGCTAAAATCTGTAGTGTAGCTTTTGTTCTAAAATATGAGTGCACATCAAAGTTGTCATGTAATAAAAGGTAAGTATGCATCATGAAAGGCATATCCCAACATCAACAAGTGGCTCCAAAGTTATTTGGATATGTTTGAATGTTAGAGGGATGTTCGTTGACTCTGCAGAAGTTTGTGTTTGTTTACTGTGTGATGAGAACACTTTAGGATCAGAATCTATGTTAATATTTCATTGGTTAAACATAGCCTTCTAAAATAATAACATTAAATTACAACACATTTTCATGAATATCTCCTCAAAATATTCTGTATATTGACGTACACTGAATTTACCTCTATACATTTCATGTTGTTCTGACTACTTCTTGAGAATCCTTCTATCAATAACCCTTTTATTCTGCTATTCTACTCTAGTTGCTGCTTTCCCTTACACCTAGAGCATCTCAGGTAGACACCCTTGACTTCCATCTGGATTGGTCCTTAATGTCAGTGCATACACAAGACAATAAATACATCATTTGTGTGCACTCGTTATTATTAGATTATCTAGACCTTCACCTTCTAGACCTTCAACTGGACTGTGTCTGCCATTTTATCAGGTGTTATGTACTTAAAATATACCACTATCATAGGGTATATACAACCTTTTCTGAGTGTAAGGAAGGCTGCTATTAAATTTAGTAAATACCCAATGGTAAAAATCATTCCATCACATTCCTTTAATTGATTCAAAAACATTTGTCAATCTACACCTACTGAATGTTAAATTTGATTTAAAAGAACACTCCCAACCCAGTTAAACTGTCTTTTTTAATGGTTTCACACCCAAAGATGTTCCTTTTGCACCTCACAACCCTTACGTTTCTGTCCTTTTTCTGGCCACTTTACAGTCTAGAATATTTTACATACTGTTACTTGCAATGGGCGGCCAGTGATAGGCAGAGAGCATCAGCCTGTCACCGTTATCCAAAGCAAATCTTTGTGGATCGTTTCTTAAACGTATAAATACTATAATTATTTTTCTTTTTGTTTTCTAACCATGTAGATCTTATTAGTAGGGATGTGGGTGGGCACAGGTTCGGTTCGGCACTTCTGAAATTCGGGACTTTGGCAATTTGGCACTTCAGTTCGGTTTGGCACTTCCGAAATTCAGCACTTCAGGACTTCGGCACTTCGGGAATTCGAGACTTCGGCAATTCCCTAACCCTACCCTTAACCCTACCCCTAACCCTAACTCTACCCCTAACCATAACCCCAATAGGGTTAGGCTTATGGTTAAAGTTAGGGGCAGGGTTAGGGGTAGGGTTAGAGGAAGGTAGGGGTAAGGGTTAGGGTTAGAGGAAGGTTGAGGTAAGGGGTTAGGAGTAGGTTTAGGGGTAGGGTGTGACGGAAGCCGCCTCGCCACTGGACATTGGAGAGGTCTGGCTGCCCGCCTCCTACCTGCTGACTATGGCCCCTGGTAAATTTGTACTTTTAATGCAATATTTGGGCATGTGGTATTTTATATTGCTGCTACTGGCCCTTTAAGGGCCATCCGGGGACATATTATGACTTTTAGGAACAATACCCCTTTAAGACTTGGTAGCAGATTACAGTAAGGATGTCTTTTATATTATGTATATTCCTGTGTGCCCGGCTAAATTGTATATGTGTATGCAGCATTCGCTGATTGTTCGGTGGAATCACTCCATTCATTATATGGAGTGAAACTACCGAACAGCCAGACCACCCGGGAATAAGTGTGCCTCCAATTACCCGTTTGCAACATTGTTGCAAACGGGTAATTGGCAATCTGTGTAATGTGTTCTTTGTCCTCTGGGTGGCCGCCATTCGGGAAACGAACACGTGGCGGCAGCCATCTTAAACTCCCGGACAGCGGTGTTTTGCTGTTGAGTGTCTGGAACTAAAATCGGACACTCGACTAGGCAAGCACCGCTGAGACCTCCACACTTCCAGCAATTCGTGCAGAAACTAGAGAGGATCCCACGAACAAGTGGATTCATACGAATCCTCCCCAAGCTCCATAACCCAGGCAATTCGTGTGCTTTCATTCCCTTCTCTGTGACCGACTGCAGGGCCAAAATGCATGGAACTATTTTCGGATGCTTTTGCCATGCAGTCGGTCAAAACTTTAACCCTCCATAATTCCTGAACCCCTGGTCCGATCTGGGTGATTTTTGGATATGTGTCTCACCCAGATCAGGGCTTCCAGGGGATGTAACATTTAAAGGTGTACCCCCCATATTTGGGGTACATCCAAGAATTGGGGAAAGTGTGTACGGTATAATTATGTTAAGTGTTAATCTAAGGGGAGGAGATGTGTGGGAAGTAACAGGTATGGGATTGGTTGTTGTACTAATTATTGTAAATCCCTCCCTTGCATGGGAGAATGTCTTAAAAGGAGGTGGTGTGAATAAACCTGAAGTTCCTGCTTAACCCTCAAAGTGAAGTGTCGTCTCATTATTGGGGGAGGATTTATTGTATGCTGTTCCAGTTTGACTGCTAGGAGTGTAAACCTATTCGCATGGTTTTTCCTATTCAACTGTATACAACATTCATGTGCTTAGAGGTACTCATATGCTTCTCCGGTTCGGTGATTGTGGTGTCTGCCAGAGTGCTTGGAGTCCTCAGGAAACGCTAGGAGCATCCTTTAACGGAGGTACCCAGTCGGGGTGCCAGGTGATCCGTTACATAGGGAAATGTATTTCTCTTTCTCTCTTGTCACACCCTGTGATGTTATGTTAAGTATGGTGATTTCATGTCCTGCAATGTTACACATATATAAATAATTATTGAAAATAGCATGACAGGTATTTTTTTTCCAAGAAAGGTGGCAACTCTACTCGTGGAAGTGAACAGACCCACTGCATATGACCTTTTTTATTACAAAAAATGTAACCATGCCATTAGTTAAGTTTTATTTTTGTGACAAAATGTGCTGTTGTTTAATCAGCAAAAATTGTTGAAAACAAACAACTAATAAACTTACTCACATGCAATTGTATTTTACAAATAAAGATAGCAATACATTTGAATTATACAGCTATATAGCTTGCTTTAAGATTATGGGCATGCTTTAAGAAGCAACTATAATAAATATTATCAGTCATACTGCATTGTCCCCAAGAAATACAAAATAAAAGAGATCATTTTGCAGAGTAAAGGCATGCAGACAATAGTGGCAATTCATTATTTTAGAGCATTTAAAAACAAATGTTAGTGAACTGGTTGTTGGCACACATCTCATTCTGTCCATTATCCGTCTAGTATTTCCATGTACATGTTGCACAATCCTATCACAGAGGCAGTAATGCTCAAATGCTAAATATATCCTGTTACTGTACATCAAGCATGTCAACCTCAAAGGCTAGCAAGGGCCAAATAAACAAGGTTTAAGTTTGTGGGCTGCAAAAAAACTAAAATTAAAATTTTCATAGAAACGTAGGTTTATTTTGAAAAGTACACTATAACATATTAGTTGTGGGCTGCAAGTGGCGCACGCGCCGCGAGTTTGACATCTATGCTGTACATACTCCTGAAGTCACCCAGATGAAGTAGTTAATGAAGTGGTCTTGATATAGTGGTCATTTTAATCCTGCAATATAAAACATTGTAGTTTTGTAGAAATTACATTATTTCCATTGCAGGATTAATATAGCACAAGAACATGCTAAAATGCATGTGTCATGGTACACTACACACAGTAATACCATATATTGTAATATCAGAACTTATATCGGAGCAGTGTGTGATGTTATTGGCACACTAGAGAGAAGTTAAGCATTAGTATTACAGCTTCTGAATAAAAGAAACACTGCAAGCACCATAACCACTGCAGTACACTGTAGTGATTATGGTGCCAAGAGTGCCCTGGAGCACCCCCCTGTAAATAATCAAACCGTTCTAAAATATATTTGACTTCTTACTTGGAGTCCACATGGCAAAGCTCCCATCCTCCACTACCTCAGCAAAAGAGCTGGCAGCCATGAGCTTTCATTAACACTCCAAAGCTAAACCATGTGGTGTAGAATTAGCTCATTGGCTGAGGGTCTCAGTTGATTGCTGTACTGCAGGCTTAGCTTGGACAGAAAGCTTCTGGCTCTCTGGCATAGGTAGTGGAAACATAGAGCAGCACCCAACAGACCTTGACTAAAAACTTAAAATGTCTTAAAATGGTTTGACATCTTACAATGGGGAGGCACCACTGCACTCCTGACACCATAACCACAACCAGCAAGAGTGGGTGCAGACCAGAGGATAGCCCTTTCCTCCTCAGCCAGTAGTTCCATTGGATCCCGGGGAACCTACCTAAATGTATAGAAACAGGATGGTGGCTAAAAATATAGAAATATTGACTTGTGAGTTACTTGTGATTTGTGAGTGTATCACTGTGTGTGTTTTTGTGTGTGTATATGTTGGTGTGTATGTGTATTTGTCAGTTTATGTGTGAATCAGTGTATATGTCAGTATCTATGTGTATCTATGTCAGCATGTGTGTATAACTGTGGATATGTCAGTGTGTATCAGTGTGTGTCAGTGTGTGTAAATAAACCCCTACTTTCAAACACCAACACTTCACACAAATGTACACCTGCATCCAAACGCCAACACTACATACAAACACACCACTACATTGAAATGGCAACAGTGCATATAAATACTACTTTCACACACAAATATACTCCATACAAAAGCATGCTTACATTCAAATGCACAAACAAACATATGAATTTGTATAAAGACTACTATGGACTTCTGTAAACTAAGTGCTTTTAAATATACAAATGAGAGCCTTTGAGGTTCTCCAATTGAACTCTCTGAGGGCAGTCCTGAATGCCCTTAAATACCAGGAACAAAGATGGCAGCATAACCACTTTGACGTCTTGAGGAAGCTAGCGGCGAAACGAGTGGATGGAGTGATGTTACTACAGTGGGCAGGTAAATTTTTTGACCCATGAGATCTGAACTGACGTGAAGTTCTTGCTGAAATTTTAACCTATGTCCCAGCTGGTCGCGAGATCCAAAGCCCGTGCAACTCCAACTTGGGCTCTAGCTGATCGGGAGACCCAGAACTTGTGCCAATCAGCGAACTCAAGGCGTATTTTAATTCCCCCTGAGCTTCATACGAGGACAGACTCCTGGTGTTCTGTTGCTGATTTTATTATACATGGGCGCTTGTGAGTAGCGGCGATTGGCTGCATATACTCACCATCTGAAATTCAGTAAAGGGCTATTTTAGCCAGTATATTATGTTTTGAGTCATTATATATGTTTGATTTAATACTAGCTTGTAGAGCTTATTGTTTTATATTTCATGTTCTTAATAATCTTAATGTCAGTTTATATGCGTATATATATATATATATATACATATATATATATATATATATTTCAATGTAGATACTGCCATCTTTTCGTTTCTACCCTACATATATTATTGTCTCTATCTGAGTATTGAATGTATTACACTATATATCCTTTTTTTTATCTGGGCAAATAATTCCTTCGAGGTACAAAGAGTTTCATCTGGCGCTCCACTTTTAATTATGTATATAAACAAACATAGTTAAAGATCTAACTTTAGGCCACCCTTGCGCTAAGAGGACTCCCAAAGAATTTTCTTGAACCAGGGCCCTCTCTATATTAGTTTCACCAGTGGAACAAGGATTACTCTTTTTATCATGAAAGTCTTGAAATGTCCCGAAGGAGGTTAAAACTGGCTCTGGGAAAGTGAAATCAAATTTTCCATTGTTTTTCTTTTATGCATTAGCCTTGTTATTCATCTTAGTTCTATTTATATTTTATGCTTCTTACTGTCAAATTGTTGCTCAAGTTGACTATTTTTATTCCTTGTCCTTATCTCTTCGAAGCAGAAATTCCATCACATGACCATAAAATATATCTTTTAGTATTTCATTGTGAAATTCGCCTTACTCGTGGCTACTTCATGCTTGCAAATATACTAATGTGTTTTCTAGATATAACTTGTTAAAAATACTATTTCTCAGAAAAGGATAATTAGGTGCAAGCATTTTATAATCTAAGAAAAATAAATTTCTTGGAAATATGCTGACATTTTTTATAAACATTGCAACTTTTAACATGATATGTGATGGTCTTCTGGAAAGGAAACATTGAGAAATGCATTTATTGTAAGTAAACTGTAGTGAATTTTAAGCCAAATTGCATGGGTAGGGTGTGTGTGCTATGCCAAGTAAATGTATGATTCTTCAGCTCCTTTTGCTCAAACAGAATTTGCTCACTAACTATATTATCAATTACAAAGTTATTTTTCAGTTTCCACATAGGAGTACTGTGGTTTTCAGGCAGTCCAAAAAACCTGAAATAAAGTTAAAAAAATAAAAAAATAAAATAAAATGAAAACACATTTAATCAATAAATTAAAATGTCATGGTTAGTGTATTTTGATATTGATATATCAATATATATTAATATCAAAATTAGCTTAGAATGAAAAAAAATGTGTATATATATATATATATATAATACAAATTAAAAATTAGAATGAAAAAAATATATATGTAAAAAAATATATATATATTAACCTTAACCTGTCCAAAATAGAACTTTTGGACTTTCCTCCCTCAAGTGTTACTCCCGTATCTGTCTCCTCCAAGTCTACCATCAGCTCTAACTCGCAGGCTTGCTGCCTAGTTGTTCTCTTTGACTCTGACCTCTCCTTCACCCTTCATGTCCAGTCGACAATCTCAAAAACATGGGTAGAAATATGCATAGGAGTAAGCAGGGGATATCCATTAATAGTATCAAAGAACACAATTTGTCATCTAAATCAGCTGATTTGAGTTTTACTAGCAACCTTTTGTGTGGAACTATATCAAATGCCTTAGCAAAAATACAAGTAGATCATATCCCCCTTAAACATTAATGGGGAAGAGCAACTGCTATCTCAAATTAATAGGGCTGCATAACTTGGTAATTTGTTAATCATGGGAGATTTTAATTATACAGACATTGATTAGACTAGAGGGACTAGTAGTACAGTTAAGAAAAACAGATTTTTTTTAACCTACTAACAATAATATAATATCTCAATTAGTAGACAGTATAATGTCTCAATTAGTAAAGGTCAGATATACTTTGGATCAAGAAGCTATTACCCCACTAATGAAAAATGATATCCCTCTATATTATGTTTTTGTATTTATACAATTGTTTTTTAAACATCTGTAAAGACTCTGATAAAACCACCTCTTCAGGCATAAATGGGTTTTTTAAGTATGTTAATACCTAAAAGGTTAAGAGTGAACGTGTTGGTACATTGGAAAATGAGTTGGCTGAGTTAATCAAGGAGGATCGGGAGAAAGTAAAGATTCTAAATAATAATCTTTCTTCAGTATATAAGGCAGAGGAATCTGTGGCTGTAGAGTTGAAAATCCCTGTTACAAAACAGGTGATTGGCTAACACAGGATAAAGTGCTTCAGAAATTAAAAAAAGTTAATGTGAACAAAGCTCTAGGGCCAGATGGTATTCACTCATGTGTGCTTGGGGAGTTTTTGTAGAAATATCTACACAGGTTTCTTTTCTTATAGGAATTTTAACAGGGGATTGAAGAAAAGCAGATGTGGTGCCTATATTTAAAAAAGGTTCAAAAGCTCAATCCACAAACTACAGACGTGTGAGGTTAAGATCTGTGGTTAGGAAATTATTTGAAGGGCTGTTAAGGGATAATATTTAAGAATTAATTTTGAACAATAATATCATTAGCAGGAATCAACATGGTATTATTAAAGACAGTCCATGCCAAACTAACTTAATTGCCTTCTATGATGTAGTTAGTAGAAATCTAGACCAGGGTGATCTAGTAGATATGATCTACTTGTATTTTTGCTAAGGCATTTGAAATAGTTCCACACAAAAGGTTGCTAGTAAAACTCAAATCAGCTGATTTAGATGACAAATTGTGTTCTTTAATAGAACGCTGGCTTAAAGATAGAGTGCAGGGAATAATTGTAAATAGAAAATTTCAAATTGGACAAAAGTAGTAAGTGGAGTGAAGAAAACCTCAGTGCTCTGTCCTGGGTCCACTTCTCTTCAATTTGTTTGTAAATGATCTTGAAGTGGGCATTGAAAGTCATTTGTCAGTGTTTGCAGATAAAACAAACCTAGGTAAAATATATGTATAGCAAAAAAGGGGATGATCTGCTAAACAAATGACAAGAATAGTGCATAGCGCATAACTGTGTGTATGAATAAACCAAATGTGTAGTTTTCAAATGGCCACTCACACTTTCGTTGAAATAATAATGCCTTGAAAATAAATTGCTCTTTTCAGCAAAATAAATTGCTCTTTTCAGCATAAATGCCCTTCCAGGAATGATTCTTCCACCACTTTTAAACTCTCATGGAACAGTTAAAAGGTGTGTGCTCAAAGAAAAAAACAATAGAACTTGTAGTACATATTTAAAAATGTAGAAAAAATAATTTAAATCACTTACATCTAAATATAAAACAATGGATGTATTCTCACTGTCACCACCAGGGGTCATACGCGTTTCGTCCGTATGTAGGACTTCCTCAGGGACTTCAGTGACCAGAAATGCCAGTATAAGTGTATAATCCCCCTTCCCCCCCCCCCTTTTTTTCTTGCCTCCGGTTCATGTACATTAAATCTGCCTCTAATGAGAGGGACTTGGAATAGAGATACGTTATTTATACACAGAAGGCATGAAGCACTTCCGGGTTTCGGCAGTGGAACGCATGGTGGAACGCACGCGAGATCGACGGACGCATGAGGATGACGTCATAGACACTGGCCGCCGAATTGAAAATTCAAACACCTGGATTAAATAAAGAGTTTTGTGGACATTGGGGGAGGTATAAAGGGTGGAGAAGGGTAGGGATGTTTATTGTTCACTTGTATACTGTCATTTCTGGTCACTGAAGTCCATGAGGAAGTCCTACATACGGACGAAACACGTATGACCCCTGGTGGTGACAGTGAGAATACATCCATTGTTTTATATTTAGATATAAGTGATTAAATTATTTTTTCTACATTTTTAAATATGTACTACAAGTTCTATTGTTTTTTTCTTTGAGCACACACCTTTTAACTGTTCCATGAGAGTTTAAAAGTGGTGGAAGAATCATTCCTGGAAGGGCATTTATGCTGAAAAGAGTAATTTATTTTGCTGAAAAGAGCAATTTATTTTCAAGGCATTCTTATTTCAACGAAAGTGTGAGTGGCCATTTGAAAACTACACATTTGGTTTATTCATACACACAGTTATGCGCTATGCACTATTCTTGTCATTTGTTTAGCAGATCATCCCCTTTTTTGCTATACATGTTCTGTTGAAGACAGGAGGAAGTCTTCGGGGAAATCCTACCTGGTTCAGGGAGGTTTTTTTCTGCTATTTATCTGTTGAGCACTTATTGCACTGTGGTTTGTGCACACATATTGTTTTTTGCATCTAGGTAAAATATAGTCTGAACATAATATTACTTCTCTACAGAATGATTTGAATAAATTGTTAGACTGGGCTGGCAAGTGGCAGATGAGATTCAATACAAATACATGCAAAGTTATGCATTTTGGAATAAGGAACCAACAGGCCACTTATACGTTAAATGGGGATGAGTTGGGGAAAACATTAAATTGAAAGGATTTAGGAACAATTATAGATCACAAACTAGGCAACAGTATGCAATGCCAATCTGCCAATGCAAAAGCTAGTAAGGTGCTTTCATGTATAAAAAGGGGTTTTGATTCATGTGATCAGGGCCAGTGCAAGGATTTTTGCCGCCCTAGGCAAAAGTAAAGTTTGCCGCCCCCCCTCCATGTGACATCACAATGCCCCACCCATATAATCTGCCATGTTACCTAACGCCAGTGCTGCAGTGCCGTCGTGTTTACATTAAAAGGCCTGCAGGGACAGGCTATAGACACCAGAACCACTACATTAAGCTGCAGTGGTTCTGGGGACTATAGTGTTTCTTTAATGTGAGGTAAATTAGAGATTAGTGCCACGAATAATATACTAGATTGCCTACTTACAACCAGATGAGGATGATGATGGGCTCTAGCTGCAGTCTGGCTCCACTGGTCTGGTGTAGAACAGGCTCTCTGGAGGCTGGTTTGTAACTGTGGTCACAAAAATCAATGTTCTGGGAGAACGGGAAGCAGCTCCATTTTTGGGGGGCCCTTTACACAGCTCAAGGTCTGGGTCCCAGGGTCCACCTTCATGTTCCACCAATGAGTTTGTTCACAGGGGGTGGAGTGTGTAGGGGATGTCCTGATGTGTGTAAGGAATGCATTGTGTGAATCTGTGTTTGTATGTGTAAGGGCTGCAAGGTGTGTTTGTGTATGTATGGGATGCAGTGTGTGCGTCTGTAAGGGGTGCATTGAGTGTGTGTAATGAATGCATTGTGTGTTTCTGTGTGTGTAAGGGATGCATTGCTTGTGTATGTGTGCCTGTGTGTGTAATGCATTGTGTGTTTTTCTGTGTGCAAGGGTGCATTGTGTGTGATTGTGTGTGTGTGATGGATGTCAATCTCCCCCTTCCCCAGTCAATTTCCTTCTCCCCCCCTCCGTCAATTTCCTTCCCCCCCTCCAATTTCCTTCTTCCCCCTCTCCAATTTCCTTCACCCCCCTCCAATTTCCTTCTTCTCCCCTCCTCTCCAATTTCCTTCTTCACCCCCCTCTCCAATTTCGTTCTTCTCCCCTCTCAATTTCCTTCCCTATCCCCCCCCCCTCTCCAATTTCCTTCTCCCCCCTCTCCAGTTTTCCTTCTCCACCCTCAATTTCCTTCTTCTCCCATCCCCAATTTCTTCTTCTCCCCTCAATTTCACTCCCTCTCATTTCCTTTCCCCCCTCTCAATTTTCTTCTCCCCCCTCTCAATTTCAGCCTCCCCCTCTCAATTTCCTTCCCCCCCTTTTGTTTCCTGTACCCGGCCGGACTAAAAGGAAGTGCACACTGAGTGTGCACTTCCTTTTAGTCCGGCCAGGTACAGGAGACAGATGCACCCTGTACCCGCGGACTATACAGAACTCAGCCACGCTACAGTGAGGGAGTGACAGGAGGGAGCGCTGAGTGCTTCCCTCCTGTCAGCCCCTCTCCTCATGCTGTACCCGGGCGGTGCGCCCTCATGAACGCACCAGCCCGGGCAAAGCTGCAGCAACCTGAGGCTCTCTGCAGAGCACTCGGGCGGCTGCAGCATGAGTGGGGCTGCCTAGTCCGCCTAACAGGTAGCGCCGGCCCTGAGTGTACCCACACTTATCATTTTGTTCAGGAGAAACAGGGCTTTAATATAGGAAACATAATTTTGATGATTTCATGATCACATGGCCCAGGAGGGCCAGTCTTGCATCAGGGTGACTGCCTGGGATATCAGGCAAGTCCCCCAGCAATTGTCAGTGAGCAGATAATTTTAAAAGACAGCTAGGACCACCTCCATAAGGATAGCATAGCACACCCACCATCCTTAAGAGGTTAGTTAAATCCCAGATATGGAAAAGAGGATAATAAGGAAGTTTGACTCGTGATTGTAGTGGAAACAAGAGGACTAGTCCCAGACTTGGGACCAAGACCTATTTCACCCAGCTTTCATCCCTTCTCCTAAGGGGAATTAGAGCAGAGAGTAAGTTTTCCAGCATTACCAGATCAGTGGTGCTAATGATCTTCCAGAGAGAGAGAATTTCAGCAGAAGCTCCTTCAATTCCTCCACAAATATCAGCAAGACACACGATAAAGTAGGGAAAAGTACTGAACAGCTTTATTGAGACTCACGCATTGTTTTTATCCATGCATTTGTTTATACAGTGAACACAAGTCAACCAAAACAGTAAGGACTTGTGAAAGCAACCAATCATACTAAGAAGTTTAATTAAATTGCAGTCAGTACCATGTTTACAAGGAAGGGTGGGGACAGACAATGACAAGGACAGTAAACTAAAGGGGAGAATTTAGGGAGTGTCAGGGCAGCCTATTTAACCCCTTCCCAACCAAGGACGTATCAGGTACGTCTGACAAAAAACGGTCCTTAAGGACCGTGGACCTACCTGATATGTCCGCGGGGAATTAGAGGGCAGGAAGCTCCACGTGGAGACAGGCAGTGAGGCAGAGCATCGGAGGCCATCAGGCAGGCTTCCGATGCTCTGCTTGTGCTGAGTGCCTTGAGGGGACGTGGTACTCACTAAATATAAAAAAATAATAATAAAAAAGTTTTAACCCCTACCCTCCCTCTCTCTCCCATGTACTTACCGATCGCCGCTGTTCCCCAGCCGGCGATCGGTCTTCTTCTTTGTGGGGGACTGTCTGGGCTGAGACGTGGGCTGAGCCCAGACAGTACCCCCTCTCCAATTTAGGATCCCCAGGGGCCATGTGACCGCTCTAAAAGATAGCTGCAATAGGTGGCCACAGTGCTGCCAGCATGGGGACTGCCTGAACTTACAGGCAGTCCCCCTGCTGGTGGAAAAAGTTAAAAAAAAGTTTTTAAATTTAAAAAAAAAAAGATGTAGTTAATAAATTAATAAATATATATATGTATATGTAAGATTTGTATATATTTTATCTATATATATGTATATATATATATATATATCTTATATATAATGTCATAGTAAGTGTATTTTTTTATTAATATACATATATTAATATAAAAATACACTTAGAGTAAAATTACACACATATATGTAATATATATAACTATATATATTGTGTATGTATATATATATATATATATATATATATATATATATATATATATATATATATATTATAAGAAATAAGTAATAATTAAGAATAAAAAAAAACTGTGAAAATAATTTTAAAAAATTATATATAAAGCTAATTTTATTCTAACTGTACTTTTGACAGATTGGCCCACCGGGGCTAAGTAAGCAGGTGCCACCGGGTGGCAGCCTCGCCTGTCCGGCGGCACTCCTGTCCTGTCACTAACGCTGAGGACGGAAGGAGCATGTCTCTCTCTCATGCTCCTTTGTGGTTCCCACAATTCCTCCCTCCTTCCATCCTCAGC
>OW240917.1:107915241-108006955 GCA_933207985.1 Pelobates cultripes | reverse complement strand
TAACAGGTAGCGCCGGCCCTGCACGTGATACAAATATAATTTTGTCTCTTTAAAAATCAGTGGTAAGACCCCATCTTAAATATGCTGTGCAATCAGTTTTGCAGAAAAAGTGCTAAGGCAAACTACAAAACGAATAAAGGGGTTGGAAAGCATTAGTTATAAGGAAAGGCTAGAACATTGGATTTGTTTTCTTTAGAAAAAAGGCACCGCAGAGGGGATATGAAAGCACTATACAAATATATACAGGATCAGTACAAACCACTATGTGGTAAACTGTTCATTAGCAGAAATATACAACAGACAATCAATCACCCATTGAGACTGGAAGAAATGTGTTTTCACTTACAGCAGAGGAAAGGGTTCTTTACAATAAGAACAACTAAAATGTGGAATTATATACCTAAAGAGGTTGTGTTATCAGATTCTATAGAAACACAATATTCAAGGATATAATTGATATGTATGCAAACAGGTAGTTAATACAAGGAGAAATCTGATTGCCATTATGGAGTCAAGAAATATATATATTTTTTTTCGTGGCATAATTGGAAATGGCTACAATTGGGGTTTTTGCCTTTTTTTGATCAACAGCATAAAAGAATGGTCTTCAGGCTTGAATGTGATGGACTATAGCGTTTTTTTTAAACCTAGACAAGATTTTGTGAGGTGTAAAAAATAAAATTAAATGTAGACAACCGGCTGTCAGGATATTTAGAAGAGGAGAAATTAAAAATATGTCCCTATTAATGTCCCTGTTTCTCCAAGGCTGTGCTTGGACTGAGCTGGATTGTAAAGTTAAAACAAATGGGTTTTACCTAAATTAAAAGGGTTAAAACAAGCTATATGAGACTTTCAAGGATTTTCAGAGAAATTGTGGTTAATTGTTAGAGAAAAGATGGTTCCCTTTTAAGGAACCATAATTTTATTGGCAATTTTTATACTCTAATTCCTTTGCAGATTACATAATAAAAATGTCTCCTATCAGCCTCTACTCTCAGAATGCTGTATAAATGTTGCATTGCACTAGGTTGTAACTAATGAGTCTTAACATCTCTGTAATTATATCCGTTTCTATTGTTTTATCCACCCCGCTACATGATAATGATGCTTCCCCTATTTACTGCTGTGGGTAACAATTTGGGGATTTCCTTGGAGACCAGTTTGGATAAACTTATTTGCAATAAACATCATTCTAATCAAAACAGCACTATAACTACGTTCAGATAGTTGAGCCAAGGGGAGCAATTTCTTGTGTGTTTATTCTGAACAAGCAGTCTGTGTATTATTAGTTCCCATAATGAATGTATATTTAGAATCTATAGGTAAATTTAGTTTTGTTCTTTTATTATTATTATTATTTTATTATTTATATAGCGCCATTAAATTCCATAGCGTTGTACAATGGGTGGACTAACATACATGTAATGCTAATTAAACAAAAATATTTTTGGGGAATTTCTTATTACATATAGAAATATGTGCAAAATTTGGTTTAGGCAATATACCTCCTTTTTTCAAGTTTTAAGTTTTTTCAAAAGTAGTTGTTTCTTTTTCTCTTTTTTTCTAAAACAAATGAGCTGCCATGAAATAAGTTTCGAAGTGCTAAATACCCCCATTTATGTAGGGGTGTATATGTTTTTTGTTCCCTAATTAGGTTTTTAGATGGATTTTTAGTAGTATTATGAGACTGTGTGCTGCCACTTTAAGAAAATAAATTGTCTTTTTTTATTTAGAATTTTAAATGTGTATATAGTTACTTAAATTCATAATGCTAATTGAGTAAAATAAGTTTTTGTAGGGTTTCTTATTGCCCACAGAAATATGTGAAAAAAAATCGATTCAGGCAATATACCCCATTTTTGTTCCACATTTTAAATTATTTTTTATTTATTTTTTTATATATTCATAGTTGTAAATATCTGAGACCCCATTTCTATCAGTTGGCACTGGGATCAGCAGTGCTACTAATAAGAGACTTATTTTGGACTCTGAAATGTTGATGAGAAAATTTGTATTGATTTTAAAATGGTTGGTAACATGGACTGGTGTATATAAGACACAAGATAGTGGGAGGAAGCATCAGCCATTTGACAAAGCCCTGTAGGTGGGGCGAAATGAATTACGGACCCGGAACCAGGAAGTGATTTGGAGACAGTCGGCAACAGCATCCAGGATAGCAGCCGGAAGATTTTTTTACATTACATGACTATATGGAACTTTCTTTGCAGTTTCCTGAGGCTGGTGAGCGGACTAACTAACTCCACAACAAGTTTTGCTGTTTTTTAATTGTTATTAATAAAGTATACTTACCTGAGATCCGGATTGCAAGCTTCCTTTCCACGGATCCCACGCACTCTAGGGGTTGATCCTCCCTGAGTGCTATAGCAACGAGTGGTGCTTTTACCACTCCAATCTTGTGAGTGTAACATCTAAAGGGCACCTGTGTTTGCTTTATTTTATATATTTATAAGTGAATTACTACGCTGCACTAGGAGCTCTCTTTCTGTTTTTGTCTCCTTAATAGGTATCAGAGTGATTTCCATGTTTGCAAGTATACCTACAGATTGCGCTTTGTTTTACCACAACCACTGTTTGGTTTTAAATTATTTATAATATTTCCACTCTGTATACACCTGATTTCATGTACACAGGGTTACTTTCACTCTCTATAAGAGGTCCATAGTGAATATGATTTTTTTTTGTTGTTGTTGCGCACCATCACTACTGTAAGTTATTTTATGTTCAAATCGTTTTACCAGGATTTGTTTTTGTTGGTTGCTGCATGTACTAAGATCCTTCTCTCATTTGCGCCATCCTATTTATAATTGTTTTTCCATGTAATTGTAACTAGATAAGTGGACGTACAGGAACAGAGTGGCTGAGGGCCTTACTCAATGAGCTTACATGCTAGAGGGAGTGGGGTAAAGTGACACAAAGGGTAAAAGTAGGGGTGTGAAGTAGATTGTTAAAATAGTAGGTAATTTTGACAGTTGCAGGAGAGGAGTCATTCGGGACAGGGGATGAAAACCTGCTAACAGTTTAATTGATATGCTTTCCAGAAGAAGAGAGTTTTCAATGATTTTTTTTTTTGAAGGGAAGGGAGTTCCACAGAAAAGGTGCAGCCCTAGAGAAGTCTTGAAGGCGAGCATCAGAGGTGGGAGTATGGACAGAGGATAGACATAGGTCTTCGGCAGAGCGCAGAGGCCTGGACAGGACGTACTTGTGTATTAGGGAGGATAGGTAGGTTGGAGCAGCATTATGTAGGGGCTTCTAAGCACGAGAAACTTTAATTGAGCCCTATATCTTACTGGAAGCCAATGTAGGGACTGACAGAGCAGGGAAGCATGGGAGATATGAGCAGATAGGAAAAGGAGCCTTGCAATGGTGCAAGCTGGGAACATGTAAGACCACTGAGAAGGGGATTGCAGTAGTCAAGGTGAAAGAGAACAACAGCATGGACCAGCACCTTAGCCACGTCCGGCGTTAAATAGGGGTTAATGCACGCTATATTTTTGAGATGGAAACATCAGGATTTGGCGATAGACTGGACATGAGGGGTGAAGGAGAGGTCGGAGCCATAAAGAACACCTAAACAGCAAGCCTGCGGGGTAGAGGTGATAGAAGAGCTGTTGACTTGGATGGAGACAGACATAGGAGTAGCAACACTTGAGGAAGGAAAGATCAGAACTTCTATTTTGGACAGGTTGAGTTAAGGGAGTGAGCAGCCATCCAGTTAGAAATCACAAAGAGGCAGTCAGAGACACGGGTCAAGATGGGCTGAGACAGATCAGAAGAGGACAGGTAGATTTGCGTGTCATCCGCAAATCAATGATAACGGAAGCCAAAGGAGGACCAAAAAAAAGAGGCAATGTAGATAAAGAACAGTAGGGGACCAAGGACAGAACCTTGGGGAACACTGACAGAGAGGGGTTAGGGAGAAGAGGCAGAGCCAGAGAAAGAAATGCTGAAAGAGCGCTGGGAGAGGTAGGAGAAGCAGGAGGAGAGAGCAGTATCCCATAGACCAAATTTACGGAGAATGAGAAGAAACTGTTGATGATCAACAGTATCAAAGGTAGCAGAGAGATCAAGGAGATTCAGGATAGAGTAATGGCTGCGAGATTTAGCAGCAAGTAAATCGTTGGATACTTTGGTCACAGCCGTTTCGACAGAGTGACAAGCGTGGGATCCAGACAGAAGGGGGTCAAGCAGAGAGTTGGATTTGAGAAAGTCTTTCAATCTGGCGTACACAACTCTCTCAAGGATCTTGTAGGCAAATGGCAGTAGCGAGATAGGGCAGTAGTTGGATGGGGAGTCGGGGTCAAGGTTGGGCTCTTTCAGAATCAGATTTACAGTCACATGTTTCAAGGGAGAAGGAAATGTGCCTGAGGAGAGGGTGAGATTGAAGATTTTAGTGAGAGAAAAAGCAAGAGATTGAGACAGATTGCGGATGAGATATGAGGGAATAGGATCGAGGGAACAGGTAGTGAGGCGGGAGGACCGTAGCAGAGCAGAAACCTCTTCCCCTGTAGTAGGTGCGAATGAGCAGAGAATGGATGAGCGAGAGGGATTGGGTGATGTATTCATAGGGGAAGGAGAGAGATTAGAGATCTCTTGCCTGATTGTAGAAATCTTCTCAGTGAAGTGAGATGCAAAGACAAGGTGGTAGAAGGAGGGGGAGCAACAGGGTGAAGAAGAGCATTAAAAGTGTGAAATAGGTGTTTGGGTTGATGGGACAGTGTACTTACAAGGGTGTTGAAATAATTTACTTTTGCAGAGGAGCGCAACATACATTAATAGTGAAGGAAGTCAGATGCAGAGTGAGCCTTTCTCCAGCAGCGTTCAGCAGTTCTGGAACATTTTTGGTGTGCCAGGGTTGTAATTGGAGGCGCTTGGTGCATTTAAGTGTAGGAGATGCTAAGATGTCTAGTTGAGAGGAGAGAGTGGAGTTGTAGAGTGAGGTAAGGTAAGGTAAGTGAGATTTGAGATGGGTAATAGGAGAGTTTGGAGGTTGGTGGAGAAATGCTGGAGATCAAGGCAGGTGAGGTTTCTGCGAGATTGGAGAGTTGAGGGTGGTGAAGTTTGGGTACGGGGTATGCCAACGTCAAAGGCTAGCAAATGGTGGTTAGACAAAGGAAATGGAACAGTGGAAAGGTTTTAAAAACAATTTGCAAAATGTGTCTTTAAAATATGATGATATGCCTAGTAATATAATTGTAATGGATCACCTGGCACCCCGACTGGGTACCTCCGTTGAAGGATGCTCCTAGTGCTTCCTGAGGACTCCAAGCACTCCAGCCGACACCATAACCACCGTAGACTCCTTCAGAGAGCAAGACAGGAACAAGCTCTTACAAGAGCTTAGTTGTGATATAGCAAGGGCGTATGACTAGCATAGCAATACCTTGTAGCAGATTATCCCAATAAGAGACGGCACTTACATTTTAAGAATCAGCATACTCCAAATACAAACATACGTCAAAATCATACAAATTGGTCCAGTGGGTCAAAAGTTAGTTTAAAGTCCCTTTGCAAGCATGGCTTAGGTGTGGTAAGCCAATTACCTCAAGCATAGAGAAAATGGTTCTATTCACATCAACAGTAAAAACAGATAAAAATACATAATTCCTATTATACTTAACAGAACCCCCACATTCAACTTATGCCCAGACAGCTTGGATCTGAGCGCTCACTATATCCGAACAGCGCTCAGATACCACAACCACAGTCAAATCGCCATGGGGTTAAAGCACAGCAAGAGCTGATGAAAGACAGAGGAGGGGCAAAACAAAAAGTTCCAACTGGTCTGGCAGTGTGTCTGGGACAACACCCTGCTGGAACAATAGACGGGAAACGGGGGAGGGGAAGAGACACATCTTCCCATGGATTCAAATGGGCAGAAACAGTCTTTTAGAAGCCAATAAGCCCCAAAATAGTCTTTTTAAATGGCAATACACCCCAGGGCCATAGTCATGATGGAGGAGGCTGGCAATCAGGCTCCTCCAACAGCCAGGGGCAAAGGGCAGTTGGTCATATAAAAATCCAGTGACAAAAGGCATTTTGTCACAATAATTGATTATACATTATACACAAGTTATTAAAACCCCTTCATACTTTAACACCCAAGTATTTTAAGTATTCACCTAGCCTTGAAGGCACTTGTAACGGAGCTCCCTGTACCCTTGCTGGGTACCTCAGCCAAGGACCCCTTCGTAGCTGGAACAGGGAACAAACCGCAGCACTTCTGCCCACAGTCGTGATGGCTTGACTGGGGTCCTGGAACCACTCCGTCCTGGATCTGAATGGGAAACTCACTCTATCCACTCCCAGGAACTGGACGACACTCAGTCCTGGGCGCTCTAATCCTTACAAGGACTTTCCCAATTGAATCATCCATGCTGGAACAAGCTGGAACAGTGATTAGCCCTTTCCCCTTCCCAGTAACCAGACGACACATAGTTCTGGGAGTACAAGCTGGAATGTTTTAATCTGGCCAGATGGTCTGCTTTTATACAATTCTGAACATAGTTAAGCATGCCCCTGACACTCCCACACAAACAAGATAATCCCTCTTCTGGACCTGAGAGGGAACTAGTTACCAGTCCTAAACTCCTCCCCTGTACCTGAGAGATAATTGAGTCAGGACACAAAATACCCACAATTCACAGACATACCAAAAATACCATTAAAATACATTTTAAAAAAACCCTAAAAGTTACATCCCCTGATAGCCCCCATCTGGGTGACCAACATAGCTAAAAATCACCCAGATCGGTTCAGGGGTTCGGAATTTTCATGGAAGTCATAATTCTGACCGACCGTGCACATGGTCTTATGCCCAAAACAGTTCCATGAAATCAGTGGTAACGGTCAGTCAAGTATGGTAGTCTTTTACAGGTTTCCCTGCGGGGCCCATAGTCGGTGGGCAGGAGGCTGGCAAGCAGGCTCCTGCAGGAGCTCGTGGAAAACTAATGTGGGAAGGGGAGTTTGTCACAGTGCTGTTTAAGCAACACAACCATGATAGCCAAAGATACCCAGGCTAGTGGTTATGTTGCCAAGAGCCTATGCGCACCATCCTCTTGTTTCTTGTGAAACCATTTGGAAGCACTGAATGTAAGTTAGCTATATGCTCATAGCCTGTTCCTGATGTTAAAAATTACATTTATATTGACAATGCAGACATACAATCAAGTATGAAACCGGGGAACGTGTCTGGGTTCTGGGGAGAGCCACAGTTTTTGTTACACTGCTCGCAAACTGTTTGACTCTTGGCAAAATTACAACTTCACTGAGCTGTAGCGCTTATATTGCCTATTGTGCCCCTTTAAAAATCCAGTAAAAATGTAAACACATAAGATTTTTTTTTCATAATCTTACCTTTTTCATAACGAAAGGTTTTGTTTAAGTGCTATCACAAATAACCAGAATATGTTTGAAAAAGTAGTTCTGCTCTTAATTGAATATTGTCTGTTACACTAGAAGAATAACAATTTTATCCACACTGGTACAGTCTCCGGGAGATTGAGCATTTTTTTAAAAAAAATTAATATTACTGAATAAATAGCCTCTTGTATAACCTTTACATGTTAGGCTTGTTTCCAGTAGAAAAACAAGTACCTGTCAATAGAGTCATAGGTAAAATAAGGGAGAAAAAATGTAAATTAAGTTCATGTACAGCATAAATCAACTGAAATTACATTTTTTTTTCAAATAATTAAATTATTAACAATTTTATTATTATATTTGACCTTTTTCCCTTTCAAAATGTAATCACAAATTAACCCCTTCTATTCCATGTGAGATGTGTTGCTTTTAATAATAACGATAATTCCACCTTTCCTGTCTAAAGATATGTATATATTTTTTATGATTCAGTTTTGTCTATATTAGCTGTGACGGAACGCTGGCACTCCGACTGAGTACCTCCGCCAATCGATGCTCCTAGTGCTCGCTGAGGACTCCAAGCACTCCAACCGACACCATCAGCACTGCAGACCCCACTTCCAGCGATGCAACTGCGCCGGGGTCTCTGCTGTTTCCACCCACCCTGGACCCAAGGCCAGGATCCAGCTTCCAGTGGGTGAACCTCTCTTTCCCCAGAGAGCAGGAACAGGAACAAATCAAGCTATTGCAAGAGCTTCCTCTGGGGAGTAAGTGATTATAGCAATCCCCAGAGTGTAGGTATCCCTTCCCCCAAACATGAGCCAAGGCTTAATGCTGGAACAAGACTGATTTACTGGCACACAGAACTCACAATTTATGCAACACAAAACTCCTCCTCTGGGCCAGGCTAGATAATTGAGTTTCTACAATTTGGTCACATTTGGTGGCAGCGGCGGGATGGCGTCCTAGTGCGAGGACCAGCAGCTCGGAGACACGGGTAACGTGTGGAGTTATGGATTTATAATTGAGGGCAACGCTAGCCTCTGCGCAGCGTCCCTACCTACAGCAACATGGAGCTAGCAAGACCCTGGACAGCAGACAGTGAATTGCAAATCCGCCTGTCACAGTGCTATGAGGGTGCTGATTTCATGAAGGAATTAAAGGCGCGGCTGGTCTGGTTTGGCCCAAACCGTTCAGATGAGGTGGTCCATCAAGTGATGCGCATGTTGAGTGCTGAGAACCAAGACGCACGGAACTCAGAGTACCAACTGTGGAGTTTGGGGGTATTGACACCCCGTCTCCAGCGACAGAGTGAGTTACAGGGAGAGGAGAGCAGCGACCTCCCTTCCCAGCGGCAGTGCACCGTACAGAGGGAAGAGACAACCGGTCTCTCTCCCCAGCGGCAGTGTCCCCCCCCAGGGAGCTGAAGGTGCCGTCCTTCCTCCCCGGCGGCAGTGTGTATCCCAGGGAGCTGAAGGTGTCGTCCTTCCTTCCCAGCGGCAGTGTGTGTCCCAGGGAGCTGAAGGTGCCGTCCTTCCTCCCCAGCGGCAGTGTGAGTCCCAGGGAGCCAAAGGTGTCGTCCTTCCTCTCCAGCGGCAGTGTGTACCCCAGGGAGCTGAAGGTGTCGTCCTTCCTCCCCAGCGGCAGTGTGTACCCCAGGGAGCAGAAGGTGCCATCCTTCCTCCCCAGCGGCAGTGTGTCCCCCAAGGAGCAGAAGGTGCCGTCCTCCCTCCCCAGCGGCAGTCTACAGTTCAGAGAGAGGAGCTTGTTACACCCTCTCTCCAGCGGCAGCCTAACTCACCAAGGGGAGATGTTAAGCCCCACAACTATGGAGATGGGACCGAAGTCTCTCTGCCAGCCCTACAGGGATGCTGGGCATTCAGCCCAAGTCCCCAGCGGCAGTATAATATACAGGGAGGGGAGACAACTGGTCTCTCTCCCCAGCGGCGGCCTGAGTTCCAGGAGAAGGTGATGGTCGATCCCTCCACCTTACAGCAACCAGCGTCCTGGGGAGTGGGGGCAACCAGCCTCCCCCTCCAACAGCAGCCAGAGATACCGGGAGAGGGGGAAGACAAACCTAACCACACTGGCACAGATGGGACCGCGGTCTCTGTGCCAGTCCTACAGGGAGGCTGGACGGGCGGTCCAGATCCCCATCCAACTCCGCAGGGATGCCAGGAGGAGGAGGTAAGTGACACTTCCCCTCCCCAGCTACATCCCAACCGGGTCCTGGGGGCAGTGGATGAGCCTGTGATACCCACTGACCCCCTCCCAGCAGAAGAGCTGGCATCTGGGCAGAGCTCTGTTAGCCTCTGCCCCCCCATTTCCCCTGTATCAGAGCCTGACTTACCACGGGTTACCACAGTGGAAGAGCTGGCAGCAGGGCAGAGCGCCGCTGGCCTCTGCCCCCCAAGCAACACCAGCAGTTTGCCTAGCTGCACCAGGGAGACTGAGAGTGCTGCGCTGTCCCACTACAAACTTGAACCTACAGGCCAGTACCATTTATTGTGGGGGGGTTACTCTGCGTATTTTTCTTTGTGGGTGGGCTGCCTGACTAATCTAGGTACTGACCGGCAGAAGGTCAGGTACCTGTTTAGTCTTCCCCCCCAAAGGGAAGATGTGTGACGAAGTGCCCTTCGCCTCTTGTGCCTGGAGAGGACTGCTTGCCCGCCTCTTGCCCTGTGACTATGGCCCCTGGGATGTATTGCCCTTTAAAGACATGATTTGGGCATAATGGATTTGTGTTGTGCTGCTGCTGGCCCTTTAAGAACCATTTGGGGACATACTGTGGAGTTACTGGGTGGCCACCATTTCCTGTAACAGAAGCACATGGTGAGAACAATGGATGGCGGCCATTTTAACTCACAGACACTGTTTGGACTTTTCAACACGGTGCCATCTCGCCAGTATTTGGTGCACAGAGACATCGTGCGGTGGTTTTGGACTATACAGCAGGGGACACATTATACAGTAATTGTTTTTCATTTAGCCTGTATATGTTCTGCAGAATCTGCATTAAACTGTATTTTCCAAAGTACTGAACGGATCTGGGTGAATTTTGGATATGTGGTTCACCCAGATCCCCCGGTTCCAAGGATTTTATGGGGTTATTGCATGTTTTGGGGTCCCTGTGTGTTTTATGAAACTGTATTATTTCTGGCCAGCAGATAATTGAGATTTGTGTTTCATAAAACACACAGGGACCCCAAAACATGCAATAACCCCATAAAAAGTATATCCTTGGAACCGGGGGATCTGGGTGAACCACATATCCAAAATTCACCCAGATCCGTTCAGTACTTTGGAAAATACAGTTTACTGCAGATTCTGCAGAACATATACAGGCTAAATGAAAAACAATCACCGTATAATGTGTCCCCTGCTGTATAGTCCAAAACCACTGCACGATGTCTCTGTGCACCAAATACTGGCGAGATGGCACCGTGTTGAAAAGTCCAAACAGTGTCTGTGAGTTAAAATGGCCACCATCCATTGTTCTCACCATGTGCTTCTGATACAGGAAATGGTGGCCACCCAGTAACTCCACAGTATGTCCCCAAATGGTTCTTAAAGGGCCAGCAGCAGCACAACACAAATCCATTATGCCCAAATCATGTCTTTAAAGGGCAATACATCCCAGGGGCCATAGTCACAGGGCAAGAGGCGGGCAAGCAGTCCTCTCCAGGCACAAGTGGCGAAGGGCACTTCGTCACACTAGCCTTCTAATGTTTCTGCACATGTACATATGTTTTTTTTTATTTATTTATTTTTTATAATTCTTTCTTTTGGTTGTGCACTGAAATTACATGCAATGCCACAACAACCAGTGCAAGTACAACAAGATATATGAAACAGACAGTTGTTTGGCATTTCTACATTTGAGCACAATTTTATATTAACATAAAGATAGGCTACTAATATGACTAAAGACACAGGAAAATGTGGCATGTATAAGATTTCTGCTTAAGGTTCAAAACATGTGTCTTGTAAGTTAAACCAGAGTAAGTAGCATACAATATCATAACTCATTCTGCTAGTCAGTGCCTCACCTTCCTTGTGGGAGTAGTGGTAAACAGGCAGGACAAAACTTAGGTTCTTAAACCAATGCTGCTAAGCATAAAAATTGGTAATTAATTAACAGTGATTGGGGCGCGTGGTTCTGGCGCTGACCAAAATGGCCGCATAAAGGGAAAGCTCCGCTCCACCAGGCCCCTAAATAGCACTTATCACGCAGCAAACTAAGCCAAATGGGTCGCACTAAACGCCCAGAGCAACCCCAGACCCTGAGGAACCTACAACAAGGCCCCCTGGACGGATTCCTGCAGCCACAACTCGGCGCAAGCGGGGAGACAGAAAGTTCCAAAATGGCGCTGACATCCCCGACAGGGTCGGAAAACCCAACCCTCGAAAGAATTGAGGATAAGCTGCTTAACCTGATGGCCTCTATGGTCACAAAGGCTGACCTCCAAACACTCACCACCATCATCCAGGATACATTACAAGCGGAGATGGCAGGGATTCACTCAGAGGTCGCCTCGCAAGCGGGCCGCATTACCGCGACGGAGGAGGTGACTGAGGCCCTTACGGCGCGTATTGCATCCGCGGACACAGGGGTGGTACACCAAGGCAAGATGATACTGTCCATGAGACGGCACCTTGAGGATGTGGTTAATAGGGGCCGGAGGTGCAATATCCGCATCCACAGTGTGCCGGAAACTGAAGGAGCAGAAAATGTGGAGGAGATACTCACAGAACTCTTTCAGTCCCTCTTACAGCTGACCACGCCATAACATATCGAGTTTGAGAGGGTGCACAGAGCATTACGACCTCGAGCTATGGAAGACGGGCCAAGAGACCTCATATGCTGCCTGCTCTCCTTCCCGGTGAAGGATGCCATCATGAAAAAGGCACGTGACTGGCCAACATGGCCCTACAGAGGAGCTCAAGTGTCATTATTCAATGACTTGTCCCCTATAATGCTAGAGGCTCGGCAGGCACTCTGTCCGGTGACGGCTGCATTAAAGGACTGCAATATAGCGTACAAGTGGGGGTTCCCGTTCGCTCTGATGGCCAGACACCGCAACAGCTGGATCTCCATGCGGTGGTCCGAGGAGGTACCAAGGTTTATGGAAGAATTAGGCCTCCCATCACCGTCGGTCCCCAATTGGATCTTGGGGCCATTACAAAGCAGGATCCCCTTCAGCTCAGCCTACCAGACGGCGCAGGAATCCGGCATCCCCAGTGGAGTGAATTCACTCACCCACCCGCGATGGCAACCAGCACCTTGGACACCCGAGAAATTTGACCCACTTTGGATACCCAACTGACCCAGGCTACAACCCTGAATTTGGTACTGGTTTACTTTTGTTTATACGAGACCCATATATACCCATGCAAATAGGCCTAACATCGTTGCGGAGGGAAAGGGGGAAAGTAAATACAGATATATGTGGGGGTGATGCAGGGCCCTGATGCACCTTTTTTGTGTGGCGTAGACCAGGAGGGATTGAGGTGGAGGGGGAGCAACAGGGACCAACTGAAACGTCTCACCACTTGCGAACACACACTGACCCGCAGAACAGGGACCCCCCCTCTGCTGACGTGACATAATTGGTACTACGCTATATTGGATACCCCCAGGGAGCATAACGATACCCCCCCGAGGTAGCCCAGCCTAGGCCACTGACAAGAGACACACCAGGTGTTCTATGACAGCATCGCTCGCATTAGATAAGGAAGGGAGTCACACGTAGGGTGATGTATGACATTCTCCAGGCCAATTGAGTAGCAATAATACGTGTAGCGATGCCGACGAGGGAGGGAGATGTAGAACATACCAGGGAGTGGGTCAGAAACCCAGAGGGGGACATGAAATCATGGACCAGGGAGTGGTATCAACACAGGGCTGGGAATGGACACCCACTCACATATCAAGCCATAGGGTCGGGAGATGTTAGGCGGGAACAAGTTAGAAGCGGGCAGATGTTCGCTATCCAGGGGGTGGGTGGGGGATGACGGGGGTAACAGGAAAAGAAATGTTGTTATATGTTTTGTTAATGTTATTGTAATCTATAATTAGACTGTGAATGCACCCTTTTTACGTAAGATACTAATGACAGTTTAACCTAGCTTTGGGGGGTTTGGGTGAAGCGGACGGTTCCAGACACTTATCATTGGTTCTCTCTTTGGGCGGAGCCTGAGTCGTGCTTCCCAAACTACACACTCGTGCCAAGAGTAGCGCAGTCAGGCCGTGGGCATCCTCGACTCATGGGTGGACAACCGGAGCGAACACCTACTGGCGCTGGTTGCTGCACGAGACCCCCCTTCTTCCTAAAGAGGGGGATCAGATTTGGTACATATCCGATTTCTGAGAGGACACCCACCAACCGGGCTACTCCTTCTTTTAAATAACACATACTTCAGCTGGCCCCGCCTCCCGGGAACCCAGGCTCTAAACCCTCTACCTGAAACCTCAAATCCGCTTTCCTCCCTTCCTCTCCCCCAACCCGACTCACGTTGATCTGTGTCGGGGGCACGAGACCCAACCGGTGTCGCAGAGGGGCTGGGGGAACCCCGGACACCGCACAAATCTAAAAACACATCCCGAATATACTGCAGGGATGGCGTATCGAAATACGCCCTCGAGGGTTCTTACCCAGAATTGCAGGGGCCTTACCTGAACGCAGGACCCACCTGCTGAGGGAACTTGAGAAAAAGCATATAACGGTTGCCATGCTTCAGGAAACGCACTTTAAAGAGGGCGCGGCACCTACACTACAAAATAAGCATTACCCATATAACTACTTTTGCAACTACCCAACGGCCCATAAATCTGGAGTTGCCATAATACTAGCGGCTGAGCTTGAATTCAGAGAATTAGAAGGTGCACAAGACCCACAGGGGTGGTATCTCTTCTTAAAAGGCATATGGCGGACAGGCTATACACGCTGGCGACCATCTATGTTACCAATCGGAGACAAGCCCACTTCCTCCGAAATGCACTGTATAAACTAGAAGAATTTACAGATGGGATATTAATTGTGGGTGGAGACTTTAATGCCCCTCTAGACCCAACGCTAGACTCATCTTCGGGACATAGCTGTCTCTCGCAGCGCAGCATTAGATCTATTCGGCAATCGTTGGAAGCCCTGAGACTGGTCGACTGTTGGAGAACGCTTAACCCAACTGTAAAGGATTATACCTACTACTCCGCTCTCCATAATCGCTATTCCCACATAGATTACCTCTTTATTACACAGGAGGGGCTCTCCCGCCTCCTTAAAGCTGATATTGAACCGGCCACATGGAGTCCCCCATGTTCCAACCATCTGCCTGGAGCTGGAGACTTAACGAGGCGCTACTATCGGACCCCGACACCAAGGAACAAATAAACCAAGGGTTGGAGCACTACTTTAGGGAAAACGGCTCACCGGAGACATCTCCAATATCCGTGTGGGAAGCTCACAGGAGCATCATTTGCGGCATACTCATCCACATTGCATCGCAAAAAACGGAAGGCAACTATGCTCGATAATACCGACTTGTATCACTCAATATCGACCCTGGAGTGCCAACATAAGCGATCCCAATTAAATGAAGTCTATGGAGAATTAATGGTACACAGGAGAAAATGTAAAAGCATCTCCGAACCCTACAGCGCACGAAGGGCTTTTACTATGCTCACGCTAATAAAGGGGGTAAATACCTGGCAAGACTATTGAAAGGTCCCATGCCCCGCAGACAAATACACAAACTGCGACTTGCCTCAGGGGAAGTAACTCCCTTCCCACAGAAGATTGCCGAAGAGTTTAGGACCTTTTACCAGGACCTTTATAACCTACACTCGCCTACAGGGACTGCCCAGGACTTGAGTAACCACACACGGATACAGGAATACTTAACCGACATGATCACCAACAAGATTAACTGGGACTCAGCGTCAGCATTGGACTCACCAATTAGCACAGAAGAACTGGCTGCAGTACTCAAGGTGTCCAAGCCTGGTAAGGCACCGGGCCCAAATTGCTTCTCCACTGGTTACTATAAGAACTTCTTGGGACTACTGCTACCATGGTTGACCAAAGCGATCAATGCTGATGGGGGGAGTTTGGGTAATGGGGGGGGGGGTGAGTTTGGGTTCGGAATCTTTGGCTGCAACCATTACAGTCTTACTTAAACCGGGGAAGGACCCATTGATGTGCTGTAGCTATCGCCCGATCTCGTTGCTAAACGTAGACACTAAATTGTTTACGAAAGTCCTGGCAACCAGACTCAAAACCTCCTCCCAGATCTAATACACGTGGACCAAACAGGCTTCATCCCCGGTCGAGAGGCCAGGGATAGTACCCTATGACTCTTTTCTATTCAACATCACGTGAGGAGACAGGGACTGGCTTACTACTGCTATCCACAGATGCGGAAAAAGCGTTGGATCGAGTCGACTGGACGTACATGCTAGCAACATTGAGATAGATGGGATGCGGACAGAAGCTCTTCACATGGATATCCACTTAATACAGCAAACCACGCGCAACTGTAAGGGTCAATTGGGCTATGACCGCTGATTTCGCAATCAATAATGGAACCCGACAGGCGATCCGCCAGAATCCAGATATTCAGGGATACGACTGGCAATGGGTACGCCATAAGGTGGCCGCGTATGCTGATGACCTCCTCTTCTTCGTACACAATCCCAGAACCACACTGCTGAGTCTCCTCTCGGCATTCGATAAATTTGGAAGGATATCCGGCTTCAAGCGTAATCTCTCGAAATGCGAAGTTTTGAACATCACGATTCCTACAGAGGAATACACATCCTTTGAGTCACAGTTCGCATTCTGCTGTTGTTACGGCACGATGAAGTACCTGGGCATATGGACGACCACGGAACCAACAGATATATACCGATACAATTTTACGCCCCTATTAAAGACTATCTTTGCAGACCTGACAAGATGGTCGTACCCGCATGTGACCGGGCACGGAAGAATAGCTGTGATTAAAATGAATGTATTCCCGAGAATTTTATACCTTTATGCAGACCATACCTCTTTTCCTCTCTAAAAACAGCAGTTATCAAATTCATAAGGTGTGGCGAACGATCCAGAATTTGATACAACATTCTCTGCCAATCCAGAAACCACGGGGGACTAGCGATGCCAGACTTTAAGAAATATCACCAAGCTATGGTATTGCAGCGTATCCTTGACTGGCACTCGGAGCCAACAACTAAACAATGGGTAGCGCTCGACAAGGGTTTTATTGGACCAATGCTTGAAGCAAAGATCTGGAACTACGGCTCAATATCATAGTGAGGGGATGATCCTACAGATGCTGCATAGCTGGAGGTCATTGAGAGAACAGACTCACCTTTCACCCATGCCAAGCCCAATGATCCCGCTTACGCACAACGTGTCCGTAGGACGGGGCTGCCCCCAGTGCGTTGCCCATCCCGAGGCCCTAGAGGACGAGTGGCTGCTGGACCTGACCTCAATGATGGAGGGTAGGCCGCAGACTCCCCTCACTCTACTCCGATACATACAACTGAAACATTATTACGACACGATGCCACACAAAGAAAGTCTACACAGAGACCTTACATGGTTTGAGGACCTCTGCGAATGGGGTGCCTCATTACACCACGCAATCTCGGAACTCTATCAAAACCTAGCAATAGGCAGCATGACAATGGCCAACACTTTCCAACGACAATGGGAAGAACAACTCGGGAAGACGCTCACAACCCCGCAATGGGATACAGCTTTATTATGGCAACATAAAAGCTCCATGACCTCATATTACCAGGAGGTGAATTATAAGTTGCTCTCCCTCTGGTACAGAGCACCGTCTCTGCTGCATCGGATCTTCCCATCGGTTCCCTCGATGTGCTGGAGGTGCCAGGCAGAACGGGGCACATTGCTACACATATGGTGGGAATGATCACCCCGTACTGGGAAATGATCAAGGAACCAGTGACAATTGGCTTTGTTGCACATCTCAACGCAACCTAGCCTGCTATACAACAAAAATATGCCACCTGTTAAACGTGGCTAAAGCTAACATACCAGTACACTGGAAAAAAGTGAAGTGCCTACTAAACAAGAATGGATCCACAGAGTGGAGGATATTCAGGGAGCGGAAGAATTACATGTCTCCCTGACAGGACGGGGAACCAGACATGCAGAGATGTGGCTACCCTGGTTCTTATACATAACACGATACAGGGGTGATGGGGACGCCTCCAGAACCGCAGATGGGGCAATGACGGGTATGGGCCCCACTTAACACAGATCACACTCTATAACCCCTCACTATACTTTTATACTCTGCTCTGCACTTTCCTCTGATCTCTCATCATCTACCTACTAGACTGTCAGATACCTGGTCATACCGACCATATGACATTTAGCATATCAATTGAATGAAACCCATCCAGCACCATGGCGACCCGAGACGGTTTCCGTCCCTCATGTATTAAGAGACATGCATTGTTATACAACTCGGAAATCGGGAAGTTTAGTCCCTAAACATACATCGAAACTTCATATAAGCCCACACCACACTCTCCCCACAAACTCACACCACATACACCTCCAACAGAATACAGAGATCTAATACACAATTGTCGAAATCACAAGTTACAGCACCATGAAGGAGATGATAAGGGAACAGCGTTGTACATACCGTGGTTGCAGGAGGGGGGGAGGGAGTAAGGGAAAGGGGGCCACGGATACGTTTTGCCCCGGGGCCCCATGCATTGTGTGTACGCCACTGTAAGGGAACAAGACGAAACACGGGCTCCACCATAAGGATGTATGATATGTGTGTCTCTGTATGTGTCTGTATGCGTGTGTCTCTGTATGTATGTCTGTGTGTATGTATGTGTCTGTCGGGGGGTGTGTATGTTTGTCTGTGTGCTTGTGTCTGTATGAATGTGTCGGGTGGGGCCCACGGTCAGGGGGAGAAGGTCAGGGTAGGGGGGGGAGGGAAGAGGTCCCACGGATAAGTTTTGCACCGGGGCCCCATGCATTGTGTGTACGCCACTGTAAGGGAAGCAGACGAAACACGGGCTCCGCCATTAACTAAGCGAATGCGCATGATATCGGTTGAGACATCTCCCTTGCAACAGGGTAGCTGACAGGCGGAAACTAATATTAGCACTAATGGGTCAGGGGGAGGCGTGGAATCTAAGAATCTAGTAAGAAAAAGATACTTAGTAGTTGTAAGTTTTAATACAATATTGAGAATATGATACAGACCTGAGAACCCCACTGTCTTTGTTTAAAGAGGTCTAAGGCTTTAGCTTGTACTCACTATACATAGACCTAGAGTTCACTGCGGAATTATATCAAGTGGCTTGGACTTTCTGGCCCACAGAATAGAACCAATGGCGCAGATAGATTTATTGTGTCACCTCGCTATTACCCAGTGAGAACCCACAGTGCAGGGAATACTGTAGCCTAAAAGCTGGAATGCTACCCTAGCTGAATACAGCCTATATGAAACATAACACAGGGGAGATACATCCTCACGCTTGCTTATTGAAGCTGAAAAGAAGCTGCGAGTCCATCAATATCCTGGGCCTGCGAGCCATCATGCCTGCATAATCTATGAATCTCTTCCCATGTGCACTATGTTTATGTTTTTGGTTCCTAAACGCATTGTGTTTAAGGAGACCTGCGAGTTTCACTGTTAACTCCATATAAATCTTGCAAATAATAAAAAATATATTTAAAAAAAAAAAAATTAACAGTGATTGTTGCCTTTCAAATACACAGGACTTAATAGCGTCCACCATCATAGGAGAGAGGTATAGCTCTGGTGGGTAGGTTGGTTCATGCGTGCAGTTTCCCTGGAGCACCGTGGCAGGGGTCCCCTCTAGCCCCAGGCCTGGATGAGGGTCAGTGATGTGGTTCCATAGACTTTGGAACGTGTGAGTGCCAAGTCTTTTCCCCTACTGGGGTGGCCGGAAGAACCATATGATAAATGCCTGAGGTCTTCGGCTGGTATGGTCGACGCGTGAAGACTAAGCCTCGATAACTCTCAATCTAGGATGGCAGATCATCCCAGGGGAGTGAGAAACATAAAAACATAGAATGTGATGGCAGATGAGAACCTTTCGGTCATCTAGTCTGCCTAATTTTCTAAATACTTTCATTAGTCCCTAGCCTTGTCTTATAGCTAGGATAGCCTTATGCCTATCCCACACATGCTTGAACTCCTTTACTGTGTTAAGCTCTCCCACTTCAGTTGGAAGGCTATTCCATGCATCCACTACCCTCTCAGTAAAGTAATACTTCCTGATATTATTTTTTAAACCTTTGACCCTAATTTAAGACCATGGCCTCTGGTTGTGGTAGTTTTTCTTCTTTTAAATAAGTGAGTAGGTAGGGATTTGCCCTGAGAAGACACCCTCCTCTATGGCACCGCATTGCTCCTTTCCTCCATAGTAGGTTTCTGCAGTGGCTGTTGTACTCGAGCCTGCAGTTTAGCCCAGAAAGCTGTAAAGATTTCCTCCAGGCACTGTAGGGTTTGCTCAGCTGAGCTGCGAGGAGTTGGTTGTATTAGGCCCAGGTGTCTTGAGCCGTGGACGGGGGTCGCCACCATCTTGGGAGGAAGGATTTGCTGCAGTGTGTCTTGTGGCTGAGGTTATGTGCCCAGGTAGCTTAGTATAAACACAGTGAGCTCAGCGTGGACCTGGATATCCCCCACCGGTCAGAGGGGCGGGGTAACAAGGCTTTAGAGGGTTCACTTTGAGATGCATTGTCCCGAGCGGCAGTTTGGCCGCCTCTCCCAGCCGACAGGCCAACACCCTCAGTAGGCCGCAGAGCCAAACGGCGCTGTCTGATGACAAAACCAGTAGTTTTGGGAGCCTTGGTGTCCCCTTTAGTAAGGATGACTCTCTGCTGAATTCTGAGCTGTTTGTGGCGATTTAAGTGCAGTTTTAAGTTAAGATTCGTTCAGGCAGGAGCTCCTGGAGAACACGTGTTGCGTGCTTGAGAGTCAGCCTCCCCTCCCAGCCTTGCCTGTATTTATTTTCTTTGGAATACACAGGCAGTGGTGTATTTTGAATTTGTGCTGCCATAGGCATGACGGAACTCTGGCACCCATTAATTTAAATTTGTCCCATCCCTTTCTGTCAAGGCCACATCTCTTCCTGTTAAAGACTAACACACGCTTTGACTGACATACACAGAGACACACTCTCAGATACACTGACATACACTCAATGGCAGACACACATACTCACACACTCCCTGATTTGACACAATCTGACAGACACACATAATCACTCAGACACGCACTGACGCGCACACTCACTGACAGACACACATTCACTGACAAACACACATTGACAGACATACACACACTCACTGGCACACACTGATAGACATACGCACACAGTCATTGACAGACATACACACACTCACTGAGAGACACACTCATAGAAATACAAATACTCACTCACAGAGCGCGAGATAGGCGGTGAGGGAGCTGTGATCTTACTGCTCAGCTCCCTAGCGCACTGCTTAGTGGTGCTAGAATGACATCATATTCCGGCTCCCGGCATCACTGTGGGGAGCACTCAGATCAGCGCTGAGGAAGAGCTCAGATTAGCGCTACCTCGCGGCTGCCTATAATACAAACTGTCCGGGCACCCTGGGGGGGCTCAAGGGTGGCCAGCCGGCCAACTCTTGGGCCCCCATAAGTCAAGGCTAACAAGGTATTTGCCAGGGGGGTAGCTTTTTTTTGCCCCCTGAAAAGTGCCGCCCAAGGCAAATACCTTGTTAGCCTCGCTAAATACAGCCCTGTACAAAGGTACGTTAGTTTTAAAATGACTATGGTCCACACAGTTAGGTGGGGCATCTAAAACATTAACAGTCAGACTTTCTCCATTATAAATTCATATTGTGTTCATACAGCGCAGCCCTTGCCCTTGCCAAACAGTCCTACTTTTCCTCTCTCATTAGTTCATGCTCCCACAATCCCAGGCGTCTATTTGACACCTTTAATTCTCTTCTTCGCCCTGCTGTGGCCATCCCCCAAACTAACCTTACTGCTGATAACTTTGCATGTTACTTTACTGACAAGATAGAACAGCTAAGGAAAGAATTCTCCCCTCCTTGCCATTCTGTTTCTCAACCACACATAGAGCATACCTTTCCTACCCTTCAGACATTCTCCCCGGCTACTGACCAAGAGGTGGCTGCTCTTCTCCTCTCGCCCCACCACTTGCCCGCTCGATCCTGTCCCATCTCACCTTATTGGATCTCTCTCCACTTGTCTCGTGCCTTCCTTAACACACATCTTCAACTGCTCTCTCTCTTCTGGCATTGACCCTGCTGACCTTAAACATGCCACTGTTGTACCTATACTAAAAAAAACATCCCTCGACCCGTCCACCCCCTCTAACTATCGTCCCATATCCCTGCTCCCTTTTTCCTCAAAGATTCTGGAAAGACTTGTCTTTACCCGTGTGTCTCATTTCCTCAATTCCAACTCTCTCTGTCACGTGCGTGGGCTATAGGCCCAGCCGAGACAGTGGGGAGAGTGTGGAAGTGACAGGGTTAATGACACCAGACCCCTGGTTACCTGTTGCTAGTCCCAGCAACCACTCAATTAACCCCTGCAATCCCTTCTACACTAACTCCCTTAGTACACTTGACTGCCACCACCAAGACTTTTAAACCCGGGCGTCTTAGGTTACCCCACACACAGGAGAATTATAGTATCACCGTTCTACTTTTACTGATAAAACATATATAGTTAACCCTTTTTGGTAACGTGTTTACCTGAGCTTTCCTCTGGAGAGTGAAGCTCATAGAGAACAGAGACACAAGCTGATTAAGTAAACATTTAATCTGACAAAAAGGATTCACAGTGCTGAGTACAAAATACAGAAATAAATGACATACAGATAACAAATTGCAAAACAGTACATAAAATAAAATAGGAGAAAACACAAGAAATTCCTTACATATATTTACCCCATATAGAATTCTTGTGGGAGTCTTAGATGGTATAGGTCTCCTAGAAGTTACTGACAAAAAGAAAAGGAATAACTGACTACCCTGGATAGTCCAACACCCTCATATATCTAAACTAGTTCTTTCTCAGTGGGCAGACCCCTGGGGGAGGGGGGATCAGAGGGGGCTGGTCTGGCAGTCTATTGCCCACTCTATGAAATTCCTTGGGTCCAGCTCTGGTGATGGCTATCTAGATGTTTTATGGTCTAGGCCTGGTGCAAGATCAAAGACCATAATAAACGTCATCCCAAGGTTTACAAAGAAAAAACAACTCTTAACATATATAAACACACATCAAACAACAACTCATGCTTTTGGCATGACACCTCCCCCTTAAGATGGTGGACAGAAAAATGCACCCACAGGCTGATTTATCTGTCTACCATTAACCCTCTAGTTGCCGAGACAGGCCATCTGCATTCCCATGCAAGCTGCCCTTTTTGTGTTGGACAGTGAAATTATACTGTTGGAGGATGAGGCTCCAACGGAGCAGCTTACCATTGTTACCTGATACTCTGTCCAGCCAATGCAGCGGGTTGTGATCAGTGATGACAGTAAAGTCTCGGCCGTACAGATATGGCTGTAATTTCTGCAAAGCCCATACAACAGCTAGACACTCCTTTTCTATTACTGCATAGGCCACCTCCCTGGGTAACAGCTTCCTACTAAGGTAGAGGATAGGATGCTCTTCTCCTTTAGAGTTAACCTGGCTAAGCACAGCTCCCAGCCCAAAGTTGGAAGCATCTGTCTGGACCACAAACCTCTTACTAAAATCTGGGGCCTGAAGGACTGGGAAGCTAGACAAGGCTGTCTTTAAGGCAGTGAAGGCCTTTTCACAGTCCTCAGTCCACGTTATCTGCTTGGATACTTTCTTTTTAGTTAAATCTGTGAGTGGTTTGGCTGTCTCACTGTAGTCTGGGACAAATCTGCGATAATACCCTGCTGTCCCCAAAAATGACATGACCTGTTTCTTGGTCTTAGGGACTGGCCAGGCCGTAATAGATTCCACCTTACTGGGTTCAGGGCGAATGGACCCCCCTCCTACTCTGTGCCCCAGATACTGCACCTCTGTCATGCCTATCTGACACTTTTCTGGTTTGATGGTGAGCCCTGCCCCTCTTATTTGCTCCACTACTTTGCCCAAATGAACCAAGTGCTCCTCCCAGGTCTTGCTAAATACGGCAATGTCATCCAGGTATGCCACGGCGTATTCCTCATGGCTCTCCAATAATTGATTAACCAATCGCTGAAAAGTGGCCGGGGCATTTTTCATCCCAAAAGGCATCACACTGAACTCATACAACCCAAAAGGAGTGATAAAGGCTGACCGCTCTTGGGCTTCTGGAGTCAGAGGGATTTGCCAGTACCCTCGACTCAAATCCATAATAGTTAAATACTGAGCACCTGCTAACTGATCCAGTAGTTCATCTATCCTGGGCATGGGGTAAGCATCAAATGTGGTCACTGCATTTAACCTTCTGTAGTCTACACAAAACCTGATGGATTTATCTTTCTTGGGAACCAGCACTACAGGAGAAGCCCAGGGGCTCTTTGATTTCCTAATTACCCCAAGCCCCAACATGTCTTCAATCTCCTTATGGATGTGGGCCCTTACCTCTGGGGATACCCGGTAGGCTACCTGTCATAGTGGTGGTTGGCCATCAGTATCTACGTGGTGGGTGGCTAGTGTGGTTCGTCCTGGCTGCCCGGTAAATGTGTCACTAAAGGGGCCTAGTACCTGATGTAGCTGCCTCTTCTGTTCAGCTGAGAGCTCTGGGTTGATTTTTGTATCTTGTAGGGATTCCTGGCCTTTAGCTTCCTGTACCAGATCCAGCAAAGGATCATTACCTAGTTCTTCCTCTGGTGAACTACATACACTGAGTACCAAATTCTCTGGGTCATAATATTCCTTTAACATGTTAATATGATACTGCCTCTGCCTCTCACCCTTTTCAGCGAGGGCTACTACGTAGGTGGTGGGTTCTAAACGCTGCAAAATGAGGAAGGGACCCTCCCAGGCAGCCTGCAACTTATTTTGTCTTATGGGGTTCAAAACCATGACCTTTTGTCCCACTTCATAGACCCGGTCCCTAGCATTGCGATCATACCAATATTTCTGCCTAGACTGCGCTGCTGTAAGATTGTCATGCACTAGCCCTGTCAATGTCTGCATCCTGTCCCTAAACTTAAGAACGTATTCCACCACAGAAGTTTCTGGAGTGTGTAGCCTCCCCTCCCATTCTTCCCTTACCAAATCTAGGGGTCCCCGCACTTTGCGTCCATAGAGTAATTCAAAGGGTGAAAAACCTGTGGATTCCTGTGGTACCTCCCTGTAAGCAAATAGTAAATGGGGTAAATACTTCTCCCATTCCCGGCCCTGTGATTCTACAAATGTTTTGAGCATCTGTTTCAAGGTCCCATTAAACCTCTCACAGAGACCATTGGTTTGGGGATGGTAAGGGCTTGCTACCAAGTGCTGTACATTAACCTTCTTACAGAGACTCTGCATCAGATTAGACATAAACTGTGTACCTCGATCAGTGAGCATTTCTTTAGGGAAACCCACCCTGCAAAATATACTGATCAGAGCGACTGCTACCTTATCTGCCCTGATAGAGAAGGCGATGGCTTCAGGATATCTGGTTGCATAATCCACCACTGTCAGAATAAATTGCTTCCCTGTACTGCTGGGGATAGCCAACGGCCCCACAATATCTACAGCAACTCGTTCAAAGGGTACAGTTATGATGGGCAGAGGCACTAAGGGAACACGAGTAACATCCCCAGATTTACCCACTCTCTGGCAGACGTGGCAGGACCGGCAGTAATTTGCAACTGCAGTGCCCATGCCAGGCCAGTAGAAATTGTGAGCCAATCTTGATTTTGTCTTGGTTACCCCTAGGTGTCCTGCCAAAGGGGTTTCGTGGGCTAACCTCAGCAGCTCACCCCTGAACTGCCTAGGAACCACTAGTCGTCTTTCTCCCTCCCTGGTCCCCTGTATATTGCCAGGAAGGGATTCCCAGTACAATATATTATTATCCCAATATACACGGAGCCTATCTGTGTCAGAGCCTGGTTGTTCGGCGCGGTGTCTCAGCCCTTCCAAGGAGGGGTCACTGCGCAGAGCTTCCAGGAAACTCTTATTGCCCTCTCCCCACCATGCTGCACAAGAAGGTATTGCTCCCTCTGGCAGAGCCTCAAGGGGTGGGAGAGGGTCTACACCATTCTCTGCCTGTTCTACCGCTGCAGCTCTGGCACACTGCTGACGTGTTACTACTGCCACCAGGGGTACACATCCCTGGCTTTCACCTTCCTCCTCCCCCTTACTCTCTGACATCCCAGCCTCACAGTATTTTGATACAGGCACATCACTACTCTCCCCTATATTACATTTGGTAGACATCACTGGTTCAGTTACAGGTAGATATTTATCCACACCCTGCTCTCCCTCCCAGCAATCACACTTCACAATGTCTCCCAAAGTTTCACACAATACCTTAGGTGGAGCAGTCAGTCCAGGCTCACAAACAGTGTCCTCTGGAGCATAGTGGCAGAGCATCCTGCCCAAATCATTCCCCAACAGAACATTAACAGGGATATCCTCTGAAATCCCCACTTCCCGCAAACCTTTGCCCGCACCCCAATCAAGGTACACACGTGCCAAGGGCACAGCGGGGCATACACCCCCAATTCCTTTGATGGACATGGTTCTTCCAGGGATTATGTCCTCTGTATTCATCCCCTTCAGGTCGCACCAGGGTGAAGGAAGCTCCAGAATCTCTCAGTCCCATGGTCACTCGGTCACCCACAATTACACTCTGCAGGTTATCCTCTTGTTTCCCCACGGACCAACCCACAAGCAATACTGATGGTGCCCCTCCACGGACTGGTGAGGGCATATTCCTAATGGGGCAAGTCCTGCTCAGATGACCAATCTGGTTGCATCGAAAACAACGGCGGGCATCTGACTCACTTGACATAGCCCCGGCTACGCTGGCAGTCGGCGGTGAAGTTCTCACTGCAGATCTTACAAGTGGTGATTGAACTGTAGCTTCTCTCCAGGTCGAAGTAGCAGCTGACACAAGTCCACGCCTGGATGTGGGTGCATGGATGTCTGCATAGTCATCTGCCAGTTCTGCAGCAGCCCTAGCATTTTTTGGCTTTCTTTCCAAAATCCACTCTCTTACATTAGGGCTCCGGGTCTGCAAGAACTGCTCTAGGACCAGTAAGTCATTAAGGGCTTCATAGGTAGTAGCTTGTACTCCTGTTACCCATTGCCGGAACGTGGTTTCTAATTGTGCAACATATAGAATGCAGCTGGATGATGGGCATTGCTGCATACTCCTAAACTTTTTCCTGTAAGACTCAGGAGTAAGGTTAAAAGTTTTTTGCAATGCAGATTTGATTGCCTCATAGTTGTTATCAGTCTCTGGGGGAAGGGACACAAACACATCCAAGGCTTTCCCTTTCAATTGTGGAGTTAAATATCTGCCCCACTGGTCTGAGGGTAGTTGATGCTGCCTGCATACTTTCACAAAACTTTTTAAAAATACATCCAAATCTGTCCCTTCTTCGAGGGAAGGAAAATCATCCTTACGGAGCCTACGTGTGCTGGACTCTGATGCATTGCTGTTCAGTGAGGACTGAAGGGTAAATTGCAGTTTAGCAAGTTCCAGCTCATGTCTCCTTTGTGCCTCCCTTTCTGCAGATTCCCTTTCTGCAGCCTGCTGTTGGATCATCACATGCAGGGCCTCCTGAGGATTTGCAGCCATCAGTTGCCGAAATAAATCAGTTGAGCAAATGTCCTTAATGTTTTGAGGGGTACAACCACCAGGCATTTCAGTAAGCAACACTCCTGCAGTAGTAGGGAGCTCGGTAACCCTTTCAGTGTCCGTCTCTGGCTGGAAAATATGGCTGTCAGCCTCCACAAGGTCAGCAATAAGTTGTGCCTTATTTTTGCCAAAAGTTGGTAAATTCTTTTCTTGGCACAACAATTCCAAGGCCTCTTTTGATTGTTTGCGATAGGCCTCCATATTCACAAATGGGATAGAGAAAGAAAAACAAAAGATGGGAGGGGAGAACTGTTTTGCACTTTGTATGTATTTTAAATCAGCACTGAGCTTGGTCTTTGAAAATGACACAAAAACAAGTATGCAATTTCTTTTAGTGCTAAGACCCCCTTTACAGGTAAAATCTAGCAAGCACTAAAAATCTCTAAATATATCCCACTAGCTGCCGCCAGTTTGTCACGTGCGTGGGCTATAGGCCCAGCCGAGACAGTGGGGAGAGTGTGGAAGTGACAGGGTTAATGACACCAGACCCCTGGTTACCTGTTGCTAGTCCCAGCAACCACTCAATTAACCCCTGCAATCCCTTCTACACTAACTCCCTTAGTACACTTGACTGCCACCACCAAGACTTTTAAACCCGGGCGTCTTAGGTTACCCCACACACAGGAGAATTATAGTATCACAGTTCTACTTTTACTGATAAAACATATATAGTTAACCCTTTTTGGTAACGTGTTTACCTGAGCTTTCCTCTGGAGAGTGAAGCTCATAGAGAACAGAGACACAAGCTGATTAAGTAAACATTTAATCTGACAAAAAGGATTCACAGTGCTGAGTACAAAATACAGAAATAAATGACATACAGATAACAAATTGCAAAACAGTACATAAAATAAAATAGGAGAAAACACAAGAAATTCCTTACATATATTTACCCCATATAGAATTCTTGTGGGAGTCTTAGATGGTATAGGTCTCCTAGAAGTTACTGACAAAAAGAAAAGGAATAACTGACTACCCTGGATAGTCCAACACCCTCATATATCTAAACTAGTTCTTTCTCAGTGGGCAGACCCCTGGGGGAGGGGGGATCAGAGGGGGCTGGTCTGGCAGTCTATTGCCCACTCTATGAAATTCCTTGGGTCCAGCTCTGGTGATGGCTATCTAGATGTTTTATGGTCTAGGCCTGGTGCAAGATCAAAGACCATAATAAACGTCATCCCAAGGTTTACAAAAAAACAACTCTTAACATATATAAACACACATCAAACAACAACTCATGCTTTTGGCATGACACTCTCCTTGACCCTCTTCATTCTGGCTTCCACCCTCTCCACTCTACTGAGACTGCACTTATCAAAGTTACTAACGACCTAATCGCAGCTAAATCCAAAGGCCACTACTCCATACTAATTCTTCTGGACCTCTCTGCGGCCTTTGACACCGTTGATCATGCTCTCCTTCTTCAAACTCTTCAATCACTTGGTCTCTGTGACTCTGTCCTCTCGTGGTTTTCCTCTTATCTCTCTCAATGCTCATTTAGTGTCTCCTTTTCTAATGATACCTCCTCCCCTCGTCCTGTCTTGGTTTGAGTCCCACAAGGCTCTGTCTGTGGATTCCACCACCACCTGTACTCTGATAACACCCAGTTATATTTCTACTCCCCGGACCTCTCCCCTGCTGTCCTGCAACGTGTCCCTGCTTGCCTTTCTTCCATCTCTGACTGGATGTCCTCCCGCTTTCTGAAACTCAATCTCTCTAAAACTGAGCTCCTTGTCTTTCCTCCTAATACTGATCCTCCTCTTTCGCTCTCCCTTCAAGTTTGTGGTACCCACATCAGTCCATCCTTACAAGCACACTGTCTTGGCGTCATACTTGATTCTGACCTCACCTTTGAGCCTCACATCTAGCATGTTGCCAAATCCTGTAGATTCCATCTTAAAAACATAGCCCGCATCCACCCCTTTCTTACACAAGATGCTACTAAGGAGCTTGTCCATGCTCTAGTAATTTCCCGCATGGATTATTGTAACCCTCTCCTGATCGGTCTTCCCAAAAGCCGTACTGCACCTCTACAGTCCATAATGAACGCAGCTGCTAGACTGATTTTCCTCTCTAGTCGGTTCTCTCACACCTCACCCCCCTGCCAGTCCTTACATTGGCTTCCTGTATGCTATATAAGTCAATTCTAGGTACTAATTCACACCTATAAAGCACTGAACAACTCTAGCCCCTCTTATATCTCCTCACAGATCCGTAGGTATGTCCCTTCTCAGTCTCTCTGCTCTGCCAGTGACCACCTCTTGTCTGGTGTCCGCACCCATACGGCCAACTCACGCTTGCAGGACTTCTCGCGGAATATGGAATCTTCTCCTATGGAATAGCCTGCCTACCGCCATCAGACTCTCCCCTAGTCTTGCATCTTTTAAGAAGTGCCTTAAAATCCATCTCTTTAGGAAAGCTTATGGCCTCCAAGACTAACCTCTACCTCACATACCTCTCTCTTGCTCTCTCTTAAAGGGCAGCCCACCTTATTTGACTGCAACCTCCTGTCCTAATGTGTTTTACACCCCACCTCCTATAGAATGTAAGCTCGGTCCTCTTCAACCTATTGTTCCCATACGTTTTTTGTAATTGTCCTATTTATAGTTAAATCCCCCTCTCATAATATAGTAAAGCGCTACGGATACTGTTGGCGCTATATAAATGGCAATAATAATAATAATACTAATAATAACAGGATTATTCACTTATGTGAAAATTTAAAATGAATTCAATGTGAATTTGAAACTTAAGGTCAAAATAGACAAACTGGGCAGATTCTATCAGTCAACTATACTTTCATTTTGTCTACTCTGGCCTTAAATTTGAAATTCACTTTGAATTTTCACTTTAGTGTATAACCCTGTAAATCTATTTTTGTGGTAATAATGGCTAATGATAAACGTGTTTTAGAAAAAGCATGTTGTGTCAGTCGTGATTACTTCTGAAATAAAGCTCCACCACCTTTCCTGACATATATATATCTCACGAAAGGCAAAACGACTATTCATGTAAACATTTTGGGGCATTTTTGATAACATCTGACATCCATTAGTTTTGCTTTGGGTTTTCAGATCCTGTCTGCCTTAAAAGGCAGGCTTGCATACATACCTCTTGGGCTTAAATTGGGTGACTTCATCAAGGTTTGGAGTTGAACTCTAAATATGTATCAATAGGTTTGTGTTCTTGAACAGGGCACAGAGTCTCAATAGGTCAGGGTTTTTGGTGAAGGGAACAGAGACAGACAAGTCAAGGGGCAGAGTCAAATTATAAGGGCTTGATAATTATCCTTTTGAACTTGGGGAGATCCAAGTCAATGTATTGCAACAAAACCAGAGAATAGAGTCCCAAAGTAGGCCAAAATGTCATACAGGGTTGCTGTATCTCTTGTGCAGAGAGAATTTGCTGGCATTTCGATTTTGGACTGCAATTATGGGTAGGATTAGTCTGATATTCCTTGGAGCTGGCTCTCTCTGTAATGGCACAAGCGAGCATAACTATTTTGAGGCCTGAGCAGGGTTTTACCAAAGTCCTGAGTTCCCTAAGCTCTTGTCCATTCTCAGAATTCTCTGTTTTTGTTGCAATGCATTAACTTGGCTGTCCCTAAGATAAAAAGAGTAATCAAGATGTGGACCCAGTGCTCTCTGTGCCTAAGGAGGTATCAGCTACACCTCGTTGATGAGGCCCAAAGATGGTCAAAACTGTTGTCTGGGGTTTATGTATCTTTCGTGCAGAGAGAACCTGCTGGCATTTTGGTGCTACACTGCCCTTATGTATGGTACTAGTCTAATATACCTTGGAATCATTCTCATTTTATCTGCTTTTTTAATCTGTCTAGTTAAGTGAGAAAATCCAAATGATGGTCAAGGAGAACAGCCATGTCAGTAACAAATAATCTGTACTGTTAGTGGGGAGAATCGAATGAGTTTGTCAAGATGACAACCAGTCCGTTAACAAAGAATCTGTCTGGTTTAGTGGGTCAATCCAAGGAGAAAGACAAGATGACAGCCGGTCAAACAACTAGTAATCTCTCCAAATTAGTGGCCAAATCTGAGTTCAAGAGGAGAGTCAATCCAGCAACAAGTAATCCATCCGGTGTAATGGACCAATCTGAGGGAATAGTTAGGAGGGCAGTCGGTTCAGCAACAAGTAATGCATTCGTATAGTAGGAGAGAGTATTAGGCTGATCGTGAAGACCGGGTACGTCTTAGTAACTTAGGAGCTGCAAGAAGTAGAAGCATGATAAACCAGACTCAAAAATAGAGCATGGAATCTTTGGTGTACGCTGTTTAAATAGGAAGCTGGTTAAAGCGACAAAAACAATATATGTACGCTAATATGTGAGACAAAAAATAAATAAATAGGTACGTGAAAAAGTGATTCCCCAGGTGTACCTCACAAAAAAATGTAGTCTGCACTCTCCCTGATAATACTGGCAAATGTCGTGATGTATAATATATATTGGGATAACGCCCTAACTAGTTATATTATTACACTCAGATTTCTTTCTACATTTTTAAATTTCTGTTGCCTCTAACGTTTATTAGACATAATGTAAGACTCCTGGCACAATTTATATTATAGCTTTCAATAATGTATGGTACAAATTCCTTGTACACAATAAGAAGGTGGGCTATATAAACATTCCTATTCTACAGCTATTCAAAAACATTGTGTATACATCAATTAATACATCTAGGAGAGTTTAGAAGATCACTGTCTGGAATGGAATCAAATCAAACTTGCAAGAAACAGGATCCTAACTAGGAAAGATAAGAAAGCAAAAAATAAAATAAAAAACAGTGTAGGGTTATATTACAGGTCCTTAAGGAGTCAAAGCTTAAGGAATACATTCAAGACATTGAATAAGATAAAAAAGAGTCTTTAAAAAATTGGACCACTGGATGTCCACAATAGTGTATTCTATGTTACCAGAGGACAGGCTACACAGAAGAAATTGGGTCAAAGCAAAGAAATCAAAATAGGAACTATGTTGAGCAACCATGCAAACAAAGTTATAAGAACCAGAAATGTTCTCTGCATTTTTAATACCAATTCTGTACATAGTGTGAGTTGTAATCGCATAATTGACATGTCAATCTTGTGTCACCCAAAGCAAGTAAAGATGTGTGAGGAGTATGTACCAACTTGGGTGACATGTACCAACTTGGGTGACAACTTGGGTGACTCATGCTAGTGCTATTGCCGCATTCTTCATTTTTAAATGTATCAATTCATATTTATTCATTTATTTAAGTATTGAAGGTAATTGTATTCTAAACAGATAAAATATATAATTAATATTTTGTATATTTAATATATAAAATATATATATATATATATGACAGAACACAAGGGGCTGTGATTAAAACATTTGTATATTCTAGCTGAAGTTCTGAACTGTACTTGCATTTTAAGCAACTGGGGGTTAGGGATTCACCCCACATTCTACAATCCAAGAAAAGCTAGAAGCTCCTGACCAGCGGACAAGACTACCGCAGGTTACTGTAAACTACCACCAGACAGACTACAAGATCAACACTGTCCACAAGTACGTCTATCACACCAGGCAAGACCCAAAGTGCAGACAAAGAGGCCTCTGAGACAGTCCACCACCAGATGCAAGATGTTAGCAGGAACAGCATACACAGAGAGACACAACCAAGTTGCTGGGATTGTGTACTGAAACATCTGCACAGAATATGGATTGTATATGTGTATAATCAAACAGCAACATTACATACAAACGCACTACACACAAGCAGATCAACTGGTACATCCCTAGCTGGCAATGCATCGTAGGTTGATGAAAACAGATTTTGGCCACTATTGTGCTATACAAAATAATTTCTTGCACCAGGGCCCACTGTACAGATGGCACATAGTGCTAGGATTTGTGGAACACTTTTATATTAGAAACATACATTGATGAAATGACCCATTTCAAGTATAACTATGTTTTTCAATCTTGCAACCAGGGTTCGGGTCTTGTATGGGTATAGAATATATATATTTTTTTCATTATGATTTTTGCTAAATCACATTAATAGAGATATTATTTGAGATATCACATGGCGTGAATATATAAGTTTACAAGGTGGAAATTAATGTGAGGTGAATGTGGCCTGTCCAAGTTTCACTAACTATAGTAAGATAATATAAATTTGATAGCTACCTTACTCTTGTTGAAAATCAAAGACTGAGCAGAAAAAACCCAATCACAACGCATGGATGAAATTACCAAGCCCTTGAACCTAATGTACACAGAATGAGGAGAACAAAAACACTCACCATTCGGGATATGAACTCAACCTTTGAATTAAAAGCTTAATTTTCTACTTCTCTTGGCTATTTTGTTAATATCAATATTAACTAAGTTTGTAAAGTTTTTGAACTACTACACACAGGATGTACAATTCAAACACCCTCCTGGAGACTTCACATATCACCTATAGGTACATGCTAAGTGTGTCTAAGATGCTTGCAAACTAAACAGATTTCACAGAAGACCTTCATTCTACACATGCCACTTGCTCTTAACAACTTATCCAGACAACCATTTTTCAATATCATTGAGTCAGTGTGTGCTGTATAAGGGGAGGGAAATGATAGCACTGCGTAACTGTGCAGGTTTACCTTTTAGAATTAAAATTTAGAAGTTAACCTTTTCCCAAAAGGAAATAATGTCAGTAGTTCTCTTTTGTAACACTGGCAATACTTTTTTTTTTTTTTAATTCTGACGGCAATTATCTGGTGGGGCCCCTGTGGATGGGCCTCTACTGAGTGTAATACTAAACAAAAACTTGTTAACCGTTTAATAACCACACATTCTTAAATGATTTATTCGTATCACCAAACACACATGTTGGAAAATTGGTGTTCTCTGTGACTCTTGTTTAATTTTAATTGATTTAAAAGTATGTCCTATTGTCTTCTAAAACAAACACACACTTTCCCATTTGTAAATTCAAGTTTATTCCAACAGAAAGCACTTGCAATTGATTTATGGCAAGTTACTTGGTCACTATGCGGTGCTTATCGTTTTAGAAATCTAGACCTTAAGAGACATCTATAGAATCTATAGATCTATAGAAGCATTTGAGTAACACATACAGTTTTCAAAGACTGTACATTTGCAAGCTTCTTTTTCACATAGATGATTGTCTAGTTGTATTCACAAAACATGATGCTTATGTTGCCATAACTATCAAGGCAAAACAACAGCTAATTCCATATACATCCTTTAAGAAATTACATGTAGGGAAGTACTTAATATGGGGGTGTGGAGTGTGAATAGCAATACGCCTATACAGATGTGTAACCAAAAATCCTTGCACCGAACCTGCCAACCATGGCAAGAAATGTTTTTCAGTTGCATAGACCACTCATCCCTGCTCACTTAAAGTTCCTTTCTAGGAACCGCAGAGGACTGCATGATATTGTATCATTTTTCAAAGCTTCTATTAGATCTTACAGTAAGGCGTGCAAGGAAGAGGTAATGGTGCCACGGGAAGCTCATATATCTTGCTCCATTACACTAGGCACTGAATAATGATGTGTTTTATGGGCTACAAAGCTGTAAATCAAAAATAATTCATCTAGACCTGTTGGAATTGCATCCCCTTGCATCTATGTTTTCTTTATTTTTTTTTCCAATCTGTGTTTTTATTGAGGTACTGATAAAGCCTTGACTTGCACGAGAAAATGTAAAATCAAGACATACATGCATATATAGCATACATAACAGATTACAACTGTTTGCTTACACCAATTTTTTTAGAAAATAATAACAGGCTACGTAAACATAATGGCATACATGTCTGAAAGTTAAACAGAGGCTAAACTGGTAATCTACATAGACTAACTAGCCATGAAGATTTTAGGTATATAATAATCTAAGCATATGCATAGCGCAAGCTAAAACATGAATAAGCTGCTGGAACTAACCACCACTTTTAAAATAGCAAAGAAAATAGCTAGGCAAGGACGCAAGACCTAGGCAGTAGGCTATCACCTTATGGGGAGGAGAGAGTCACCCTACTTCTATAGTCGGTAAACATGGGGGGTAAGCCAGTCTTCCAATGGCAGTATCAGAATTCCGGCTCCAAGGTATAGTACCTTGCCAGCACCAGGCTTAATTGAGGGCAAACCGCTTCCATCCAAAGACTTGATGGTGCATAGAGATCAAGTCCTTCCCTAACTGGGGACAGCAAAAAGTCCTGCTTGACTATTCTTGGTTTTCTGCTGCTAGCGAGGAATGTATTGCACGATCAAGCCTCTGAAAGCCCTTGGCCCAGGTAAGACAGTGCTGTGTGGAACAGGCAGTGGAGTAGGGCCCTCACCCAGTATTGGCCCTTCCATGCTCTGCTGCTTGTAGGTCAGACTTGCGACTGAGACTGCTGCTTGTAGGTCAGACTTGCGACTGAGATTCAGTGCTGCTGCTACTCTTTCCTCCATTTTTTTGCCCAAAAGAGAGTGAAGATATCCTACAGGCAAAACAAAATGCTCTATATAGTGCACGTGAATGCCTTGCTTCCACTCGAGCCTTGCTCCTCTGTCATTTTTAGAAGCGTGAATGCTATATAATGAGCAATGATAGCAGGTGTCCGAAGCTTGAGTAGATGGACAGGTTAGTCCAGAGACTGGGATAATACCCTCCGGTCCAGGGGAAGGGGTAGGAGATTGTCTGGGCCGTTCAGCTCTTGTGAGAGTGAAGGAATTGTCCGCCTTCCCTCAACTCGGGCGCATGTAGGCGGCAAAAGCCAGCACGGTTCCTGAAGAAAGTTCTCAATAGGAGTGTTGAGGAGCCACCAGGGTAGGCAGCACCTTTGCCAGATGGTTTCAGCACCATAACCCGGGATATCCCCAGTGAAAACGGCACTGATGTCAGGAGCTCGAACAAGACATGTCTTGACAGCTAGAGAGTCAGGCTCCACCCCCCAAAAAATTATATGTTTTCAGTTCAGCTACACTGGCTGAACTGAACATTTAAATTGGCTAAAATCGGAAACTTAACACAATCGATCCCCTCATTTCATTTTTTTCACCATTACAATGCCCGTTTATTAACATTACCAAACAATGATTTGTGATTTGTAAATTTAGTATAATAGATAACGATATTATTTACAACGGACAATCACAGAATACAAGTCAGGCACTATGAGTTAGTCATTGTGAGAATATTCTGTAATGTCTAAGGAAATAAAAAAAAAGTAATAAAATAAACTATATTACAAATACTGAACCTTTACGAAAAACATCTGCACAGTGTGAAACAAGCTTAATTTTTTTATATTTAAAACTCCAGCTGTTAGAAGATTGAAGGAATCCTTGTGATATCAGCATGAAAGAATTATATTTCATTTGCCACTCTCGTCATGGTATAGGAGGCAACACAATCCAGATGCCTTATTTAAATCTTTAAGTGTGTCTACTTTGTAATTGCTGTCTGCGTATTAAGTTTCTTCTTTATATTCCTTAGATAATTGATTTGTCACCATGACTGTATAGTTTAACTCTTATATCTTAGTATTATAGAAGCAGTCCTGATGCTGAAGTGGTTAATAAGAGCAAATAACACAGTTTTACACAATGTGTCTGAACAATATTGCTCAAATTAGATTCTTCAGAATTGTACTCCATTTTTTATTTATCTTATAGGGACATTTCACACACCAATGTAACTTTAATGTTTGTGATACAGTTAGGCCTCTTTAATTTGCTGTATTTTTTAAGCCATGCTCCAATCCTTGATAAGGCTTTTTCTGCTCTGAGACGGTATGGATAAGGAGGCAGGTTTATGGGGCAGCATTCTGCAAAACATGTATTTTTTGCAAAAAAAAAATAAAGGATATTAATGAGGCCAAACAATATACAACGTATGAAAGTTGTATTTGTGCTGGAGTGTCTCTTTAATAATAAAACCCAGACACAGAACCAATGCAAAATAACACGTTATTATAGATAATTACATTTACTATAAAGGTAAAATAATATGTAAAAATAAATAATTACCTGTGTGTGTGTGTATGTATGTGTATATATATATATATATATATATATATATATATATATATATATATATATTTCAGGCTCAACACTAGACTTTTCACAAGACCTTTCTTTGAAAAAAGCCTCCTGTTGAGACTGAAATGCTGATACATTGTGATTATCTGCTTTTGGAATTAATAAAGCAGTGAACAGTTTGATTAAGAAATTCAGGAGTGCGCTTCTCCTTATTTGGTATAACTATGGCTGATCGCTGCGCCAGGGTAAGCACAGCTTTATTAAAGGACCACTCTAGGCACCCAGACCACTTCAGCTTAATGAAGTAGTCTGGGTGCCAGGTCCAGCTAGGGTTAACCCATTTTTTTTATAAACATAGCAGTTTCAGAGAAACTGCTATGTTTATGAATGGGTTAAGCCTTCCCCTATTTTCTCTAGTGGCTGTCTCATTGACAGCCACTAGAGGCGCTTGCGTGCTTCTCACTGTGATTTTCACAGTGAGAGCACGCCAGCGTCCATAGGAAAGCATTGATAATGCTTTCCTATGTGACCGGCTGAATGCGCGCGCAGCTCTTGCTGCGCGTGCGCATTCAGCCGACGGGGAGGAGAAGAGGAGGATCGGAGGAGGAGAGCTCCCCGCCCAGCGCTGGAAAAAGGTAAGTTTTAACCCATTTCCCCCTTCCAGAGCCGGGCGGGAGGGGGACCCTGAGGGTGGGGGCACCCTCAGGGCACTATAGTGCCAAGAAAAAGATTATGTTTTCCTGGCACTATAGTGGTCCTTTAAGCTGTGTACCTGGTTCTTGGGACAATATATATGAGGGGAAGATTATATATATATATATATAAACACATGAGATAGGGAGCAAGAAAGTTTAAGTAAAATAAATAAATACAATCAAATGTTTTTACTGATATTAAATTACTACACTAGGAGATTTATTTAGTTCCTAACTGCAATTTGTGCAAATTTGGGCCAAATGGATGATCGTATGAATAATTCAATGATAACAAATAACAGAAAATTGTTCAGCACTCCTTATATTGAAAAGATATTATTTTATTGGCAATCCAAAAAAGAATGGTTTGACTGTATGTCTCTTTAAAGCAATCTACCAGACACTGAATGCATTCTGGCAATTGGAGACAATCCTGTCGGACCAACCAAATTCCAACCTGAATAGGTTTTAATAGATGTGAGAATTGTAATTCATGTTGGACAAAATCCAGTGTTTAGTGAATAACCCTTTTAGAATGTGTAATGTTGTAGTTTTCTTCACTTACCTTAGACATAATTAAGGACAATCTTTTGTTAACAGATTATTGTCTCAGAGTGCTTTGCTTGATTTAGAAATTATGTGTTAATAAGTGCAGCATAACATTTTATCAATAATTAAATTCGTCTTTAAAGATAAAATAAAGAAATTACCCAATTGAATAAAAAATTAAGTTCACTTATAACTTAAGTTAACTTTTTTTTAAGTGATGCTCTGACTTCTTTTAAAGGGATATGCATCCCTTCGAGACAACTGACAATTATCTCATTCTGCAGGCAGAATAAGCAGGTACATTTTTTGTTTGTTTTAATATTTACCTGCTTTTTCTTTCCTGCATTTTCAATCCATAGCACCAATTGCACATGCATTACTCGGTAACAAATGTGCACTTGAACACTCTTGCAACATCATCAGTGACATTGCTAGATTCCACAACGCATGCAGACCATGGATTTACACTTGATACTTCCCCTATTCACCCAGTAACACTCACCAACTCAGTCACCATGTCACAGTCATCCTGTGACTATGAGCCACCCAACACAGTCACCCTGTCACACTCACCCCCAAACAGCTTTTTACAGTCACCATGTCACATCAGCCACACAGTAAACCCCATATAGTGGCATCCCACCACAGACAGTAACCCTCATAAAACAAACATGTTTCCCTCACACACAGCACAATAAACACATCAAGACCACAAGCTGCTCCCACTATACATTCAACAAACTTCAAGCAGCTACTCCCCACACGTAAACAGAATGCACACATCAAGACCACAAGCAGCTCCTCCTATACATACAACACACTTCAAGCAGCTACTCCCTACACACAAACATTTCCAGCTCACAGACATAAACACACAGGGATACACATACACAAAGACATAGACTCACAGATGCACAATGAAACTCACTTCCAGAAACACAATCGCAGGCACATACGCACTGCCACACACAAACTGTGATTTGCGTGTCTGTACCTGTCAATGTGTGTTTGTATGTGGGTCTCTGTGCATCAGTGGGAATGTTGTGTGCATGTATCAGAGTGTGCATATGTATCAGGGCATGTATGTGTTAGTAGTATAGTACTTTCAATTTCAATCCCCCAAAAAGTCCCAATTTTAAGAGCTTTTTCTAATACCTTGGAATCATTTATGATTCTCATTCAAACAAATTAAATCCATTTAATAAGTCCTTGATTTAATAAACTTCTCAAATGATTCAATACTGATATAAAAACTTTCCAAACCATTTATCTCCAAACATCCATGTAGTCTTTAATGGTGACTTTTGTAGATAAATTATTTAGAAAAAGGTTTTCTAACAGTATTGAATCATTTTGCTTAGCTTAATAAACCGAGGCTTTGGGCCTTGTTTTCATTTGTTTGAATGAGAATCATAGTTGATTCCAATGTGTTAGGAAACCTTTTCAAATTATTTATCTACAGAAGTCACCCTTAAATTCTATGGGATATTTTGTAGATAAGTCATGTTGAAAATGTTTTTCTAACACATTGAATTCACTATCACTTTGTTTCAAACAAATTAAATCGAGACCATAGATCTCAAATTAATTATTTTGGAAAACCTTTTCAAATGATCACAATTTGTTAGAAAAACATTTGAAATGATTATTTAAAGACGTCGCTATTAAAGTCTATGGGAATTTTTGTAGATAAATTGAGACTTGAAAAAGAAAATATTTTGTAAATGGAATTATTTTACATAATTACATACATAGGTGTTCAAATACCTGTATGGCAATCTTTTTTGTTTTGTTTTACTATTGTCCACCTGCATCTGGTTTGAAAATCCCTTACAAATGGACATGTCACTTGTATGGTTCTTAATCACGATAAAAATGAATCTTCTTTGTGTTTCTTGGTTTTGTTCCAGACTTTACCAATTATAAAAATTAAACATTTTTTTTTCTACCTAAAACAATTTATTGGTATACTATGTCTGACAAAACGCAATCTTTAGCTCCCAGATATTTTATTGTTGATGTATTGGTGATTAACTGTTGGCTGTAAAATTTATACAGACCAGAAATGTGGGTTTTCAAAAGATATGGGACACCTCAATAATTATGTTAATAACATGGACATTGTAGTGTTTAGCCACTCGAATCCCACACTGCCAGTACACAGATACATACTTCCTTTATAATTCAGCCTTTGTGAGTACATCATATCCAGAAACACAAATTCTGATTTTAAATTTAGGCTTCTCGTAATTTCTAGTTCCAGATTTATGAAAACCCTGATGGAGCATTGATTCTCTTTACCCTCAACTCTTCCCTACAAGACGTCTTGAAGACTTACCATTCTAAATAAAATTCCTCCTTGCTCATTAGCTGCTTCTCTAGTCTACAGCACACTGTTCAGTTTTTTTTACATATTGCACCTTAAGGGATAGCACATAATCCCTAATGCTTTTTAAGTAGCAATATTTCTGCAGATGATAAAAGAAATGTATACAAATTAAACATGATGTATATTTTTATAATCTAACCCCTTAATAATGTTTTGATGTCCTACAAATCATTGGCTTTAACAACTGGAAGTTCAACATGGCACCTCATGGCAAAGAACTCTCTGAGGATCTGCAAAAAATAATTGTTTCTCTACATGAAGATGGATGGCCTAGGCTATAAGAAGATTGCCAAGACCCTGAAACTGAGCTGCAGCACGGTGGGCAAGACCATACAGCGTTTTCACAGGACAGGTTCCACTCAGAACAGGCCTCTTCAACCAAAGAAGTTGAGTGCACGTGCTCAGCGTCATATCCACAGGTTGTCTTTGGGAAATAGACATATGAGTGCTGCCAGCATTGCTGCAGAGGTTGAAAGGGTGGGGGGTGTCAGCATGTCAGTGCTCAGACCATACACCACACACTGCATCAAATTGGTTTGTATGGCTGTTGTCCCAGAAGGAAGCCTCTTCTGAAGATGATGCACATAAAAGCCCACAAACAGTTTGCTGAAGACAAGCAGACTAAGGACACCATCTGAACCAGATAAACTTATTTGGTTCAGATGGTGTCAAGCGTGTATGGCGGCAACCAGGTAAGGTGTACAAAGACAAGTGTGTCTTGCCTACAGTCAAGCATGGTGGTGGGAGTGTCATGATCTGGGCCTGCATGAGTGCTGCCGGCACTGGGGAGCTACAGTTCATTGAGGGAACCATGAATGCCAACATGTACTGTGACATACTGAAGCTGAGCATGATCCCCTCCCTTAGGAGACTGGGACATAGGGCAGTATTCCAACATGGTAACGACCCCAAACATACCTCCAAGACGACCACTGCCTTGCTAAAGAAGCTGAAGGTAAAGGTGATGGACTAGCCAAGCATGTCACCAGACCTAAACCCTATTGAGCATCTGTGGGGCATCGTCAAATGGAAGGTGGGGGAGCAAAAGGTCTCTAACATCCACCAGCTCCGTGATGTTGTCGTGGACTCCATGCCCGAGAGGGTTAAGGCAGTGCTGGAAAATAATGGTGGCCACACAAAATATTGACACTTTGGGCCATATTTGGACATTTCCACTTAGGGATGTACTCACTTTTGTTGCCAACGGTTTAGACATTAATTGCTGTGTCTTGAGTTATTTTGAGAGGACAGCAAATTTACACTGTTATACAGCCTGTACACTTACTTTACATTGTAGGAGAGTAATTTCTTTAGTGTTGTCACATGAAAAGATATAATGAAATATTTACAAAAATGTGAGGGGTGTACTCACTTTTGTGAGATACTGTGTATATATATCTCACAATATATACATGGTGTGTGTGTGTGTATATATATATATATATTATATATACACACATAAGATATTTAGAAAATGCATTTTCTGTCCTTAAACCCCCCCAATATATAATATGTATCAGGGTACTTAGAAAGTAACCCGCAAATTCCATTTTTTGTTTGGTTCTGAACAATTACCTCCGTCCTTACGGGGCTAAATTTGTAAGTATCACTGAACAGCAATCTGTGCATGAAATTGTCTTATTTTCTAATAAAAAGTTAGATAAACTCACCCAGTTTTTTTCAAAATAGAGAATTCATGTTCTATGACCGTAATTTGGGTATTGAGTTTAAATAATCACCTAGAAATGAAATCAATAGCATGACCTATTATATAGCCATCACTGAGATAATTTCTGGTCCAGAATATGGTACCCATCACGCTTACCCTGTGTATGTCAACACGGGGCACCATTTATGAATACACAGTTCTGGAAGTAAGAAGGTTAATTAATTTATCTCATGCACTATTATAAAAACCAAACACGTGTAAATTTAACATTTTAAACATTTTCTTTAATTCAACTCAGATCCGCTATACTCACATTCAGTCAATAAGCAGAACGGAGCAGCTGTTTGATATCACTCTCTACATGTCTTCATAAAATTTGTAATTCTCCACAAGTCTGTAGACATGATTACATCATTTTGTGGATTAAATGTGACATTTATGAAACTGATGAAATATAAAATGCAGGTCATTGATTCTACAAATCAATGCATATAAAATAAACAAGACTATTGAACAGTAGTGATGTCCTGAACGGTTCGCCGAACGGTTCGCCACGAACGGTTCACCACGGACTCATCATTGAGTAAACTTTGACCCTGTAGCTCACAGTCAGCAGACACATTCCCAGACCCTCCCACCTCCTGGACAGCTCACTAGGAATGCAGCTTCAAAATGGATGCTGTCCAGGAGGTGGGAGGGCCTGGGAGGGAAGGTCTGCTGCTGATTGGCTGGAATGTGTCTGCTGACTGTGAGGTACAGGGTCAAAGTTAACTCAATGATGAGTCCGCGGCGAACCGTTCGTGGTGAACCGTTCGGCGAACCGTTCGGGACATCACTATTGAACAGTATTGAATGCCATAAGAACGTAAAACACCCCATTGGCCACTAGCATGGTTCATCTGATTTCCAGTTACATATAATTTCAAATTGGTTATTTTTGTATAATTGCATTCGCTGGAAAGTGCTATCCAACAAGTCTTATGACGATAAACCTCAGTACAACTCTAGTACATTCATAAATATAAAATGAATAATAATTATATGTAATAGTATGCTTTAAAACTTGTTTACCATTACATATAAAATCTTTCATGCATACGTGACCTAATGATGTCCAGGACAATATCGACATTGTTGTGCCAGTTTTGTCATTCAACGTTTGCTTATTTCTCTGAATGACCTTGTGTCAGGGGTTACCCATGAACCCTCTTTAGATGGAGCATATCTAAGGCCCATTAACAGTTAATCCGTTAAGTAAATAAAAATCATCTTAGAAGTCTTCTTGGTTTCAGGTTTATGTGGCTCCAGAAGGCAAACATAAAGCAGGTCTAGATTTTCTGAACTAGGTGTAGGATCACTACATCTTCTATGGAGATGGGACTCAGTGCTGCTGCAATATTATATTACAGAGCATTATAGCAAGTTGTAACATAGAAGTTACGACTATAGAGGAGTATAAACAGAATGAGACTACTGTGTTGTAAAGAATGCAATGTAACTATTCCAAACCAGGATGCAACCAATGTAAATTAAGGGTTAAAAGTAATGCAACTAGAGAATAACTACAAAGTTATTCAAAGTGAATTTCAAATTAAAGGTCAAAGTCGCGGAACTGGAAAAGTTCTCTATGTCAGCTATACCTTCAGTTCATCTACATATGCCTTATATTTGAAATTCTCTTTGAATTGACTTGTAATTCTCTTTGCTAGTAAATACACTTCTATATATCTGGAATAAAAAGAAATGGGAAGTGAGAGAACTTACTTTCATAGTGAGTAATTGTAATCTATTTTCCTTTTTCTATCTTGTTTTAAAGAGATGCTGTCATGGGTTACTTGACCCTCTGCTTCCCGGCTGCATTCTCATTAAAGAGGTGGACATTACACTACACTTATGTAACACCTACCTCCAATCCACTCGCACTACTCCTCTGTTCTTTGCTGATTTTTCCTGCTTGGGGACATTTCCCAAAGCAGAGGAAACCTCTTCCATGATGCCAGCATGCTGGTAACAAAGTCACGACATTCCGTTCTTATACTATATATATATATATGTTAGGTCCCTGTTAGGTCCCTGTTCTCCCCCTTCTCCCCCCACCTTACCCCTTGTAAAAAGGGTGAAAACACTCAGCAACACTCAGGTTTGCTGGATTCTCACAGAAGAGGAGAAACCAACAGTAATACAAGGCTAGGTTCATGTCATGATGAATTTCATGGTGACTTCATGATGTCACATGGTCTTTGATGCAGCACCATTTCTTTAAAGTTATCTGGTCATGTTGGGTACCTGTTTGGGCTGTGATGTGCTTCCTCAGATCTTTGACCTTCTACTTCAAACTTTTTTTAACCTTTGCCAAAAAGGTTACAAACACCTCAATCATGATAGATGACATAGGCGTGCACACTGGGCACTCCCTAATCCCTGCAGCCTGCGCATGGATCGAGGCCAGCAGGGGAGATCAAAGGATATCCCCTATCGATCCATGCAGAGCAGGCGCTATCCGAGCACCGGCCCTGCTATGTGCCTTAATGTGTCGGTGAGGGAGCTCGAGCCAGCAGCTCCGCTGGGTTCCTCTTGCGAAATCTTTGCAGCACCCTCACACATACACACAGCACACTAACAGCACCCTCTCTCACACACACACACAACACCCTGCACATTCACACACACAGCACCCTCACACACACAGCACACTAACAGCACCCTCTCTCACACACACAGCACACTAACAGCACCCTCACACACACACAGCACCCTCACAGCACCCTTACACACACACACACACACTAACAGCACCCTCACACACACAGCAGTGTATGTATGTATGTATATGTGTGTGTGTATACAAATATACACACATATGTGTAAATATAGACACACACACACATATACATACATACGTACACTGCTGGACATACATCCAAAGATTCCTTGCACTTCAGGCTTAACGTTTTGATGTGTACTAAATGCCGGGTTCCGGATCCAGGTCATCCGTATACAAAAAACCGAAGTGATGGTCCGTACTCACGGTCTCTGTTAAAACACAACTCTTATTACTCACATAAAAGAAAATTATGATATCATGTAATGTCAACGTTTCAGTCCCAGGTCGGGACATGCTGTCCTGAGGAAAGTCCCGACCTGAGACTGAAACGTTGACATTACATGGCATCATAATTTGTACTTTTATGAGAGTAATAAAAGTTATGTTTTAACGGAGACCGTGAGTGCGGACCATCACTTCGATTTATATATATATATACATACTTATACACGCGGCATGTGTTTGAGCTTCAGGGTGCATAACCTAATGCAATAGGCTGCGCAAGCCTATGATAGATGACAGATGATATCTGCTTGAAGCACTCTTCCTCACAAACACCAACAGATTAAGATGCTGATAACTCTTAAACAGCACACAATTAAAGAAGAAAAGGCTTTGCGAATTGATTCATCTTCAACAATGCTATACACTTCCTGCAACTCTCTAACAGCCACACTCAGTGGAGACAAAGTTCACTTGAGCAGCAAGCTGCAGCCACACACGTGTATATTACTGAGAGAAGTAGCCTGCAATTTGTAAAATGCAACCAGTGGCACAGAAGCACACTAAAAAATCAAATACCCAGTCTCTATAAAATGGAACAAAAATCACAGTATGGAAAAAGCATTGCCCTATCAGCTTCTTCCACCTGCTCCTGCAGATGCATCAGGTGTAGTCAAACTACAGACAACCAGGGTGAAACCACTATAATGAAAGACATTTGAAAAAATGGAGGACATGGTAAACAACTTCTGATGCATAAGGGTTTATGTGTTAAAGCTGGCAATGTGTAATAAAAAATCTAGGTAGCACTGTTCAGAGCTTGACATATATTAACTCTGGTGAATTAATGAAGGGACTTAAGGGGCTTCAATCTTCCTTTAATTTAATAATAGCAGCTGCTGTCTGTGCTGTGAAATAATCTGTAGCACAATCTGCAGGGAGGATGTTCCAGTGTTATCTGGTCATGCTGCATGGCTGGAATAATGCATAACAGTATGCTACATCATATGCTAACGTTAGGGGGCATTGAAACGCTCTTTAGAGACAAATGACTAATTCCGACTAACCTCAAAAGAATTGTTTGAAGGGGAAACAGCACTTCTCAGGATAGTAAGTTTACTTGACCCTGAACTTAACAAATAACTATCTGTGATTTCATGCAAAATTCCAGACTGCTGTTTTTACCTCTGGCCTGGAATTGTGTGCTTCCAACTTGGGCCATTATCAATCTTTCTTATGTCCTTCCTCTTTCATTTCGAAGAAAAAAAACCCATCAAAAACAACCCAATACATAAAATAAACAAACAGCCTTTGCACCTGTCATTTAACATAGAGTGAGATCTCACCCCAACGTACATCAGATATATTCATTGAGGTAGAGCTAATTGTGGCAAACATTCCTATGCCACAGACTCCAGGAGGAGTGTAAAAACTAGCCTCGTGCCTAAAAACTATGGGCCTCGCCCCAGAAACCCCTTCCTCACCTGCAATTTACTAGTTTCCTCACCTGGTCACCTTACCTGACTATACCTGGCTCTCCAACCCTCCACCTCTTCTGGATAGAGCTGTATTCACTGAACTACCTCCTCCCAGCTGTGTCTGCTCCTCAGCGCCCTTCCCATGAGACATCCAAAGATACCCTGGACTTGGGAGAGCCAGAAGACCTCTAGGAAAGCGCCACTGTTTTGGGTGACTGGGTGTTACGCTACTTGGGTGATTTGGCTTGGAACTCAACTGCAGCTTATAAACCTCCCTAATTACATAAGTGAAGATACGGAGAAACTTTAAAGTATCAATACTGTAGCTTTAAGAAAAGAGGGAATTGCTGGTAAATTGATTCAAACAAAGTTTTAATAAGTGTTAAACTTAAATGATTGCATTTAGGCAATAATCCAATAAGAAGAAGTGCAAGTAATCAACAATACAACGTTCATTATTAAGTATTTCCTCAGAGATGCATTAAGTAACATTCTTTGGTTAATGAGAATAATCTTCAATAGTAATATTAAGCAAATAGCTGAGAATAGTTGCATAGCAAGAACAGTTCATAGCTAATAGGCATGATGGGAGTTGTCCTCCAAATAATTAGTAACTTGAAGCAGTGAGTGTAATTGAAAAGCAAGAAACAGTTCATAGTGAATTAGCATAGTAAATGAGCATGATGAGAGTTGTCCTCCAAATAATTAGTAGCTTGTAGTAGAGAAGATTTCAGAAAGCAAGACTTAGTTCTTATTAAATGAGATTGTAGATAATTAGATGAGAGGTATACTTAAGGTTAGTTGTCCTCCAATAATAAAGAGATAATGTCCACTTGTAAAGTGAGTTTCCGTTCTCCAGCATTCCTCTATAACATGACGCATACTTGTCTTAGCCCGATGGCTAAGACAACATCAGAGCTTGAAGAGCTCTTCCAGGAGCCGGCGTGTACACTCGGAACTCGGACCCACATCGCCAGACCCTGTGGAGAGTTAAGTCTGGCGGAAGTAGTTCCCAGTAGCTGAGCCTGTGGAGCCTGCGGTCTTGCAGAGGCAGCTCACACATTAGCTCACACACACACACACACAATCACCAAGCACCCTCTCTCTGGCGCGGTATCCCTAAATACCGTCAGAGCCGCGTCAGAGGGGGGCGGGGTGCAGCTCTGCACAGCGGAGTGCCGAACCCGGAAGTGTTACCGCATGACACTGGGACTTCACCCCAGCGCCATGGAAGTCAATAAAACTTTAACTTACATCCAAATTGGGCCAGTCACCGCTGATCTGGGCACTATTTGTACTGATTGGGCACGCAGGGATTCACTATCCTTTGGAAATTTGACATGTGGGGGTGCTCGGTTATATTGTGTATTTTTGGGGGTGTTTTTTGTATTGCACTTTCTGTCTCCGGGAGATAAGTAGTTTAACCGAGAGCTGACTCAATTATCTCCCAAACACAGAGGCGCCTGCGCAGGCTTATGTTATAATGAATGGAAACGCCATGCTGGAGGTCTGTGTATAAATTCTTGTTTCATCCCTGCCTGGCTGAGTCTTTCGGTGTGACTATGCCTGCTATGTGGAGTTTAGTTAAAGAACAAGGACACGCAACTCGTAAACTGCTGTTATCTATTACTTTGCATGCCGCATGTTGCTGAATGAATTTTAATACCCATATGTGGGAGAATAAACTAGATTAACTTTATTAAATATAGAGCAAAGCAAGTTATATGTACACAGAATTGTCTTAAATGCAAACGATTTTTATTGCATTAAGTGTTCTGTTGAGGTAAAATCTAGTGTCACGGCATGTGTTCTCTTATACATTTTAGTATTCTTTATTCATTCCTTTAAAACATGATAACTACATTTATGAATATATATTTTTTAATATGTCTTTTTAAAGAGCAGAAGATGAGCATTGCATGGACATTTTGTCCACTGATGAACTGGTGATCAAGAGAATTTCATTATTAGGCAAGAGTATGCAGACCATCTCCATATCCAAATATATTAGGGCTTGGAGTCAGGTTATAACCTGGAGTTCACCATTATGTGTCTCTGCAGCTCAATTTTAAGACTAATTTGGGGATTACCCTGCACTAATCCATCTGTGAAGACAGTCATTTCACCAGACATTAAACATGTCACTATTCATTTGGTACAAGTTTGACCTTTCAGGAGAGTACCATAAGTCTAGTCATAAGACCTAAATTTAGCACATGTATGGATAGGCAATTAAAATGTAGAGCTGTTTTCAATTGTAGAACTCACTGAATGCCAAAGCCATCCACAAAGTAAACATAAGAATATGCTTCAAAATGTTCCATGTTCTGAACTAATACATGTTTGCTGAGAAAGGCCTATGTTGAAGTGCATTACACATACACAATATAGTCTCCTTGGTGCATCAGAACCATATTAAACCAATTCAACAATGCTTATAATCAATAAATAGCACTGTCTAGGCAGTTAGCTAGGACATTAACGTAAATTGGCAAGACAAACAATAGGAATTAGGAATTTAAACAACTCCAAAAATTGAAAGCAAATAAACAACTTATGTCGGATGGGCAGTGAGAAATTTCAGAAAGAATATAGAGATTCGTTGCAAGATATAATATTGCAAAAACACAAAAAGAGAATACGGAGAAGCTTAAATGTATATAGGTTATAACAAAAAAGGAACAAAGGGAATTAAACCTATAGAGAGTCTTATTAAAAAATTTTTTGTTAATTGCCCTAAATTAGAAACTCGATTAGAAACATGTTTTTTCTTTAAAAACCTTCTATAATCGGCAGTAGACAAATGCCTTTCTATATTTATTTTCCAATACTTTATTTTTCTTTTAAAGACTGACACAATGAGTAAAGAAGGCATGATGAACAATATAGTGTGTTGATTAAACCATGCTATCTATAAGAGTATCTGGTTTCTAAAATCCCAAGATATTACATTTCAAACACTTTAAGACGTCTGTGATCCCACTGTGCCATTAGCTCTGCACACATTACAACTCTTTAGGCATCTGATTTATGCATTATGTATGTTGTATCTTTTACCATAAATAATATCGTGGTTTATTTATCTTGCTTCCAATACCTAAGGGTATACTAAATATTATTAATCTCACAATTAGGAACTATTTAAATCAGTTAACACTTTATCAATTACCATGTTAAATCTTAAAACTCACCTGATTTTTTTACACTATAATATTATTCGAATGATAATAATAGCCTACATAATAGTAAAACAAATCTAGGAATGATTTATGCACACTATCAAATCAAATGTGGTTAATCTATCAAATGACATCAGATTATGGTTAAGGAAATCAATTGAACAATGCAGGTCAAAGCAAATATCACAGGATATGTACCACACACAACCTTCAAAGGAATATATCCAGTACAGAATACAACCTATGCCTTCAATAACACGATTTCCTCCCATAGGACATTTATCAACTGATCACTGCGCATATGAAATCATTAAACATAAGGTTGGCAAAAGACATACCTTAAAAGATAAATCTATGATTGAGTGGGGCTGGAGCTAGGAAGGCGCTTTTTGGAGGTCATGTTAACCCCAACCTCATGAACAATCGCTCCCTGTGAAATGGAGGGAGCCCCCCTTTTTCAGCCCACTAGAATTCCCGGTAAAAGATCAAGACCTAGCTCTAACCGCCCTGAACTATTTTCAGGAAGAACTTTAACAGAGATCGGTCTAAAAGTTAAACGAGTGGCGTTTGGACAATTTCCCATGGATCAGAGTGCCATTTTCACAGAATGGGTGCTCTGATCCCCTCTTTCAGGGAATATATGACTTGTGGGGATACCATGTTATTTTAGGGTTGTTTTTGGGGTGTTTGCAGCCTCTTCTGTGTAGATAATTAGTTTACCGGTTATCAGCTCAATTATCGCCCAGACACAGAGACACCTGGGCGGGCTTAGGACTGAATGAATAGAGACCCCATGCTGGGGGTCCTTGTATAAATACCTGTACCTTTTGCCTGAATAAATGAGACTGATTTACCCTTCATCAACTTTTGGCTGATGCTTGGGGATCCTAGAGCTAAATCACACTTTCACTCTGCGGGACAAGGGAGACTCTCCAGCAATATACTCAGTCAGAGTGTAGGGGATCCGTTACACTATTGGTATGTCAAACTACTGTATTAGCTTTGATGGTACTTTACTGAATTATTATCATAGGGCAGTTAATCACAATTTCACACAGAAATGCAGTCAGGAAAATAACCAAGCTTGGTTATTTTAAGGAAACAAATAGTCCTACACCGACTATTAGTCTTCGAGCACACTCTGTAGATTACTTTTCAAAATGGAAAGTACTTGTGTTTTTCCCCTTTAGTATTATTAAATGCAAAATGTACCTATAGGAAATCGCTATAGCCCCAATGATATTAAATTCATATGTTACCACCAATATGTGTGAGAAGACCGTGCCTTGTAAAATTTTAAGATGGTTGCTAGAGTGAAGGCTGATATATGATAAGGTCTTGGTTCTTTAATTATGTCTGCTCATCTGATGGTTGAAATTTCTGCTGATGTTTACTGAGCTGACCTGAGAGAGAGATCCCTCCTGCCTACATCTTACTCCTGTTATCCCGCTATTCATTATCTAAGAGCAGATCCAAAAGTGTATTTTTAAACTATTAACCCACATCTGATTGGTAGACGCTTTTACATATTACCCCAGTATTTCTTGATACACATGACTCTCTGTCCCCAGGAATTCCTACTCTGTATCTTTAAGTTTCATTGTATGGAGTAAAACATCTAGAGGAATCTCTATACCCCTCATAGCTGTAAAGGCCAGTACTGATATAATGCATTTTATTCTTTATTATTTAAACTAGTGTTTTCCTTTCGTTGTGTCAGGGTATTTATATCGGCAGACATTTTGTGCTATGATAGAAACTAAAAATGTATATTCTGAGTCACTCTGAACAGACCAGACTCCATTTTGTTATTCCAAGTTAACAAAAAAAAAAGACACAAGATTTCTTTCTGTAAGACTAGCCACTTTGTCAGAGCTAAAAGGAATGCATAGTATAAACAAGTGATAAGAAGAATATAATCAATTCTAAACCCAGACAATTGTGACAGAGAAGATTAAATAATACAATTTAACTGTCTATACATATAAGGTCCCATTGTAAGTTACGGGTCAAAACTCAGATTGCTAGACACATAGTCTGGACAAAACTTAAAGAACCCTTTGAAATTTTAAGTTATGGCACTATAAAGATAATGCAAAATGACGTCAAAATAGCCACCAGGAAAAGTTAACTCTTTCCTGGATAGGTATGTTTAGTGGGACAAGACTGCCCTCTATAGACTAAATACCTAATTTGCGATCTGGAAGATAACCACACCTCTAGTGCTTCTATTGAGTTATCAACTGATGACGTACAGAGAGTCTGGCCCTTTAAAAGTTAAGACAAAGGGAAGATAGAGATATGCAGATGCAAGAGATATGCAAAGAAAAAGAGGAGAGAGGAATTGGAAGTTGGGGACTCCAACCTCCATGCAGAGAGACATCCAAATAAATTCCTGAGACTACCAATCGGATGAAATATCTACTCAACTGGTAATTATACTGGTTTCATTTAATTAATTAAATTAATTAAAATGTATTAATAGCATTATATATGACTGGATAAAGCACGGTCAGATTTCCATATTAAGAAATCTTAGTTAACTAAAGAATATATAGTTATAAACATTCCATTCTGCAGGTGGAATTAAGAATAATTATATATTGATGTGATATTATCACGTGTTAGCATACCGTTGTTTTTATCCAGGTGTATTGATTTGCTCTAAATTAAGATAAGATATCTTTTAAACAAATTAAAATCTGCTTATAAAATATGGTAGATTCTCTTATTGGATGGTTCCAGGAAATGACTAATGAACTGGTTTAATTGTTATTTTATTTAAAAATTACATAAGAATAGATCTTAACTACCTAGGAGATCTAGCCAGCATTGAAAGGGTTATTCTAACTGTCTGCTAAACTTTACGACCTTACGCTGCACTCTGAGGAATTCTGTTCTTCGCTGTGAAAAGTTTCACTTTCAGTCTGTGTTAAAGATAGTCATAAATAATTCTTGACAGGAAATGCTATTTAGCCATTGAAACGTAATACCCATTCCTTTGTATTGCATACCATTTTATACTGAATATTCATTGATTATTATCACGCATGTTACCATGTTATTATTAATTAATTTGTTATTAAAAATAAAATATATTTTTATAAAATTGTGAATATTATTTATATGATATACTTCTCACTTAACACGATAAACGTTCTTTGGGATCTGAGAATTGAATTAGTGGGCGATTCTCACTGTTTACTATTATTATCCCATAAATATCCCCACAGTTGGCAGGTAGCATACTTATATATGTTTATTTATAATATTTATTGTGCTTATTTCTCCTTCAAGTGGGGTCAAAAAAATATCATTCATAGGTACCTTACATAATCACGAATAATTACTAATACATCTCTGCTCATATCAGAGAATAGCAGCTGACATTACAGTTGAAGGGTAATTCCACTATAACTTGTTCCAACTAGCCAGTTTCAATGGTGTTTCAATCCTTGGGAAAAATCCGATATCAGGGATTTGTTCAGTGGCTATGTAATATTTATCCTTTGTTTATTCCACAATGTTAGTATGTATGTATGTAATATGGAATGTTTTATTGTATGTGTATTCAACAACTAAGAAATTTCATAGGACAGAGTCTTGTTTGACTATCACAGAAATCTTGGAGTTTCCATTGTGTAGAAAACAAGTTCTTTGTTTGCACGTTTCCACACCTAGTAAATTAAAGTTTCTGCAACAAATTCCATTTTCTATGGCTGTCACAGCATGGTTTGATGCATGGGACTATATTTTGGGACAGAGAATTTATTTAGACACATGATTATTTATATTCAGTTATGTCATATGTTCACAGTCTATCCACAAATATCCGCACATGTACCAGATCAGTTTTAATTTGTTGAAAATCCTTGTCATTCAAGGAAAAAAGCCGAACCATGCAGATTTTAAAACTGAAGTTTGGATAAATAGTCAATCAATGTAATATACCATAATATGAAGCGTAGAATGATGGGAATTGGAAAGATTTACTTCATATAATGTATATAACTAAAATCTAAAGTTCATGTGAGTACTCATTATTTAAATAACCTTATTGTTACAAAAATCTTAGAATATTAAATTAATAAATTCTAGCTCTTGTTAGTTACATTGTATATAATTTGCTGATTGGTATCTGCAAAGGAATTACACTTCAAACCCAAAGATCATACACACATTTTTCATTTACCTGTATCTTATAATGTGAGCTATCAGTAGTAACTGTGTTGGAAACACATCAGTTATGTGTTATCTTCATGGTGATAAGGTGGCACAAGCTTTGATCTTTTTGTTTTGTGAACATTTTGAGGGAATGTGGGAATAACATACATTTGGGAATATCCCACTGATGTGTAATGCTTCCTTTTGAATGAGGATGTAAGAGGCTTTCCTACGATGTAACTGTGCTATGATCCATATTAACTTGAGAAAAACTTAATTTGGTTACGTGTATTCTTCTCACCAGGGGATAGTTGTGTCTCCATTTAACCATGGATCCCAGATTTTGTGGAACTGTTTGGGGGTGTCATTGATCTGAGAGGTCAGGCTATCCATGTTCATACTGTCTTGGATCTTACGTGCAATGGCAGTTTGTGAGGGTATGTGTAGTGTCAACCAAAGTTCTGCTATCGCTCGCCGGGCTGCAAGCGCTATGCGTGCGGCTAGCTTGTTTTCTGCTCTTGTGAATGTGTCCTGGGGATTGGAGAGTAGTAATGTCCAGGGGTCCAATGGGCATGGTTTGTCTAAAACTCTGGAGATCAGTGCTGTGATACTGGTCCATAGGGGTTTAGGTTTGGGGCAAGTCCACTAGCATTGGATAAATGTCCCTACATCTCCGCACCCCTTCCAGCATAGGTTGGAGGTTGCTTGTTGCATGGTACAGAGGCGTTGAGGTGTTAGATACAAACGGAATAACATTTTGTATGCTTGTTCTTTATGCGTTACGCTGTGGCTTCCCATGCTTCTTCTGGGGGCTCTAAGTCTGTCTCCCATGCTGAAAGATAGAGGAGTATTGTTTGTGTTGTATGGGACGCGAGAGTGTTGTACAGTTCCGAGATTTGTACTTTTCGAGAGGGTTGTTCCATACAATAATATTCAAATTGTGTGACAGTGGGAGTGCCTGCTTGTTTGATTATGGGTGTGGATGCGAAGATTCAAAGCTGAATGTACTTGAAATAATCAAATGCCCTACATTATGCTGTGCGTAGTGCCCCAGACTGTGCATTTACTCTTTGTGTGAATGTCGCTTATGAACAATTTATATCTACAATTTTTATTAACAATTTTTATCAAGAATTTGTATCTTTGCCCATTGCAAAGTATAATATTTGGAGCAATCATCAGCTACCCTGCATATGATCAGGGATAGAGAGATTTGCACTGCACATATATTTGTTGCACATCGATTTATCTTTTATATCTTTTTCTGCCTGTTTCCCAATCTGTTTTTTCCATCTTCCTCTCTATCTTTCTTCTTCTATTTTTCTCTGTTACACTTTTATCCTCTTCAACGTCTCATATTTATTCTTGTTTTTATCTCTTAAAGGCACAGTACCTATTTAGTACACTTAGTATCGTATTATTAGTATCCACTATACTATCTACCTCAATTACCTGTACTACTGTGTTTTGAGCCATTATCACTAGTCAGCTCCCGGATTTCATACACCATCCACATCGCTTAACTATACCTGGTGATTTTGTTAGACATGTAGTAGTCGATTACATTGCTTTCACAACTGCTGGCTTAAAGGCCGAGAGAGAGAATGGGGAGAAGGAAAATTAGAAAAAATTAAGAAAATAGGGCAGGTAAATAAATAGGAAACTGGACACATCAGTAAAAAAGACATAATAGTTGAGGATCATAATAGAGGAAACATATGCAACGGAATCCCGTAGATAGGCTCAATGCAGACTGCGCTGCTTATCTGTTTCTCTGTGGTTCTTGGCTTCCTCAGTGATGGCAATAAAGTCAATCTAGTGCGGTTTGTCAGGTTTGCTGTTCTGACTCCAGGGAGTCCATGGAAGCGGTCAGGGGGGATGTGCTGCATAGCGCCCATGGGTTTTAGCGAGAGGGGGCAGTGTCAAGTCTATGCACTTGAGGGTGGAGGCTGTTGCGCCGGTTTTCACGGGAGCAGCGGGGGGGTCTCTGCTCTTGGTAGGTCTAATGGGTCCCGGAGGTATGTCAGGACCTGGTCCGGCCGCCTGTGCTGTTCCTCTTAATGGGCGGTGGTCTCCATATTCCAGCTGCGGGATCCCATTCTGCTCTGCGAATCTATGCATCTCGGATGGGTGATGGAGGACAAAGGTATGGCTGTCCTTGCATACTATGAGTTTAAAGGGATGGCCCCAGGCATATTGGATTCTCCTGTGGGTTAGTGCCTGTGTGAAAGGGTGCAGTTCTTGTCTATTATGCAGGGTGTTCGGGGCAAGGTCTTGATAAATCTGAATTTGGTGGCCATCAATTTGCAGTGGTGTGTCTCTTGACAATCTCATTATAGCTTGTTTAATGTGGTGCTTGTTTAAAGTAGTGCCTTCACACTATAACATCTCTTGAAAAGGAGGTGTTGATGTTAGGAGCACACAACGCTCTGTGTGCTCAATCTATGAGCAGCTCTGCTAGGGGGGCCTCCGGGAGCAGGCCTTAGAATGTCTCCTGCAGCGTGGCTGAGAGGGTGTTGATCGACACGGATTCAGGGGGCCCCCTGATCCTGATGTTGTTCCTTCTGTTTCGATCATTAAGATCTTCTTGTGCGTCCTCAAGTATTCTGACCTGCTTTTGGAGATCCTGTATAGCCTGTTCATGACTCGTGGAGGCTGAGGTAACCTGCTCTATTTTGTCTTCCATGTCCGTGCTTCTTCTGGACAGGTCCTCTAGGCTCTCTTATAGGGGGTCAGATGTTTCGAAAATTCAGCCGCCATGTTTGTTTTGCTCTCTTTCAGTAGGTTTTGTAAATCCTGTGGTCCACCATGGTCGCTTGTTTCAGAGTCGGACTCTCGAGTCCTGTATGCTTTCGCCACATGGAGAGTCCCTTTCCCCATAGCCGCGGAAGATCGGGGCCACTGCAGCATTGTGCTTCAATTTTTGCCCTCCACCCATGCTCATTCGTAAGGGCTGTATAGGGGGTAGTCTCCAAACCTTTTGTAGCAAAGTTTTACCTGGTTTGGTTGCTGATGTTCGCTTAATTATCACCTGCTGGAGCTCTAACACATTGCTGCCATTTGCACTGGAAGTCAGGCGCCGCCCTCCAATATTGAAGCATTTTAACAGTCAACCAGCCATCAAAAATTTCCCTATCAATAAAGACCATTTCTAAGAAAACATTATGTACATATTCACCAACGGCTGCCAAACCTACTGGAAGCAATATTTTTTTTTCTAGATAAATCTGATACCTTACATTGTAAAGGCAGTATTTGCAGACTGTAGAATCATATTTGCAATAATGCTATACACCAACAAAAAAATGGGCATTGCTATAGCAATGCCCAACAAACATAGGCTTGCCAGGTTTTTATAACATTACAGGACCAAATAAATTTAAAACTAGGACGTTTTGCCAGATTACCGGATAACGAAAAGAGAAACTAAGTGAGTGTCAAAGGAGGAGTCAATAATACCAACACCGATTTCTTGTGTATCTTCAGACATTGGTGTATTGCTGAATAGTCAGTCACTAAAAGAGAAGGACAGCAAGTTCAGGAGTTAGAAAGATTTAGTGACTTTCTTGATTCAAGAGTCGGTATTCCATAAAATACAGCTGAAGATGCAAGTAATAGATATGAGATGGTTAGGGGTTTTAATAAAACCATTGGTGGGTGTGAGAGCACAGTAATACAATTTGAGAGCCTACTACCTGTGACTCCGGCTGTCCTCCCCCTGATCAACTCGATCACGGCTACCTACCTGCGTGGACGACTCCCAGTATAGGGGTCCTCCACTCTAGCAGCATTGAAGAGATAGGTTTATTTAAATATAGCTGTATATACACCATCTCCTACTTTAAGCTTGGGTGCCTTTGTCTGTAAGACGTTACGATTGGGAGAATTCTCTGTTAAGCTTCAGGAGGGGATTTTGTTTTATCTGGATACTCCTAAGGAAATACTTTATCTCACACTGGTTCTTATTCCCCGGACTCATCAATTTAAGGGGACTACTATCTTAAGATAGAGGGTTGGCTTACTCTACTTTAGTCTACACTAACCGCTATTTATCTGTTTTAGTGCCTTACCCCCCTGACTTTCCCCAACATTGCTACTCTCTTGTTTGAAGTACTCTCGATATATGGGCACTTTATTCTAGTAGCAAGGGAGAGACTAAGTCAGTACTGGTAGTTTACCTTCTCCAACATTGCTACCCTTTTGTTTGGAGTACTCTCTATATAGGGGCACTCCATCCTAGTAGCAAGGGAAAGACTGAGTCAGTACTAGTAGAATATAGTGTACTCTTTACTTATATGTACATCCTATCCTCCTTATTCATAGATAGTTTTCCAATACTGCTATTTTTTGTTTTTGTTTGGAGTACTCTCTATGTAGGGGTACCGCATTCTAATAGCAAGGGATTGATTGAGTTAGTACTGATAATATATTATTGAGTTCTTACTGATCGTACATCCTATCCTCCTAACTTCTCCTATCATTGAATATATACTGTCCTAGAGGACCTTTTACATAGGGATACGGTTTCTGGAGTAACAGGAGGTGATTATCTATACCTTTGAGCATCAACTGGTAAAGGCAGAACCTATTTTCATATTTCCTTCCCCCCCCTCCCCCCCAACTATATTACTATCGTTCCGGTTATATAGACTTCTGAATATTACAGGATATGTACACACTTATTATTACATCCTGTTTAGTCTAACTGATCTGTTACTTTCACACACCATGATCTCAGGTTTAACTCAAGACTACCTTTTACCTAACCCTCTCGATTTTTTCCTGTGAAACACACAGTTAATTCTGTGTATTACCTATCCGGGATAATAACAAGCAGTCTGTTACTTTTGTAACACATTGATCTTCATCACTAGTACTAAATTGTTACTTTTGTAACCTGTGGAGTGTATATTCAAGGTACAAGTCTAGCAGCCTTTTAACTTTCACTTGATCACTGATTTTGCACGTTTAACACGGTTCTTTAGTTATATATGTATGTCTTTTTTTTCTTCATAAAGTTTATTACCTTACATTGATTATTATTTAAGAGGTAATCTCTGTGAGGCTGGTTGGCTCTTCTAGTTTGAAGCTAACGATCCTCATTAGCTATCTTCATTGTTTAAATTTTATATTATTTAATAATATAAGTTTAACCTTGATGTTCCAGGAAAACATAATCAGAGTACTCTTTACTAGACTTGTGCATGGTAGGAGGACTTGGCCAAATCCTTTCCCCAAAATTTTTTATTTTTTGTAAATGTCCAATGCTGATTAATTTGATGGTTCACTTGACCAAACCTCGTACAAGGTAAACTATTTGGAGGTTGAATACAAACCATTTTGCTATACTATATATGTCTTTGGAGTTATAGAATTCGCCTAAACAACTGATCAGCTCTATTTTAGCCAACTGCAATTTGGCCAAATCCAAATACAGAAGTCTACTATTTACTCTTACTGTTGACATTCACATTGCAGTATGTCATCCAACAGCTCTTATTAATGTTCTGCTCACACCACTGAGCGAATTTCTACCCACATAAGTAACCAGACTTTTATTATAAGCACTAAATAATGGCTTTTATAGATTTATTTTAAACAATTAAAATAGTGAAATCTAAATAGATATGAAGACATTTTGTCCCATACACTGGTATGAAAAATAAGCTTTTTGCTTTTTTAAAACTGTACTGATAACAAAAAGCAAATCATGCATTAGCTTCTTTATACATATTATGTGTTCACCTAATTTCACAGATAGCAGGTTCTTGAATTACGGTTACCATCAAGCAAAAATACTTTTGTATATCAGCAAACTGTAACCAGCATCAGCTATCCTTTTACTTGCTTAATGGATCTGTTTTTCTAACATAGAAAACAAACCATGCTTAGTAATTATTCTGCAACTGATGTGTGTATTATTCATATAGGGTTCCATTAACTCCTTTATTACAAAGTTCTTTTCATTTAACAACATTTAGCAAATCATTTGCATGAAATATATGAATATATCATCAGAATACTGAGGCTTCCAATAAAGGCTTAGATTGTCAATAAAAGGACAGAATTGAAGAGACAGCCAGCGCACTCACGTGTCACTGACCTATTACAGGGCTGCTTCAGCAGTGAAGAAGTGCCATAATAGTAATTGATTGCCCCCCCTGCAGCCAATCATTGATAGGAAATACATTAACTGTCTGTGAAAGCTCATCACCACTCTACATGGTTTAAACAGTAGACAGTGCATTTGGTTTAGGATAAATTGTGATTCTTCCAAATTTTGGGCGTTGAGCAATTCGTCTAAAAAATCTGCAACTCAGAAATTCCATGCTGATGTATCCCGAAACAAACAAAGTAGACAATGAAATTCTCAATTCCGGAATGCCACATGGATGTATCACAAAACAAACAAAAATGGATGTAGCATGAAACAAACAAAAAAGGGCAATTAGCCATTTAATATGTTTTGGTATTCAGATACCATCTCTCGACGGTTAACTTATGTGGCAGCTTCTTTGCAACCCACATTTAAAAAAGTGCCGAATTAATATTAGTATAAGAGTTGATATGTAGAATACCTCCATAATGCCCACCTACCATTCTATATGTGGAGGCATGAAACACTACAAAACCCTGAGCACCCAGTGGATGCTTACTGTAATTAAAAACTGCAAGTCACCAAGAAAGGCACGAGCCGATAGGGATGGGGCTTGTGAAATACTGGCACAGGTCTCCCCATGCCTCCACCAATGGGCATCGTGTAGGGGGTTCAAAATTAAATAATGGGGGTGGACAGGTCACTGCCCTTGAGCAGTGAGTAGTGGCTCTATAAAATATCACATGGGAATATTGCCAAGGAAGTCTCGTGAGAAGCAAGACTTGCCTGTCAGAGTGCTCTGATTGGCTGACTTGAAAACCCGACCTATCAGAACATCTAAATGAGATTTCAGAGTGTGAGAAGGCTTTTCCAACCTGAAAAACTCAGTTTGGGTCGAGCCCCTTGCAGGGCTTACTTGGATTATTTTTTTAAGTCACATTTTGTTTTCAATACTATTTTTTACAGCTCAGGTCTTTTGTATTTTATTAACATTGTCAGGTTGTTATGGTTTATTAATTTGGATTTTTTTGTGGGGCAAAAGAGAAGAAGATGAGTTAAGCAGAAAGAAGACTTCTGAAAGTAGGATTTGTTTTTTTAAGGTTATAGATACATTGCCTCCACCTCTTCAATTATTAAGGTGAATGGGGTATGCAGATTTTTTTTATTGTGGGGTTTGCTAGGGATTTGGGGACCACTAGTCATCTGGTGGGGGAGGGAACTGACCCAAACTTTTGTGGGTGGACAATGGAATGTCCACCCTCTTTTTGTCATTAATCCCCTCACCTGAAGCCCAGTACAGTAGCATGTCCATTCCCCAATTTTGTTTTAAATCCCCTACCTGAAGCTCATAGCATGAGCATGTCCACTACAGAATTATGCTATTATACTAATATTGAGGTCATATTGATACGTATTTACCTATTACCAAAAATAGCTATTTTTGAAAAAAAAGCTTTCAGTTTCTTTGAATCATCAAAAATATCAAATTGACAAGATTTGTCTGAACCAAAATGCCACATGGACGTAATTCAGTATATCTGAACAAAACAATCCGGACAAGCTATTTTTTTTTTTTTGTTGGCCTTACACAAATCTATCAATCAGCATAGGGTCCAATATACTAAACATTACAAAAAATGGATTCATATCCAAATTGGAGGAAGGGTTTAAAAATGACAGCACTTTAATATGAAGCCCCCTCATTTTTAAGGGACCAAAGGTAATTGGACGATTGACTCAAAAGCTGTTTTGTGGACAGGTGTGGGCCATTCCTTCATTATCAACTAAGCAGGAAAAAGGTCTGGGTTTGATTCCAGGTGTGACATTCACATTTGGAAGCTGTTTCGCTGAACCCACAACATCAGTGCAAGTGAAACAGGCCATCATTAGATTAAAAAAAACAAAAAACTCAAGCAAAATCCATCAGGCAGGTAGCAGAAACATTAGGAGAAGACAAATCAACAGCTTAGTACGTTTTGAGAAATGAAAACACTGGTGAGCTCTGCAATACAAAAAGGCCCCAAATTATGAAAATTGTGTCAGTGTCCAAATATTCCAGGAATGTATATGGTATTGTTGTACTCAAAAGATGCAGCAGAATACAAAGCTGGAGTTTTTATTGTAGTAGGGTATGGGAGGCATGAGACATTCACCATTAATCCTCAATATGTAAGTAGAAAATAATAATAATTTACCACTAAACTTGGCAGACATTGGTTATGGAATTAGCTAAGTGAAAAAACTTGAAATGCATCATATCAATTAGCTCACATTGTCTTATTTTTCAAATTACATACCATGATGGAAGTGAAGTGTTGATGACTTCTATTTTGTCCCAAAAGGGACATGAGCTAGTAAATCAATAGGTGAAAAAAAAAAAAAATTGAAAATGTAATACACATGTCTGTAATGTAACGCTATAACATCTAAAAAATCCAACACTCACCATCAGTAAAACATTTGACAAAAATGTGTGAATAAGACCAAAAATAAATATATAAAGCAGATTTAGCAGATTTATTTTATATATATATATATATATATATATATATATATAAATTATTATTTATAAATAATCTTTATTAAGAAAAAAAATTTATTACGATTAATACAAAACAATATAAAAAGGCATGTTACAATATTTTCCCACTAATATTTGTGCAAATAAACTGTACATATAAAATACATTAAACTTTTACTTGAGTCATTGTTATGTCTGATCTGTTTGAAATTTATATTGCAAAATAGTATCAGACTAGGACATCATATTAGTTAACAAACCTATGTATAAGCATAGACCACTGACCACTACATAGAACCCCCCCCCCCTCCAAAAAACAGAACACAAATATACACTGGTTATCTCTTACTTACCGAGAGAGAGAGGGAGATACTAATAGTCAAAATTTCTTTAATGAACCATTATATTTAAACTGCATTTATTACATTTACTATTTCTGATCCAGTCCTGTGGTACCTAGTTATATTGTTTGTTTATTAAATATTTCTATGATTCAGTTCCGTAAAATAACCAGACTCTCTGTTAAACTCCACCAATTATTCTACTGAAAAACCTCCAAACAAATTAATTCCCAACATATATTCCATAAAGATTATTTCTTACTGATATTATGTATACTAAACATTTGTTCCATTTTGATCTGAAATTTAAGTTGCTTTATTACCTGTGACCAAGGAATGATGTTTCCATTTTTCCAATTTTTAGCTATAACATTTTTTGTAGCTAAGAATTAAAGGGTTAGAATTAAATTACTCACTGGGGACATAGAGGGCCAGTTTAAATGAAGTAATACTACGTCTGGAGTGAGATTCATTTCAAAGTTTAGACTTTTTTAAATAAATTGATATACTTCATCCCATATTTTTTTTTATTTTTATACAGTTCCACCAAATATGAAGGTATGTACCTAATGATATCCCACATCTCCAACATGGATGATCTTTTGTAGGAAACATTCTATGCAATTTGTCTGGAACTAAATACCATTTGTTAATTACCTTGAAATGAGATTCTAACATATTCAAAGAATGTGTAATTTTTGAAACTTTTGTCAAACTAGACCCCCAGTTGTTCATTTCTATGTTGATATTCAGTTCTTTTTTCCATATATTTAAGCCTGTAGGTTTTGTTTTTCATGAGTGATCTACTAAAAGATAAAGCTCTAGAGAATGTTTTTTCTAAAGGATTTGAATTGAATAATATATTTTATTCTGTTTGACTCTTAGAAATCCAGTTTTATTAAATGTGATGTTATACAACTTTTTATGCTTAAAAAGTTAAATAGTTCTTTTTATGGTAAGTTAAATTCATTCCTCAGTTGAGGAAAATATTTAAGTACTCAATTTTCTAATAGTTGAGACTTCTTATTTATTCACACTTGTGTCCACTTAATTAGGTTTAGTTCACAGACTTGTTGTTCAATAAATTTCAGATTAAGATGTGTTGAAATTTAGCTTTTTCCCAATTTTTCAACAAATGTGTTATAATAATATTGGGATAGTGTATTTTCCCTATCGACCAAATGCTCCAGATCAGACCTTCTAAACTTGTAACTTCCCCTGTTTTAGCTTCCATCTTATACCATCCTTCATTACGGTTATTACTTAATTGCATTCAATAAACTTGTAGTAGTATATAGGCTATATAATTATTCTTAATTAAATGTATATATTCTTAATAAATGTATTTTGATATTTTATTCATCTCTAGTTATATATACATATAGGCTATCCTATCAGAAACCCTATCTCCATTAAAATATATATATATATTTATATTATTCACCAATCTCTTCCTTAATTTTTTATTAATTAATAAACTAGATCAAAAGAGAAAAATAATAGTATTTTTTTTATTTGTATTCAATCTATTGATCTGTCTATTTTCTCCTCCCCTAGATTATAGATGGCTGTTGGTTAAATTCTTGAATTATTAAGCAGACAGTTTAAATAAGGGTTACTTGGTTTAGCAAAACAGGGTGGTACATGCTTATATGCTAGCATGTTTCAAATGTGGTAAATGTGACCTATTCATATTACACCTTAATGGGGCAGTAAAGGCTAAATATAAAGTAGGTGTATTACATACACCACTTTATATATAGAAAGCTGTGCCTGTTAAAATGGTTTTACAGGCAGGTATCTGTAGTTTCATAACATTATATCCCTACTAAAGGCTTAAAATTATTGAAAATTCCTAGTTATATTTATTATTCCTAAACATATGCAGGATATCAGAATACAGATCTCCCTTATGTTGCAAAATCTTTTTACAGTTCTTATGTTGTGACATGTTACTGATCCATTAATTCAGCATCACATTAGACAGACCAAGAGACATATGACAGAAATATGGTTAGAATTATTTTTGGAATCTATAATTATTTTTGTATAATTATGTAACTTTATATTCTAAACTAGTAGCACAGTAATTGGTTCATACAATGTAGTAATTAATACAATATCACATGCATGCTTTAGTGGAATGTAACCACTAGGAACACAAGTCTCTTTTAAAATCAGTTCATTTACATTATTGATTCAATTAATTAATTGGAAAGTAGAAAAAAAATTTTTAATGTCAACCCCGATCGCTGTGTTAACCTCAAGCAGTTTGGATTCAAAGTGAATCCCTTAAAGACCAATAATGTGCAAAATACAAAAAACTCAACTAAAATAACCAGTTACAAATAAGACACATATGGGGAGATTTAGCAAGGCAAAGCAGATGCTATTTTCGATGCAGAGTGATATATGTTGCAGAGACATTTTACTAGTTTCCATTGCAATTGTTCCTCATATAACTCTTTGCCCCAGAATAGTGTCTGATTTTACCCAATTTTTTTTAACTGTATGCATGCTAATGCTCTTACTAAAGTGGGCAATAGTTGGGAATGCAAGATGTTAAAATAGCAGAGTTGGGAAATAGCTCTATTTTTGTTATGTAGCCTAAAATGTGTAGCTCCCTGGTTAGTTCCACAACAATTCTCAGTTTAGTGAATAATCACATGAGAATAAAGTGAAGTGAATTCACATTACAGTGAATGTAAGGAAAATGCTCAAATAGAAGCAGCTTCTGCTATCCAAACCTCACTCCTACTCACAGGGAAAGGTAGTGAGAGGTTTAGTGGCAGTAACAAGTACCCAGTACGCAGGGCCTGTGCAAGACTATTCTGCACCCTAGGCAAGACCAGATGTGCCATTTGCCAGATGTGTGTCTCTTCCTTCCTCTAACCCCTTTGTGTTTCTCTTTCTCCCCCAACTCATTTGTGTGTCTTTTTTCCCCTTCACCAGCACCATTTCCCCCTCCCAGCCACTCTGTGTGTCTTTGTCTCCCCCACTCCCTTTGTGTGTCTCTTTTTCTCCCCATGCTGTCTGTGAGCCCTTTGTCCCCTCAGACCTTTGTGTGTCTCTTTGTCCCCCTAACCCCTCTGTTTGTCTTTGTCCTCCCCAGCTCCACTGTGTGTCTCTTTGTCCCCCCCTAGTCCCTCTGTGGGCCTCTTTGTGTTTCCCCCTGTCTCTCTGTGTGTCTCTTTGCCCACCTCAGCCCTCTGTGTGGCTCTTTATCCCCCTGTCCCTTTATGGTCCCCCCACCACTGTTCCTTTATGGTCTCTTAAATTCTTAGATGATTGGAGATGACTATTTGGATAACAAACCCTTGCTTCTCTCAGTAATATCACTGTTTAGTTGCCGTCACAATAAGTCAAACAATCTGTCCTGATTGTATAAAAGAAACATCGACTTTCTTGAAGTGCCTGACTTGATCTCCTGAATGGATCTGTAACATAATTTTTCCCATGTGACAGTAAAGAGGTGATAAACATCATATATGTACAGGATGAGGCTACATTTATAAGGAAAGAGTAGATACCCCCCAGACCACCTCTCTCCTATGTAGCATGGCCGAGCCATGGACCATGCTAGAGGAGCTCCTGTAACCTTTATTCAGTCTGGCAGGAAGCAGTTTGGCACTCTCTGCGAGAACTTACTGTCAGACTAGGTAGAGGATACAAAGGTTTCTCTACAGTGGTATGCTTGGCCACGCTACATGCTGTGACCGGCAGAAGGGGAGCACTGCGCTGCGCGTCCCCTCCTTATGATAACCCGGAGACTCCCCCCCAGGCCGGAGTGCCCTAGGCGGCTGCATAGCAGTTGCACCGGTCCTGCCAGTACTTATTGTGAAATTAAAATGTGATTCTAATACAGGAATACAGATTTCTGTTCTTTATTTAGGGGTTCATTTTTTTAACAATAATTTTATTTAATTTTTTCTTACATATTACATAATCCTATAATATAATAGATTAGAATAATATCGAGGTCTTTTAAACTCCAATTTTATGGTTGTGTGTTTTAATAAATATTCTCATAGATTAATTATCTATATTATAATTTACATTTCTTTTGAAACATCCATCAATCATTAAATATAATCTGATGTATTTAAAAGGAAATAGCATTGCCACTACCTTTGGCAGGAACAGATGATGAAATAGCCAAATAGAGAGGAGTGAATGTCCTCTCTATGTGGCTCCCTTGTCTTGTTGAATATGAATACATTCAAGGACCCCAAGTGTGCACTACCTTTTTGGATATATTTGAGGTGGTTTGGTGGCTAGGCATCTGGGCATTAACTGGAAAGCCATATTATGAGTTTTGTTTACATAGGACACAAGGTCATGTGTTTAGACTGGAAGAAAGAAGATTTAGTCTAAGGCAAAGGAAAGATTGTTTTACCGTAAGAACAAATAAGGGTATGGAATTCTCTGCTTGAAGAAGTGGTTTTGTCTGTACAGATGTTTAAACGGCAATTAGATGCATACTTGCAAAAACAGAATATTCAATTATATTATTTTTCAACTGTAGGGTAATAGCTTCTTGATCCAAGGATAAATCTGTCTGCCATTCTGGGGTCAAGAGGGATTTTTTTTCCTAGTTTATTGCAAAATTGGAAATTCTTCAAAATGTTTTTTTTTTTTTTTGCCTTCATTTGGATCAACAGCAAAAACAAATGTGAGGAATGTTGAACTTGATGGACACGTGTCTCTTTTCAGCCCATGTAACTATGTATATATTAATATTAAATATATTATACAGAATATTTTAATTTTGTAGGAATGTAGAGTTCTAAAGTAAAATGACTTCATATATAATTTCATATATAACATAGTGTTTATGGGATTTTGTTAATTTATGCTTGTTACATTTATAGATGTAAACTGATAATTTAGCTATTATGTGAGTTTTATTAGTATGGATTTCTGTGCCCATACCACTTTATTTTAGTATTTATCATGTGTGTAATTTAAACCACACAACCCCAATATAAATATAAAGGGTAACAGAGATGAGTCAAATGCCACTAAAAAGACTTTGTTAATGAAGATTTATGCAATTTGGCAAAAATAAGTGGTTTGTGAAGATATAGGTCAATGACTACTCTCCTTGGAAGAGTAATAATTAATAAAGCATTACTATTATTACATCAATTTTAAATTTATCCTTGATGTAGTTTACAGAGAATATTAATGACGGTACATACTTGTGTTCGGAGACTAAACATCTTTACTATATGAACTCTTGAGAAATTTGATGGTAACATTAATTACCATAATTGGTATCTTCAATGAGATATGATGTTAATTTCTATTCCTCATTATATTCAGAAAGACCAATGTGTGGGTCAATTCACAGAAGGATAGAAATAGCAATTATTACAAACTCATTCATCAGTTTTTATTCATGTTATATTTCAAGAATACAACAATTTCTACAGGTCACTAAAATGAATCTGAAAAAAACAAACCTATTAAACATAAAAGCAGAAACCATTTATTTCAAACATTGCACCAAAACCCCCGCCCCTCACATATTATTGCACTCACTTGGTGTTTGGTTGAATCAGCTTATTCTGTAGTTCTGGATGTAGAGCTTAAATAGCTCCTAGTCATTGTGATCACGATGGGAGCCAATTGAACATATCACATTCTTTAGGTGACAGTTAAAGGGACAATCCACTGCCCAAATACAAAATAAATAAAAATGGATGTTTAGTAGACATACCCCAAATGAAAACTTACATGCTATTAATTATGTATTTTTTCATTGTCTGCGTTTCTCTTGTCTGCTGCCTTTGCAAACCCTCCCATTCTAACCCCACCCAGACTTTCTGTGGCTGTCCAATCACAGACTTCCCAATTCAGCACAATGAAAAGTCTTTGCAAGATAGGTGCTCTGGGCAATTGCCTGTCTCTTGCATTTATCTTTACTGAGCTTACCAAATCAAGAAGGACTTGCTTGAAAGCCAGGGGATGTAGCCAGGTTAATTTATAAAAAAGTGTCAGTTTCTATTAAAATCTGCTATTTTTCAATTGAAAAAAAGGACACACTCTTCACACATAATGCTTTTAGGCAAAATAAAGTGCTTTAGGGTATGCTTTAGGGCTCCCTTTAAGGCACAATGTACACACTGTACTTGGCTCTCATAGTGATAATTCAGCCTAAAGTCCTGTTCAGGGTAGGGCAGTATTGGTGTGGTAAAGACTAGTATGTGCTGGAAACAAACATGTTGTGTCAGTCATGAATATATCTGCAGTTACCTACCCTCCTTAATTGAAGGATGGAGATTCTAATCAACTAATCACGATAAGATTTTGCCTAGTGCATGCATAGGCAACCTTCGGCACTCCAGAAGTTGTGGACTACACCTCCCATGATGCTTTGCCAGCACTATGGGTGTAAGAGAATTATGGGGGATGTAGTCCACAACATCTGGGGTGCCGAAGGTTGCCTACCCCTGCCCTAGCGGATAAACCTGCATATTGTCCTGTCATCTATGGCTGATAGTGGGTAATAGCATCAGGAAATGTTGTTGGGTCTCTTTAAAGAGAAAGGTTCCCAAACATGTATTTGAATAGGTTTGTTGTGTTAAACAGGGAATGATTTCTCGTTCTTTATTCATTTTTTTTTAAGTCATTTAGATAAGTATACCCTTTTGGCATCTTTCTGGTATTTTTCATTTCATTTCTTCTACATTTTATGCATCATTATTCTGATCACTTGATGCTATTACAGAATCTTCTCTGTTAAAATTATTGTAGGACTCCCCAATATTGGGGTACATTGACACAGTGGTAATATAAGCATAAAGTGTGACCATATTCCCTCAATCACCTCAAATATATATATATATATATATATTTTTTTTTTTTTTAAATAGATGTATATGTATACAAATTAGAAAAAAAAACTCCTTAACTTTAGTATATGACAGATTACACATGCACCTTTGGTCAGACTGTGTTTGAAAACCAACTAATTAGTCTCTACTCTAGCATTATGGCAGAATTTAGGCACATGGGGAAACAAGCCTAGGGGAGAGCCAGCATATCAGAATGTTGGGAATGCAACACCAATCTAAAGAGAACCACAAAAGGGCAGTTGGGAGTAGACAGAAAAGCAAAGTTTATATAGGTATGAAACCTGGAAAAAAATAACACCTCCAAGGACACACATGGGCATGTCCACAATTACTGCAAATTAATATTACCTTATGCAGAAATGTCACTCAATGCTTTGTGAGGTATGGCATCTGGCATCTATAGTTCTTATAGTTAATGGTCGCAGTAAAGGGGTGTTCTGTCACAGATGAAGCTGAGATAGAAAGAAATACTGGTAAAATTGAACTGATTCTTATTGAGCTCATTCTATCCAATGTAATCCCCCTTTTCTCTTTCCACACATTGTTTGGCATCATTAGGAACTACTGATCTGTTCTCTCAAAAGCTACTGCTAGCTATTCCCATGCATGAATGTGCTTAGCATTAGTATAAACATACATGATGTATGATAATCATAAACCTGTTTTACTTCTCTTCTTGTTACCTTACAAATCTTTCTTTTCTTACACTCAGTGCTAAGTGTTTGACAAAGTAATTTTCTAACTCAATCAGAAAATCACAATAAGTTGTTCTCACAGGTATTGATAGATTGCTAAAATTACTTCAATTTAATGAGACCAGTATTCCATGAGGCCAGGAGTTATAAGGAGCTGAACCCACTTGTTCCCTTTCTTTGCCTATATGCATTCCAGCTCATTACACTACAATGAGATATAAAGAGCCACCAATGTTTTTTGCATTGGCTTTGCTGATTGTCAAGAGATTTATTAAAGTGTTGCATTCTAAAAACTAATGCAAACCTGTAAAAGGTCAGGTATCATCTATGGAATGCCCATGCTAGTTCCACTGATTTCTACAGGCCTACTAGTAGTACTTTAACCACCTTTTAGAACAAAACCCTTTGAGAAATCGTCCTCATTGTATCCAATAAAAGAATATGGTAGCTCATTTCTTAAAAAATCCTTTTATTCTCGAATAGCTATATGTGCTTGGTGGGTATCTACCGTCAAAGGGTTGGGCCTGCTCATAGAGAGAGTGACTAGCCCACCTTTAAAGATGGTGGCTAGGCTTACTGACAGCAGATCATGCGTGGAACACTGCTAAGTGCTCTGTGCATGGTCCTAAAGCCTAGTCCCCTCCTGCATTTTGAAGAATGTGGGATAGTCCCCGGGGGCGTATATTTACTGGCACAGTACTCCTAAATATGGGACTGTCCTGGGAAATGTGAAACTGCAGGAGTCAAAAGGCAAGCAAAAAATGAAACAATTTAACATAAACATAAATAATTAGGCTTTAAAATAAATCACTATTGGCAATACATTTTGAGCAAAGTGAGACAGACAATAGTGAGGAACCTTTTATCTGCTAAGGGCCATTTGGATATTTCTAACATCATTCGCGGGCCACACAAAATGATCAACTTTAAAATTAGCCTGCTGTATTTGGTCAAACATTTAATTAACTCACTCCTAATGTGATGGCTGGAACTGCTTCTCTTTGGTGATGCATGTGATGTTAGCTGGTATTGATGATGTTGCTACTCGCAGTGTGTGTGTGTGTGTGTGTGTGTGAGGGGTGCAGTGCGTGTGTGTGAGGGGTGCAGTGCTTGTGAGGAGTGCTGTGTGTGAGAAGGGTGCAGTGTGTGTGTGTGTGAGGGGGTGTAGTGTGTGAGGGATGCAATGTGTGTGTGCAGGGTATGTGTGATGGGGTGTAGTGTGTGAGGGGTCTAAAATGTGGTAGGGGAAAAAAGTTTTATGCACTCCCCCTCCCTTCTTACCTCTGGCCTGGAAGGAGGGGACATATCACTGCAAACCCTGGTGATCCAGTGGTGGCATGTGCACTTTAGCTTGTAGTTCCTCTGGCTGCAAGCTGACTTCACTCTTTTCTTCCTGCTGTGTCGGAGAGTTGCCATGGTGACGTGCGGCAACACTGCGACCTGCTTGCTTGCCTCATAGCCTGCCTGGTCCTCCTTTTATCTTGCAGTGTCCCTGGTCCTATCTCCCTCCTTTTCCATTAACAAACTGCCAGGAGGTTGGTGAGGGAGTTCTTTGATCTCCCCACCGGCCAAAGAAAGGCAGGCAGCAGGGGCCGGACCAAATGATTTGGCAGCAGGATGTTTACCACCCATGGTTTAGACCATAAGTGATTAGTGTATTTAAATTGTTGATCCCCCTCTTTAATAATTTTCTACGTTTAGGATGGCACATAAATCTCAATCTTTGAAGACTATATTGATGTATTTTTTAAGAAAAAAATAACAGGACAAGCTGTGATTTTTCATATCACTTGAGAATACTCTTAAAAAAAAAAAATTCTTACTACCCAAATATGGTTATATACTAACCTGGATCTAACGTTTGTTATTGCCTTATATATTATGCATGGGTATTCCGGAAGGAAATTATATAATATTGGATCATTTTTAAAAACTGACTAATATTTAGTAATAATTCTCTTTACTTGCATTATAATTGTACATAAAAGGGATCTTTACTAGATCTCTTTCCTTTATTTTCTTTATACTCCAAAAGTGACTCCCTTTCAATATTTTTCACATCGGTATACACTTTTTAATTATTTGCTTATCATATTCTTTCTACTCAATTCTTTTTAATTATTTGAGCACCAGTGTGGAACATTTCTATGTCAGTGCAATTCCTACATATCTGTAGCAGCTGGGATTTAGGGGCATTAAATAACCATGGACAACGATGGCAATTTTTTAGCTCCATATAACTATTCACCTCAACTGTTTTTCAACAAAGGGCTAGTTTTTAAAAATAACTCTCCAGCATATATTTTGATATTACTATTGATCTCTGGGGTGGATTTTCCAAATATTTTGGAGACTGTTTATTTTCTTGTTATGTGAGGAATTTAGGCACATGGAACAAAAAACACTGCTTTTTGTTATTGTCTTTTGTATGAATATCGTAAGGCAATACGTTGTTGTGGAATTAAAACAACTTCCTTAAGTCTTGTAAGAGTTGAAAGGAAAAATGTTTTTGATAGAGAACATCTACACATTAAAATAATTGATTATGTAATAAATATTAAAATAATTGTTACAAAAATTTCCTTTAAAACCACAAAATATATACCAACAAAAGTATACTGTGAGCACACAATACTACTAAACAATACTAATATCTTCCATATTCCATTGTATTATGTTGCTTATTTTACTGAATTTTTGAAAATAAATTTGTTACTGCCAATGAAGCCAGTATGGTGCCAAATAAGTTACGTTTTCACATATTGATATTTCATTGACAGCAACTATAGATTATTGATTTTTTTTGTACTCTCCAAACTATACAATAACAATTCATTGTTATAAAATAAAAAAAGAATAAATAATAATAAAATAATTAATTCTGAGTTTTATGATCTCTTTATACCTATAGCAAAAATCCATTAACACAGGCTTATCCTAAAATTATAAACAAGAATCCAGTTTCTTAAAGATTACTCTCAATTGCTTACTTTGTTATCGGCAACAAGAACATACCAAAGAGGGGAAAAAAGCACTCTTTAGATTTGAAGGATTTTACAACTACGCCAATTGTGCATTTGTAATAAAATCACTGTGATTGAAATTGTATCACATAGAAGATTAGATGTGCCGTATGTTTTAAGTCATACAGTACAGATAACTAAAGATAACTAATGCAATCATATTGTAACGGTAGTGTAGGTTACACATTCAAACCATAAAATGTCTTTTACTGATGAAAGTAGCAGACAGACTTACATATTTCAACACATTCCATAAAATATCATTTGTTGTTAGCACTAGACAATATGACGCCATATTTATCACATTAGTGGGGAAGATCAATGTCTTTTTTCCCTGCACATTCCTAAGGCATTACTTATAAACATAAAGTGTATCAGTTATGAAAAAGTTCATAATATCACATTAAAGAGAGTGCAATGTAATCAATGCATTGTGCTAGGTGTAGTTCCGTTATCATGAAGAAAAAAAAAAAACCTAGAAATATGTTGACCGCATTTTCTGCAACACAAATATCTGTCCATTCTAAAAGATTAATGTAGCATGGTATGTATTGCTGAATGCTGCGCTTAGCATTTGAAGACAATGGCTAGTAGTCCATTTGCTCACATCCCTGGTGAAAGTCTTCTTGGAGGATGCATCAATAGACTTCAGGCAAATAGATTGTTATCTATAAATTGTCTGATCATTTAACTCTTTAATATGTGCACCAACAGTTTTTTTTGCATTCTTTATCTTTGCAGTGCTGTTATATAACAACATGCAAGTAAAGACATCACTACATAAACATGGTTAGCATTAGAGGGGAACAGTATATGTCAGCATTACAGTACCATTTTCTATATATATCATGAGTGAAACAGCCATGTCTAAATGTAAAATCAAATAATAAAATATGAACAGGTAGCTAAGATAGACATAGGTATTTCAGAAGCTAAATATAATGCAGGAGTACATCACAAAAAAAAATAAACTGGGATGGAGATTATGCTGGCGGGATCTCCATCGCGCACCAGAAGACAGCTAGGTACTTCTTAGAATATAACTGAGCTTGGTCTCCAGTGCGTATGTATTTGAACAGGTAGCCAGCCACAACACCCAAACCAGGGTCTCTCAATCAGGTCCAATAAAATGTACAAACAGGTAAAAAGAGGGGGTAACAATGTATTTCTTGCAATAGAGGTATTTCCAGAAGTAGTAGAATATGTGGAGACAGAAACTATAGCAAAATATAGTGTAGTATATCATGTGACAAATAAGAAAAAAAGGGAATTGCACTCACAGTTTGTAGAGCTAAGACAGCTCTAACTAGTTACACCTGGGCGGTATCCTGACCTACTGTATCCAGTTGCAGATTCTTTGCACATTAAGATAAGAAGACACCACATATCCTTAGGCGAGGATTATACCGCCCTGGGGCAACTAAATAATCTCTCGGCATCCACTATGTAGAGAAAGGCCTTGAAGACAGTTCAGCCTGGTGCAAGCAGAAGGGAAGATTTGAATTATTATTTTTTTGGCAGCATGAAAAAGTTTATTTCTACTGGAAACATCCAAGGACATACCCACAATAACATATAAAATGTATAATAAATGTATTTATATAATACATACATATTAAAAATGAAGTTAAAATTTTACTGCTAACATGATATACCAAAGATGACATACATTTATTTTTTCCTGTATGTTTTCTTTCGGGGTAGATGAAAAAATTTATTGCATGTAAAAACTGCTGTACACACTCCATATACATGGCGTTCAGTTAAATTAAAAATATATTTTGTGGGAAAGGATTTAAAGTATATGGATTACTTTATAATGAAGGGACATTGAAATGCCTTGGGTTTTACAGTAGTAATACTTACTGGGTAGACTTATTTTTTAAATTCATTATTTAAGTCACAGTCGGAGATCCAGTGTAGATCCAGAGTGTAGATCAGCATTACCATAATTTGGCATTGAAAGGATCAAACAATACATCACATAGGGGCGGGGCTTACCAATCATCCTGACCAGACGCCATTTCTCAAGCTCCCTAAAATACAAATCGGGAAGATATCTACAAACCTGAACCCAATCCGGCCTCCACACTACCACAGCCAGGACCAGAAGAGCAAACAGCATTGATAGATGCCTTTTTTTCAACTGCCAAAGTCAGCCCGACAGAAACCCAAAACCGGGGCCTACAACACCCTGTAAGGCTTAGGGAATCTCCTAGGAGGCATTGCAGTGCCAAGAGCGGAGCAACCCTACACCCAAACGCCGCAGGCCTCACCACATAACATGCCAAGCATGGGTAGGCGCTCCCAGAAGACTCACACCACAGTGGATGGAAGGGACATAGGAACTATATTCCAAAAGCCAACGCAAACTATGCCCTCTGCCGCGGGTGACAGCCCCGACGGGGATCAAGCCTCTGTACCGTGACAAACCGGGCCCGAGGGCCCACAACACTCATCACCACTGCAGGCTGGGCCACCAGACCCACCCGACGACTCAGCTCCGACCACAAAAAAGAACTTAAAACTCCTCATAGCCGAAATACACAAGCTACTCGCGGCCGATTCGGCCATTCTCAAAACGGAGGTCCACGCAGTGTCGGAGAGAGTCGGAACCAATGAAAAAGCCATAACAGAGGTACAATCTCACCTTTCCGCAGTGCAGGAATCCATACAAACACTGCACACACAGCAGCAATCTCTATCACTCAGGCTCACCACACTAGAAGACCGCCAGAGGCGCACCCACATTAAAACCAGGGGCATCCCCACAGAGATTACAGCAGAGGAGCTACCCCACTACATTAGAAGAATGCTGGCCACAATACTGCTGCATGCAAAGGCAAAGAAGGTAGCAGTCAACAGCGTATACCGCCTCCCAAGCCCATCTTACCTAAAGTCCACCGCGGTGCGAGATGTCATCCTCCGCTGTACCTCACTACTTGACAAGCTCCAGATAATGTCCGTACTAAGAGGCAAAACACCCTTCACCTTTGAAACAGCGAGCCTCACCTTTTACCAGGACTTAACACGGGCCACACTCCTTCACCGCAAATCATATAGCCCGGTAACAACACAGCTGCGAGCTGCAGGGATGCACTACTGATGGGGACTGAACAGTTCCCTGACAGCAACCCAAGGCGGGACGGTACACACCCTGACATCCATGTCGGAAGCATCGACCTTCCTGGAGACCCTGGGACTATCACATCCAAACTTGCCCTTCACCTCGGGACCACAGGCGGCAATGTGGAATCCTGTATCCATAACACCGTTCGTCCCACAAATGACGAACACACAGGGAACGGACAACCCCGAATGAAAAACTGTCTGCACCAATGTTAACATACGGCTATAATTTCAATTCCAACTTCATAGTAAATGATTGTTCTGTTATATGTCTCCAGTTGCTGACCTATCGCTACCCTTTAAAGGTACAATACTAACTGACGAATAAGCCATCCTAGATGGCGGACGCAGAGACCACATGGACAGGGGCTCTCCGCGATCGGAGCTGGTGGGGGATGTTAATTTTGGAGCTAGCTTAACCGGGTTGTACACCGTTCGACTGATATAGGTCATGAAATAATGGCATAAGGACAAATAAGATAAAAAATGAAGGTGACATAACAAAAGTACAGATAACAGAGGCAACCCCTGTATAGCGGGACCTGCTCTCTTGGGCAGCTGAATTCAGGTGACTGCCACACTTGTTGCGCCGCCAACTGTTGGGGTAAATGGGACGATGTTGGCTGGATTCCAAGCAGTGGGCCATGATGTCTGACTAAGTCCCAAGGTGGATAGGACTGCACCAATCTCGGAAGCATCGGTGACCTTGTGTTCGGTGGCGTTGTGGTGTACAATAAGAGAGCGTGGGTAGCCCCATCTGTATCTCAGCCCGTGAGATGATAATGTTGTAGTCAAAGGTCACAGTGATTTCCTCCACTGTAATGTGGAGCGTGAGGGGTCAGCCAAGAAGGTGAGGTCAATCTCTTCAAAGCATTTCTTACCTCTGTTTGCCTGCATAAAGGTAGTTTTATCCTGCTCCATCTGAAACTTTACAAGAAGGTCGCCAGTGTTCGAGACCTTGTGGGGCAGAGATGTGGGCAGGTGGAACATGTCGTCTATCTGTATGCTCTTCGCCTGTCTAGGAGGCAGTAGGGCCATGAACAGCCTGTGGAGGAAATATGGAAGTTCAGCTGGAGTGTGATGCCTCTGACATTCAGATGCTTCCAGCATCTTCTGTCTTCCAGGGCTGCCAGTTGGAGGTCAAAGTTAATTTAGGCTGAGGTGATTTCCCCCATCTGCCTTTTGAATCAGTAATGTGAGTAGAGTGTTCTTCTAAGGCCTTCTCCACTGCAGCCATTTGGGCAGTAAAGCCCCTAACATCCTCCCGTACCTGAGTAATTTCCGCTGGCAGGGTTCGTCTGAGGTCTGCTAGGAGGCTAGTGAGGATGGTAGTAGTGATAGTGGAAGAAGTCCCTTCCGACTGTTTAGGGGATTTAGATGGTTTGTGGGGACCTTGGTAACTCAGGTCCTGCTTATTTTGCAGAGCCGGGTCATCCGAGGCCTTGGAGAACTCATCTAGATCATTGAGATCCGCCGCCATCTTAGTCGCACCATGCTGCCTCTGGAACATATCCCCAATATCTGCATTGAATCAAGGCCGGTATGACCTCGTTTTTTTGTTTTGAATCCCACATCCAGTGAGGCACCGTGTGGGAGTCTGGCCAGTATGTTTGCTCATTCTATGGCTTGATTGTCAGGAAAACTCAGTTTTAGCCATTGGAGAACTGCGGACATTCAACTTCTCTGTTTGGGCACTAGCTCCGCCTCCCCGGGCAGATTTGAATTTTGATAAAAAATGCTCATCATTTAATATGATTCAAATATATGAAAAATGGTATAAAAAAAAAATAAAGTAACACTCCCCTTCCCCCCCACCCCCCACAAACTGGTACAACTAAAGAAAAATACACCATAATAAATTAATTTAAGGAAATATCCCATATGCTAAGGGTCTTCATTTATTGTTAAGAAACATATTATAAGGTGTGCATTACTGTTTCAAACCGTATCATTTACAAAGTGTAATATGCACGGATTGCAAATTGTATAAAAGTGACCAAATCCCACCAAATGCAAATCAGGTACACACAACTTTATATTTGAAGAATTACACAAACTCAAACTTGCATTATTGCAGTGAAGGCCATAATTAGTATGTAGTGTAACTACAATCATATTCTATATAGTTTGTGTTCAGCTATGCACATTGTACATCAATCTCGCCTATGTACAAGATTTCCATTTACCTGGGAAATTACGTGGTCAAATTAGGGATTCACCCACAGCAGGTTGCAAACAAGCAAATGTGACAATTTTTTTTTGTCGGATTTGTGTCGTATTTAGATCAGTATAGCATCCCAAGAATTAGGTAACCTCAATAATGGTATATGATTTGCAAATGTAGACATAGGGTATATTGAGAGGGTATTTTGAGAGTTGTTGTGTGAACAATCTGTAACAATTTGCTTCCAAAGTTAGGTACAATCCATTGTCAGCATTTTCACACTCATGTTGCTATTTAAATAAGAATTTTATAAGTACGATGTGGGTAACTCAGTAAAAAAATAATGCGCAACCACAATCATTGAGTGCTGCAATGCTCCATGCATAGGCATCATGGTTCAAATACATAGAAAATTATTGCTGCAACATTTCTTTCATCACTCTAAAGGTGCTAAAATTATAATTTTTTTTAACTTTTTTATTTTTTATTAAGCACTTTTGGGTAGCACAATGCACATTTAGTCTGTACGTTCTGAGGGTTATTGGTGCAGGTAGGCACTAGCCTTGTGCGGTGCCGAGGTAAATAGGGACAGTGGGAGATTCTTCCGTGGATGGGGGTCCTCAGGATACCCACACACTTATTATCAGCCCTTTCCTTTATCTCTTTTTTGCTTGAGCATTTAATAGAGGGGAGGTATGGATGAGGTCATTCTTACCTTTAAATAATAGATCTAGTCAGCCGTCCAGTGATTAGGGGGCTCTCCTTTTTCTATTAGTTTTTTCCCCCCTCTGTTTACACTTTGAGGGCTGTGTTTGACTATGTTTTCTTATATACTGACTTCCCGAGTAGATGATCACCTATTATCTACCTTTTTCCCTGATAATTATTTATGGATACCACCCACCTCTTAAATCGCTATTAATATTAATGCATTCGCACTGTGTGGAGTTATCTGTTTCTTTCTTTTTTTATCTAACAGTTATGTATTAGTTGCCAAAAAACTAAGGTTTTTTTGTTTTGCTACTTATCTGTTAGACTGTGCTCCTTTCCACTACATTCCCTATAGGTGAGTGGGACAGGGATTCAGAGATTATATATATATATATATATATATATATATATATATATTTGAAATCATATATGGTGTCTTTTTATATCCTGTGAATCTTCAACTAACAGTGAATCCTTCTTAATAACATCATCTGAGCAACCTGTAGCTTGCACAGTGTTCAGCACACTGTCCGATCAAAGCAAGGGGGCACATTTGCTTCAATGAAGACTGGTCAAATTATTTTGACTACACGTAAGCCCTTAGTTTGAGTACTCCAGTCGGTCACCTTATGTGCATTAAGCACAGCTGACAGAGGTGAGCACTGACAGTTTTGCCAGTTTTGCCCTGCTTGCACTGAAACGCAAAGCTATCCCATAAAGTCCCAAGGGTATCATGGCCCACAATGTCTAGGACAGTATGACATTTCTTAAGGATTTTAAGAAATTAATGGATGGAAGCCAACACTATGTAAACAGTATAACATGTAATCCATTCAACTCTAATTATTGTAGGCTAGTTTTGTGTAACCACCACCATCATCTAGCATAAAGTATATGTATGGTGTTTTCCTTCATGTACCATAAATATACTATACATATAATTGACCAGTACCATAATTGTGCATTATGTTTCAGTGGGTGAAGAAATAAAATTGTATATTGCTGTTTCACTGGGTCCCCAATGTATGTTAAGTGCAATAAATTGGTCACATCAATCTTAGCCCCTACCACATTAATCTCCCTCCATACTTTAATACTCTCCAACTCTCCCCAATCTCCCTAATACCCCAAAACCACAATTCCAGCCTCTTCTCTCACAGGAAGGCAAGCCTATTCGACCAAAGTCAAGGGAGTTGTGCAGACCTCCATGTTTTCTCCTCGAATAAAGCTACGGTCAAGTCATAATGCAATATCTGATTTCAAATTATGTCTATTCCACCAAAAATCGGAATCCACAGGGTGGTGTAAACATCAATTCTTTAATATTTATTTTGCTTATTAAATTCAAAATTCCTCCCTTAGCCAGCAGGGGGAGGCAAAAACACAGTGTGTTGAATTATGGAAGTACCATGATGTTAAATCCATTTCTTCTTGTATATCACATAGATTTTAAAGCTTAAAACAAGACATACAGTAAGTTTGCATATCAAATAGTTTCAGTATAGGTAAGTCGGTGTGAAATGGACAGCTAGCAAAATAACTACATTATAATAAGTTATTATATATATATTTTTATATAACCTTGGCATATTACACAATGTTGGGCAATAATTAAATAAGTAAAAGAATGCACAATTAATTTGACAAACAGGCAAACACACAAACAAGCAAACAAAATGAACCTGAATTTTATCATTGACAGAAATGTACAACACGTAGTCCGTGTTCTTGAAACACTGTTAGATATCTCTCTTTTAAAGAAATGCCTCTTTAAAAACCAAACTATATTTAACCATTCTTATTGAACAGAAATGTTGCATTCTATTGCAATTCGTTGTAAACCTCCTTCCAGCCCTGCAAAAACCTACAGTATATCAATCACACACATGAACAATGAGTCAATTTCACCCTCCTATTGCAAGATATTTGTTCTGACCTTATTGGTAAAAAAAGCAAAGAATCACAGAGTCATTCATCTTGCCGTGTATTTTTTTATTCCAGTTGTTTTTCCACAGCCATTTAGATTATATACAAACTAAACATATGTTCCCTGGAGAACCCCCAAACATGTCAGATTTTATGTTAGTCTTGCCATGGGACGGCTGCTGTAAAGTTCACATAATGGATGTGAGATTTCAAATCACATTCTTCACTCTCTATCAATAGTCCAGAGACCTCGAGAGGATTCAGTTAAGCCTCCCCTACTAATGCATCTGTCACTTATCTACAGTACATAATAACACACATGGAATTCAGAGACATTTGTTTTGAAGGTACTGAGAATTCCATAACCATACATCTGAGACATAATTTGAGATCTTGATAATCTGTATGAAGGCAGGTGATAACGTCACTGAACTCCAGGTTCGAATCCTGGTCCAACCACTGCACTAGTAAGCCCAGGTTCAAATCCTAGTCCTACCAGTAAGTGTCTCAAGACACTTTACAATATATACCCTGCACACCTTAATAATATGAGTGCACAAACAAAGAGAGTCATGCAGGCTCTGTTGCCTTGATTAACAGTGCTAGGTCTGACAAGTGGGCTACTGAACGAGGGAGAACATAGACCTGCTAGTGCAACAGCAGCCCCCATGAGGGCCTGCATGAAAGAAAATGGATGAATTAAAGTCTACACTGTCCACAACCTGCACCTCCAGAGAACTCATATATGCTGATAAAGATGCAGACTGCAGAAGTACAAGGATAGCTTAACTAAGCTGCAAAATAGCTAGGCAAAGACTGGCAACCAGAGAACAGTACTAATGGTTACCACAAACACATGAAGAAGAGGCAAGTACCTCTAGTGTCAGACAGGTCCTGAAATATTAGCTCATGGAATAAGATCCAACTCATAACATCATATCAAATGATAATAATAATACTAAATGTGTAAAAACTCAGCCATTACACCCTCCAGGGATGATAGCAAGACAAACCTCTCTCACATAGTGAGCAGGCAGTCAACACCATATCAATATAAGCAGGAGTCATCAACACCAAGGTGCAGGCATCTGAGACAACCCTGCACCTTGTAGCAGGAACGGCATACATGGAGAGACACAACAAAGTTGCTGGGATTGTGTATCAAAACATCTGCTTAAGAGAATGACAAGGGACTTCGAGCTGGCATTGTAGTGGAAGGCAAGGAATGGACAAAGCTAGAAGAGATGAAAAGGGATGAAAATAAAGATAGTTGGTTGTGATAGGACTTGTGACTTCCAATTTGGGAGAGTAACAGCTGAGATAACTGCCCAGAAGAGTACAGTTCTAGGAACAGCTAAGAACCCTTAGACTTGCTTACTTCCGATTTCAGTCCTTATCGTGCTCATTCCAGTACTGCTGGTCTTTCCTTGGCTCCACTCTCCACCATGTATTACTTCCTCTGGCCACAAGACCCAGCACATTTTTTAAAATTGGCTCCCTTTTATTTGTGTGTTTACATTCTTGTATTTTAAGGTTTTACTTTAAGATTACACAAATTTTTCTCCATATGAACGCCTACAGTTTGGTGAAAGATTTTCATAAGCATTACATTTGTGCTCGTTCGGCACTTTACATTACTTTACTTGTCGTATTTGGCTTAGCATTCGTTTGTGAAAGGGTTTATAAAATACCCCTTCCTATCTTACTGGAGATTTTTGGCTGATATCAGCATATCTAATGGCTAGTGTAGGAACTCACCTATTGAGGCTTGCCTTGACGTGGCAGGTGAGCTTATATATTCAAATGGCCATTGGAATAAAACTAAAGAGCCTCCATTTTGTTTAAATGTACATGGGGATTTAGGCCATAGCGCAGGTAACGTTCTCTTTGTTTTTACTATGTATTTTAAGCTGTTGGATACTAAGCTACTGTTGCTGTAAGCGCGGTGCTTTATCTTTGTGTTTGTATATGAATTTTGTATCACACAGCTATGTTACATTGCTGCCAGCCTCCCCACGTTTGTCTTATTAAGAGTTTATAAGTATGTAGGGGCAGCACCCCTTCCTGTCTCATCAGAGAAATTTGCCTTTTAGCTGATTTGTATGTGTTATAGCTGTAACGGAACCGCTTGGCACCACGACTGGGTACCTCCATTGAAGGATGCTCCTAGCACTTCCTGAGGACTCCAAGCACTGCAGCAGACACCACAACCACCGAACCGGAGAAGCATACGAATGCTCTCAAGCATATGAATGCTGTAAGCAGCTGAACAGGAAAAGCATACAATCAGCTTACACTCCTGGCAATCAGCATACAATCCAATTCCCCCAATAATGAGACAACACTTCATTTTGAGGTCAAGCAGAACTGACTGTACTGGCACATACAACCTCTTTTATTCACAATCCACAAACATAGTACAACCAATCAATCCGTACAATACACACAGACACTCCCACACAAAATCCTCCCCTCTGCCTGTGATATGATTACTGAACACAATGGTTAATATAATTATCACAGGCAGAGAAATACAGTATTATAAAACATATCACAGGGAACCCAAAACATGCAATAACCCCATAAAAGTATCTGGGTGAACCACATATCCAAAATTCACCCAGATCCGTTCAGTAGTTTGGAAGATACAGTTTAATGCAGATTCTGCAGAACTTATACAAGCTATATGAAAAATAATTACTGTATAATGTGTCCCCTGTTGTATAGTTTAAAACTACTGCACGATGTCTTTGTGCACCAAATACCGGCGAGATGGCACCGTGTAGAAAAGTCCAAACAGTGTCTGTGAGTTAAAATGGCCGCCATCCATTGTTCTCACCAGGTGCTTCATCCATTGTTCTCACCATGTGCTTCATCCATTGTTCTCACCATGTGCCTCTGATACATGAAATGGTGGCCACCCAGTAACTCCACAGTATGTCACCAGATGGTTCTAAAGGGCCAGCAGCAGCACAACACAAATCCATTATGCCCAAATCATGTTTGTAAAGGGCCATACAACCCAGGGCCATAGTCATGAGGCTGGCAATCCGGCTCCTCCAACAGCCAGGGGCAAAGCGCAGCTTGTCACCTAAAAATCCAGTGACAAAAGGCATTTTGTCACAATAGCCCTATTCAGGGTTAAGTATGTAGGGGTTTATAAAATACCCCTTCCTGTTTCATTAGAGATGTTTATACTTTGTCTGATACCAGCAAAGTTTATTGTATGTGTAGAAGCCTTATAAAGGGTTAAATGTGAAAGGGTCTATAAAATACCCCTTCCTGTCTTACGGTAAATTCTTGGCTGATATCAGCATATCTAATGACTAGTGTAGGAACTCACCTATTGAGGCTTGCCTTGACGTGGCAGGTGAGCTTATATATTCAAATGGCCATTGGAATAAAACTAAAGAGCCTCCATTTTGTTTAAATGTACATGGGGATTTAGGTCAGAGCGCAGGTAACGTTCTCTTTGTTTTTACTTAGCATTCGTTTGTGTTCATGCCAGTTCAGCACTGTACTTTTCATTACTCTGGTCATTGCAGTTAATTTGTGTGGTTAATGGTATGTTGTTCGGCACTTTGTATTACTTAGTCTATTAACCTAGCATTCTTGTTTTTTTTAAAGCACTCTTGTTTATTACTTTGTATTCCCCTAATGAGTTACTGGCTAAGCATTCGTTTGTTAGAGAATGTCACTCGGCACTTGATATTGTTTCTTAAATTCAGGTTCATTCAAGGATTTAGAGTTCACAGTATTTGTCACTTTGCATTCTCTTATTTAGTGTATGATATGCTTTTGACAGGTTATAGTTGCCCATTCGACTCTTTATAATCTTTCTTATGACTATTATAGAGAGATTTGTGCCAGTTCAGAACTTTTGTATATATTGGTATTCCGTGTGTTTAGAGCTTGTGTTGGCCTCTGCAGGCTTACTAGCCACCTTTAGCTAAATTATATTCTTTTCTGTATTTAGGTGAACGTTCAACTAATGTTATATCCTTCTCAATTCTTATGCAAATCTTCACCCCTTAAGGGCTTCAGGAATGGTTCCATTTTGTTTGACAGATACCCTCAGAAGTTGGGCTTTATTCATTTTACAAGTATTTTCTGCCCATTAACTGCCACATGGAATAGTTACATTGTCACACGCTATACACGGTCAATCATTTTCACGCCACCTGGTTTAGCGCTAGTTGCTTACACTTATCTTCTTTTTTCAACAGTATTACTCTAGTTGACAACTGAATTAACCCCTCAATTGTTTTGGCATGATATATGTTGATTTGTCGCTTATACGTTTACAACGTTCTCTACCTTAGGACACGCTTGGCCTCTATACATAGAACCTCTCACTGGCACTTGGCAATTAGCAGGGCCTCATCTGCCATGGGTAGTTAGTTTTTTCGCCTTTGGCACTAGTTAGCAAGCCAGTTTATGATATGTTGTATGGTTACTATTAAGTATTGTTATTCATTACATTTTTCTCTCCAGCATGCTTCAAAAATCAGGTCACAGAGAAGATCTGTCTCTCCCTAGCACCTCAGCCATGCCCTGAACCCCTGTCAGACCCGGTACTCCAGTGGAATCCCCTAAACTGGCAGAAGAACCGCACCATAGGTGTATCCCCTTCTCGGCACAGCTCAGAAGGTGGAACTCTACAAATTACTATTTACTCAGTCCAATGACACCAGCCTGGGGGAAGTGCATGGCATGATGTCCACCATCATGGCTTCTCTACAAGCCATAAGCAAACAACTGACTAAAATGATAACGACCAACCCATGTCCCTCTAGTCTCATAGACATTCCAGCTCCAGTTCCAGCACTCACTGTCAGGCAGGGTAGCTCTAACATTTCTCCCCTCTCCCCCACCCCCGCCACTTCACACATTATTACACCACACACCTGGTTCCCCCCTCTATTAGGAAGATATCATAGTTTTGTCAGGGTGGCGGTCCGGTGCCTGGGACCCAGACACTGTCCGGGCGGCGGTGCGAGGACCGGGACCCAGTATGCCTGATGTTCAGAGTAGGAGTCACAGTGTGGAGGTGGATTAGCAGGGTCTGGTGCAGGGTAACCGCATGCCCCCTGGTGTTGAGCACCAGCGTTTGTGCAGCCACATACCAGAACCCTGATTCAGCTTATGCGGATCCCAGGAACTAGGAACATGTAATTAAGCAGACCTCCCAGGAGCTGAATAGGGAGGCTCTGCAGCAGGGATGTATCCAGTACTGAAACAAGGCAAGACTAGGAGAGCAAGGCACCATACAAGAAAACAAGACCAAACTAGGAGAACAAGGAAAGACTAGAGATAGGCACCATGCATGAGAACAAGACAAAACTAGGAGAACAGGGAAAGACTAGAAATAGGCACCATACATGAAAACAAGACAAAACTGGGAGAACCCAGAACCAGAGCAGGACAGAAAGCATAACCTAGAACATGTACACAAGACATGAGGAAAACAAGAACATAACATGGGCATGACTGGACAGGACTGTACATGGACTGGGACTACAAGACAAAGCAAAACAAGACAAGAGATACAAGGTAAAACAAGAGAAAGCATACATTACTATGCACTATATATGAAAAGTATGGGGATTTAGTCACATTATATGATCATACATGGCACAAGCCTGCCAACCACGCCAATGTACCCCATATCTGGCAGGTCCTACACTGCTGCAGGTCCAGGCTGAAACAAAAGGAAAGTGGAAACAAACGGGTGTTGCAACATAAAACAAATATTTAAATGATTCCAAGAGACTGGGAAATCCAGGGACGGAATATAAGAATGAACCCAGAAACCCAGCAACAAAGAAAACCAGACATAGACCAGAAAACCCAAGCAAGGACAGCAAAAAGAGTACTGGATACCAGAAGCCATTGCCAGTATGATCCACAGCGAAGAACAGGATGTGACAAGTTTCTAGTTTCTGGTTATCTAAGGGGTTTCACATGGGACTTATTGCACTACCCTCAGGCACGATGGAGTGTCTAAACCTGATCTCACTACATAAGGAAACCCAACTAGGTTACATGATAGGTTCGTTCACTTACCCTCCATTTTTGTACGTAGTGCACAAACCTTATTGGCATTGTTATCAATAAGGTATCAAATAAGACACAATTAATCATAAATCTCTCAGCTCCTCATTCTTCATACACCCTGAGCTTCAGTTCACTCATACTGGCTGACACATTCTCCCTCCACTACGCCACACTGGATAATGCCATGCAGGCAATTTTTCATGCAGGCAAATAAACTTGGCACAGAAAAAACAACATCTCAAATACCTTCAAATTACTCCCATTCCTGAGATCCCTCATTTGCTCTGAAAATCATTCCGCAGAGAAGATTTATTCATCTCTAGGCTACTCTGTCTCCTGCCTGGCTTGCCCGATAATGGCACCATCATCCTTGACCTCCCAGCCAGATCTGACCTGATCATGTGGTACCAATTTCTTCTATATTGGAACAGTATCTTCATGTTCATCCCCCCATTGTCAGAACAGTCACCTGTAATATGGACAGTTGCTGCCGCCCATATTGGATTAATTGCTATTTTTGGTGACCATTGGTTAAGGGATCATTGGCCTATTGAGACTAACACCTTGCCTGCCTTCAAAGAACCTCTGCCCTGTTTGTAATCTATCCCATTGTGGTGGCTGCCCACATGGGGGGTTATCTTTGGGCTGGAAAGGCAGTAAAAAATGCTTTCCTGCATGCAAGATTGTCAATAAAAGACACTCCTTCTCTTTGACCATCATGCATTTTGTCCATGAAATGACCTGGCTTGCTGTCATGTTTCAGTTTAATTTAGTGTGTAAACACATCCCGGGTATTACCAACACTGCAGCTGACACTCTGTCCCGTTCTCATTTACAGGAAGTTTTCAGGCACAATCCCTCTGTCAACAGGTGCCCAATCCAGAACACTAGTATTTCTGGAGCTTGTCAGAGTCTGCCCAACTTCATGGCTCGCGCTCAGTCATTGTCCTGACAGCTTATGATTGGGCATTGTCAGTATTCCAGAGGGTTTGCCATTGAGCTCCACAGGAGTACTACTCCAATGTGACCATGGTGGCATTTTCCTTTCTGTGATTCTTGAGGCCCAGAGTACTCACAGTAGTACGTCAGACAAAGGCTAACTTAAATCTCAAGACCTCTGATATTATTAAGCATAATGACCACTATGTTCTCACGCTTCAAACAAACTAACCATCCAACCATCCATCCACGGTCCCGCTATTTACCACAGGCAATGCCCAGTAAATAATAGATTCATAACTGAATACAGTTAACAGCTACCCACCTAATTCACGTCTACTCTTACTTTAATGTTACCTGCTTACTACCTCTAAATTCATATTTTATATAAGGACTCTACTCTTGAGACTATATTACAATCCAGCATCCTTTTCCTGGCCATTCCTTCAGGAAAGGGGCAGCATCTGGAGCCTCTAGTATTTACACCTGAGTACATATCAACTAGATACTGGGGAGATGGAAATTCTCAATCTACATCACATACACCACCCAACCTAAGATCTTTTAAAATTTAGCTTTGTGATTGCTGCTTTAATGTGTGTTTTCCTGTTATACCTTTTTGCCCACTTTTATTTACAGGCCTACCTGTACGTTGGTTTCGGTACACGACAGCCAACTTATCACCATCACTAATTGATCCATACTACTATTATGTTTCTAACCCCAAGTTTAAGGCAAAAAGCCTGTGTTTGTAGGATGGGTTTGTCATGTAAAAACTTTATTCCCCCTTCTTACCTAGACCGTTCCATTCAGGTCATCCCACCAACCTCACCCCTTACTTAATTTATTTATTGTATTCTTCTCTTTGGTGAACCCTCTTTTATTTACAGGCCTATTATGTACGTTTTTTTTGACACCCCACAACTGACATCACAACCACAAGTGGTACATTCTACTATCATGTTTCTGACCACAAATACATCTTTGTGCCATAATCATTTATTTTTTTAAATTTTTCAGCCTTTAGGGGGACTACATGAAAGCCAAGGTGTGCATCGAAACGCAGGCCGTTCTATGCCGTCTTGCTGCATTAAAACCGTGGGATGGCATAGAATGCCCTGTGGCATTAAGGGGTTAATGACTCACTCTATTGCCACTTGCCTTTATTTATATTTATTATCCTTTCTTCCTTGCAACAAACCCCCCTTACCTTGGTGCCACTATATTGTTCTCCTCTGCCGATGATGTCTGCAGTTTACCCTTCTGAGGAAATCTTTTGATTGATAGGTTATTGGTAAATTACCTTGGCAAGAGAACTTTGCTTACTAACTATGTTATGTGAAACTACAAATCTAACGCACATAAAAAAATAAATAGGAAAATTAAGGCGGAATAGTGGGGAAAGGGTATTAATTAAAACAAATCTTTAAATCCTTGTAACTGATATTTAATATTGCTCAATGAATCAATGAAGACATCATTTTTGCCAATAAAAATGTGCTATTTGTGCATACTGAAATGCTAAATAAAGTACACAAGTTACCTGAGCAGAATTAGTAATGAGCTAAACAATTTAAGATGAATGTACTAGAATAAATCAGTGTTCAAACCACAATGAATTAACAATGACAGATATATTCTACATTATGAGCCATTTTGCAACTCTATAATATGAGGAATGAAAAACTCACACATATCTTCATTCCATTTCTTTAATTAATTTTTCTTTCCCAGATTCCTTTGTCTTTGTGCTGTATTGTGCTTGAGTTATTTATGAGTGCTGTATGTAGTTGCTTTGTAGCATTCCATTTGTGTGTGTCTTGGCTATTATATTGTATATATTTATGAGTAGTTTCTGGTATTGTGTATGATACCTATGAATGTGGGATATGTATGGTGGCTGCTTGTGGAATTGTGTGTGTGGATAATATGTTACATAGTGTGTTTGGTGTGTCTATGTGTGGGGCTGCTTGTGGGGGGTTGTGTGCGTGTATGTGGATTGTCAGTGTTTGTGTGCGGTTTGTTTGTATTATTTGTATGAGAGGGAGGCTTATTGTGCAGCTCCGTGCATATCTAGCAATTGCTGGGAGGAAGTGATCTGAAATCAGTGCTGTAATGCATAAATTGAGGATTGTCCCTCACCACCTTTTTGCACTAACAGATATCTGAAGTTCCACTGGGACTCCTGATAGCTGTTTAGTTCTAGAAGTGTTGAGTACCATGCATGGCACACGTGCCATAGGTTCAGGGCTCGAGTCCTGCAGGAACGCATGGGAATGGCGTTCCTGCACTTTTACCAAAGCAGGAACGCTGTTCCCGTTACCTGTCCTGCAGGACCGGCCCTGCTACCTGCACAGAGGGGCCAGCACACGCTGTGTTCCCTCTCCAGCTCTAACTCTCGCGAGACCCGCGGCTGTTACCACGGCAACGCTCCGCACAGGCGAGTCTCGCGAGAGTTAGAGCTGGAGCGAGAACACAGCCTGTGATGGCCCTTGTGTGCAGCGGCTGGCTCCCTCCACCGGACCACCAGGCAATCTCCCCCCTCCCTGACAAGGTAAGAAGCAGGGAGGGGGGAATAAAATAAAAACTATACATACACATAAAGTAAAAAAATGCTTCCCCCATATCATCCAGCACACACACACACTTCATCCAGCACACACACACACATCATACAGCACACACACACACACACACACACACATCATACAGCACACACACACACACACACACATCATCCAGCACACACACACACACATCATACAGCACACACACACACATCATACAGCACACACACACACACACACATCATACA
>OW240917.1:107759087-107915141 GCA_933207985.1 Pelobates cultripes | reverse complement strand
TGAGTGAGCTTGTGTTTTTATGTCAATGAGCTGATGTATATCAGTAAGATTGTTTGTCTATGAGGCTGTGTATCAATGAGCTTGTGTGTGTCACTGAAATGTCAGTGAAATTGCCTGTGTCTGCATGTGTGTATGCTTACTGTATAATTAAACGTTTTACCCTGAAAGGACCTATATTTTATATTAGAAAAAGCAATATATATATATATATATATATATATATATATATTACTCAATCATCTGTCCTGGCAAGACATAGCCTTACATATTACACGCGACAATATATGGCGCAGTGACTTATGGGGCTGGCACAAATTTTTTTTCCAGGGCTGCTTTGTATCCCCAGTCCGGCCCTGCCTGCCTGGAAGGAGAAATGCAGCCTGGCGGGGTGGAAAATCTCCAGAAGGACCCCAATCAAGCTGCAATGACTGGGGTAGAAGTGCTTCAGGTTTCTCAGTTCCAGCTAGGAAGCAAGCTTGGTAGAAGGACAAGGCCGGGTACAGGGAGCACCAATAACACTACCTTTAGGCAATTTTACAATATGGAAACACCACTGAAGAGTCTCTAGAAGACAGGCAGCACTCTGTTGCATCTTCTTCTCCTTGTCTAAATGTATCTTTATCTGCTATTGAATTACCTCATCCAATGGACACAATTGTTTTTACATCATCTACCATTGGTGCAACAAAAGTAGCTCACCCACTTTAATTATTTTATCTATTGATCACCAACAAGCTTTTCTACTCGCATTGAAATTGCTGGTGTAAAATCTCAGGCTAGTTAAAAAAAAGTTCTGGTTGGCTAGCTACTACCAGTGCCACTTACAATACACACTAATTTTGATTCACTAATTTAGGTTTGTTTTACCAATTTGTGATTCATTTTTTTGCAGTGTGCTTCATAGCCAGTGTTTGTGTATTTCTTTTAACTCTTTGTACAAAAAGAAACCACAAACATTGCAAATTGTGGTGATGGTGGTGTTTGTAATGTCTTAAATGCTTTTCTTTGTAGTGGTCTCACCCTGCATGACTGAGTCTTGCTGTGTAGCTACATCTGCTAACTCTACAGAAGCATGATAGGACACCGTTTTTTCCCACACTGAAGGGCTGTCAATAAAGCTACAGCAAGCATGTCAAACTCAAATGTGGGATGCAAAAATTTTGGAAATTACAGTATTAAAAAACCTCCAGCATCTCCCTCTACTAAACCACAGCACCCCCCATACTAAATCCCAGTCCCCCCTACAAAATCCCAGTCCCCCATATACCAAATCCCAGTCCCCAGCCAAATCCCAGTCCCCCCATATACTAAATCCCAGTCCCTCCCCCCCATATACTAAATCCCAGTCCTCACCCTCTAATAAATCCCAGCACCCCACTCAATGCAACACTGACCAACACACACACTGACAGAGACACACACACACTGACAGACACACACACTCACTGACACACACACACACACTCTTTTCTTTATTGCTCTCTACCTTTTGGAGCCGATGTGGGGCATCTCCCTGGGGTCCTTCTATAGGCTCCTCACTGCTCCCTCGGATCCTCGCTGGTCCTCCTCCCTGGCCGGGTAAGTGTTAGCAGAGTAAGCACCTGCAATGTGGGGAAAGCAGGTGCCTACTCTGCTTGGAACACTCGGCATGTACTCCGGGCCGCACAGATGTCCCTTATGGGCTGCATGCGGCCCGCGAGTTTCACATGCTTGCACTACAGGCTGGATGTGTAGGAAAGCTTTATTCCTTTATTTTAAAATAAAATAACACCCTTATTTTAAAATAAACTCCTGCTGCTGATGATGATACCCTTTTTTAATTAATAAACTTTGCAAAAGTTATAAAACTATTACGTTTTCTCACTTAACATGTTTTTAAAACAATAAGCTATATAAATAATAAAATTAAAATAATAATATAGTCTGGTACAAGTTTCCAATTGTCTCCAGTTGTTTTTTACATGTTTTCAGAAAACTAGTTAGGTCTAAATATTTTTTTGTTCTTGTTTCTTCTGTTAATAATGGCATATTTAATAACAAAAGTCTGACGAACATTCTGATGAGCTGTTGATCATAGTTAAATAGATTGAAAGCTTGTTTGAGCAGTGCCTTCTTCACCTCTTGTTTCTGATGGCATTCTGTAAGTCAATTACTTGTAAAATATCCCCATTTTATAACTGTAAAGCACTGCAGAATATTATTATTATTATTAATAATAATAATTTTCATCTGATCACATTTAACCTATAGGTTACTATCTGCTCCTGCTTTTGTTCATATCTCTGGACTCATGGTAACAATGCCTATACTAGACTCATACTGCCTACTCACTTCTAATGCCATGAACATGTTTAATATGAGTTATAATTGTGGCAATTGTGTTCTGCCCTTTACAGTGGCGTACACACGACCCATGGGGCCCCGGTGCGAAAATTGATCCTTGGTCTCACCCTCCGTGCTTACTCTGCACAGGCCGGGGCCGCAACACATGACGGCGGGCACCTGGTCGCAGGGGTCGCATGGGTCCCAGGGCTGTGACCCGTGCAACCACTGTATGTACGCCAGTGCATGCAGATACACACACTTAAAGGACCACTACAGACACCCAGATCACATCAGCTCAATGAAGTGGTCTGGGTGCCAGGTCCCTCTAGTTTTAACCCTGCATCTGAAAACATAGCAGTTTCAGGGAAATTGCTATGTTACACTGAGGGTTAATCCAGCCTCTATTGGCTGTCTCACTGACAGCCACTAGAGGTGTTTCCGCGTTTCTCACTGTGAAAATCACAATGAGAAGACGCTGGACGTCCACAGGAAAACATTGAGTAATGCTTTTCTGTGGGCGGTTTGAATGCGTGCGCGGCTCTTGCTGAGAGGCGGATCGGGGCGGAGGGATCCCCTGCGCCAAGGGAGTCTGGCGTTGGAGAAAGGTAAATGCTGACGGGGTTTTAAACACACACACACTCTCATGAACAGACGCATACACACTAGCTAACAGACACACACATTTACTGACAGAGACACACTCAGCGACATACATACATACACACTCACTGACAGACAGAAACACATACACACTCACTTACAAAACATACACTCTCACTGACAAACACTCACTAACAGACATCAAACAGACTCACTCAAACTAACACACTCAGTAACAGACACACACAGTAACACACTCACTGACACACACACACACACACACACACACAGTCACTGACACACAAACTAACACACACACTGACACTCACTAGCAGACACACACTCAATAACAGACACACACAAACTAACACACACACAGTAACACACACACTGACACAAAAACTAACACTAATACACACACACACACACACATACTCTCTAACACTAACACACATACACAAACACATGGTTTTTTTTTTAAATGTGATCCCCCAGCCTCCCTACCTTTGGGAGTGCTGAGGGGATTCCCTCGGGTCCAGTGGTGTTGCTGGGCGGCCGGTCCTGCGCGCGCGCGAGGGAGCACTGAGATCCCCCTGACGTCATATTCCGGCTCTGGCATCAGTGCGGTGCATGCAAGGGAGCTGGGCAGACAGCGCTCAGGGGAGAGTGCTCCCTCGTGCGTCCTCCAACCCTGTGACACCAGGGCCAGCCTCAGGGGGCCCTGAGGTGGCCAGCGCCGGCTCCTAGGCACCCCAGGAGAAAAATCTATTCATAAACAAGGCTATATATAGGACATGATATCACACATTTAGGCTGAAAGAAAGGAGATTTAATCTAAGGCAAAGAAAAGTTTTTTTTACAGTAAGAACTATAAGGATATTATATTCTCTGAAGTGGTGGTTTTATCAGAGTCTATACAGATGTTTAAACAGAAATTGGATAAATACTTTTAAAAACATAACATACAGGGATATAATTTCTAATTAGTGGGGTAATAGCTGCTGATCCAAGGAGATATCTGACTGCCATTTTGTGGTCAAGAAGGATTTTTTACCTAGTTTGTTGTAAAATTGGAAGTGCTTCAGACTGAGTTTTTTTGCCTTCTTTTGGATCAACAGCAAAAAAAACATGTGAGGAAGGCTGAACTTGATGGACGCAAGTCTCTTTTCAGCTATGTAACTATGTAATCTATGTACCATACAGATTAGGTTCTAAGAACATAAAAGCTGCATACATTCCTTAACTGGTTACACTCCATATATCCTTGAGTGGGGATTATTCCTCTTCAAGCATTTCATACCAGAACTGGATTTTAGCTCTGGAAATTGTGAGTAGTACCTTATTACTATTATTCCAATGTCCAAGTTAATCTACCTACTGTACCACTGGATTTCCATCTTTCTGTTTCTTTCCCATTTGTTCTACTGAATTACAAGCCTACACCTGTGACGAATTACCAAATTTGCTGCTCTATAAGAGTTTTCCCTACTACTGTGGATTACACCACATTGGCCTAGTGTTAAGTCATTTAGACTATATCTTATTATCCACTGTATATATTATTTATATTATTATTTCTAAGGTGCACACTTTTCCTTTTCTCTTATAACTAAGTACTATATATGTAAAACATTGGAGATTTAGACATACATAAATGGCCAAGATGTATGCAGCCTACCACTGCGTCAAAGTACTCCAATTACGGTGGGTTCCTATCTGCCAAATATGCATGACTAAATAAACAATAATACAACACACACAGCAATTACGTGCAAGAAAGGGACAGAGGACTTGAAACAACTGCCTGCAGGAACCAACTGAAACAAAAAAGATTAATTGGAAAGGAACAGGTGTGGCAACAAAAAACAAACATTTAAAGGAATCCAGGAGACTGGGAATTCCAGGAACAGAATAAAGGAATAAACCCAGAAAACCCAGCATAAAGAAAACCAGACTCGGAATAGAAAACTAGAAAAACCAAGAAAAACTAAACACGAATTGTAAAAAGACTATTGGATACCAGAAGCCAAGGCCAGACATCTCCACAGAACAAGATGTGACACGCTCACTGTTAAAATACACCTACAATTAAGATTATAGACTATTCATTTCTTTGTCAGTGGGCAAACGTTCAAAATCAGCAGGGGATCAAATACCTTTTTCCCTCACTGTAAAACAAACAAAGAAATTACCCCTATGCACTGTAAGTATGTAGATAAAGACTTCTTCAAGTCTTCAATATAGAATGCAAAAAGCACCCAAAAAAGGGTTATCTACAATACAAAATACAACAAGAAAACATAGAGTAGCATTGCACACAAAATGAGGTATAATGTGATGAAATTCACTCACAAACCCAAATTGATTGAAGGCATATCAATATAACTGAAGACGTTCTTTGTGACAAATTTAGTACATACATAAGGAAAGGAAAATTAATAATATTTAATATTGATCCTTATGGCAAGAAGAACGAGACACCAAGCTGGGTATTCCATATAGGGCTGTATGCAGTGTGTGAGAGCGTTCCAGTTTTGTTTTATTTATTTGCATGTTTATTTTATTATTTTGTGCTCTTTATGAGCCTAATTGAGGTGTCTTCCCTGTATTTTGGAAAACCCAGCTGGGAGTCTCATTCTTCTTGCCATAAGGATCAATTTTGATGTGCCTGATCTCTGTTTTTATCTTGTAAGGGCAACCAGTATTAAACATTTTCACTGTGATTGGAAGATCTGCACTATTATTTATTTTCCTTTCCTTCTGTATGTACTGAATTTGTCATGAAAAACGTCTTCAAATATGAATATGAGGTGGAAAATATCCTTGACGTCCATGTTCAGCATGGCCGCTTTCAGTATCTCATACACTGTAAAGGGTATGGCCCAGAAGAACATTCTTGGGAACCTTCCACCAATGTCCATGCTTCTCAAGTTGCACGTTCCTTTCATCGCACCCATCCGAGACAACCTACACCCCTACACCTCCGGAGGATGTGTCTTAAGAGGCGGGTATAGTCACGACTTACCTTTGCTCCCTCACTGCTCTGGCGGCATCTCCGGTTTTGGGCAGCCCCACCATGCCCATGCACAAAGGCAGGGGGCGGCCTGCAATCTATGATTTCTGATCGCGTCATGTTTTCCAGGCAACCATAGACGCTGGAAGACATGCGTGATCGTTCCACGCTGCAAAACAGCGTGGCTGGAACAAATGCTAGACAGCCTCATACACCAATAGGGTGTTATGGAGGCCTGTCAAAGTAGGTGGGCTTTCTATCTGGTAACTTTCATTGCTCAGTTATTATGTGCTAAATCCATCTGTTACCTGTGTTACCTGTTTAATGAATACCTATTACCTGACCTTGGATTGCCTTAGTGTTACTGAACCTTTACTGCCTGGAATTTTACCTTGGGATTGTCTGACTTTGACTTGCCCTATTGGATTTTTTTGCCTTGGATTTTTGTTTATTATTTTGCTATTACAATTTCTGCATTTTTGGGTTTCATATATCAAACCATGTAAGTAGAAGTGATTCATCACAGTTTTCAACTTCATGTAATCTCATCTCCTACTTGTGGAGTGGTTTGGGGATTTCCCTGGCTTTAGACACACATTGCTCTAGTAGACTAAAAGGGGTGCCAAATCACTGTCTGAAGTCTAGATTGCTGTAACAATTAAGTTACTTCAGTCAAACCTATCCTTTCTATTACGGCCTCCTCTGTGGCTGCTACTCTTGAACAGTATTCAGAATTAGCAGAGTTGTTTTACAAAAAAAGAAGAAGCTATACCTTCTGTAACGAACGCTGGTATAGTAGCTACCCGTTCGTCTATTTTCTCCCAAACTGCCTGAGCCTGAGTGATTATAGCTCGCAGTTCGGATGTTGAGGCGAACGATTCTCCATACGAATGGCAGTCTCCCAAGTGTATTCTCCCAGTAAAGTAGACAGGTACCCAAACATCAGCCGAAAAACTTGAAAATTACCCCAAACACATAAAATCCCCATAAATGTTATATCCCGTGATAGCCTTGATCTGGGTGACCAACATATCCAAAATCACCCAGATCAGTTCAGGGGTTTTGGAATTTTATGGAAGTCCAATTTTGACTGACCACACACGAAGCTTCTGCCCAGAAACAGTCCCATGAGTTTAGGTTGTGCGGCCGGTCTATTTTGACAAGTCTTAAAAGTGAACAAATGCATGAATGGCACCCCCTGGCTCATAACAGCGATTGTTCCCCTGGTTCATGGGAACCAAACTACCGAACAGCGCTTTCCTGGCTTTTTGGGAAAAGGAATCAGGCGTTCGTACAGTTTGACCGGTATTCGGGAACTTGAGTGTTCGATTTCAGTTCCAGACACTCGACAACCAAGTCCCACTGCCTCCTTTCGTGCGAACAAGATGGCCGCCGTTTTCTCCTACACGTGGCAATCGACTATACGAACGACTGTTCTCTTTGAAGATACTGAGCCGGGGGGTGGTCGGTCTTCGGTAGTTACAGCTACTGAACGGAAAAAAGTCAAATAACTGAAATAACACTGTAATTTCTTCACACCTTCCAAACACAGGGTTTAGCCTTTCTCCCACGGATGGATATGTTAATAAGAGGTTTATCTCGCCATATTCTTGTCCACCTGGAGCATGATTTTTATTTGTAGTAAAAAAAAGGAATGTGTTATATTAAAGGGGTCAAACATTTTTACAAAATTAGATCTCAGGGGGATCTAATTTAGTCACATCAAGGAGGGAGACAAATAACAAATAAAAATGGCCCTTAACCTTTGAAGTGGGCATTACAAGTATATTACCATGCTATATGAATCACATAATGCTCTGGCCATATTCAAAGAATTTATTAGCGATATTCTCTAATATATCCTTCAGACATGTGTAATAGTATATTTAGATTTTAGACATTTGATGCATTCTACTGACAAAGCTTCACACACTTGAATCAGGCAGGCTCTCTGTTTTTGATTTTGACTTTTTGACAGTGGTCTGTATCGTCTATATTGTAAATTAGAGATAATTTGTTTTTCTAAATACATCAATTTTTGCATGTATTTCAATTCTACCTATGAAAAGTGCTAATAAAAAGGTTTGCAATGCTAATGAGGGGCAGTTCTGTCTTTTCATCCCTCGTTCTTTATCCCTGTTGTTTCTATTCCAAAAAGTTATCAGCCACAGAACTATGATATTGACAGTAGAGAACATATAGCAAGTCATTGATTAATAACTTTATGGCTTTATTTCCCAATTTCATGTTCATCTTTGAATTAGTTAATGAGTAATATTAATCAATATCCCATAAATGGAAAATGAAGAGGGACTATCACTTGACAGAGCACCACATTTATTTCAAGTACAACATATTATTCGGAATGTATGAGTAATCATTGTTGTTTGATAAATTGGGTTCTCCCACAGGAAAACCAAACCACAAAATAATTGCTTGCACCAATGAATTTTATATTGTTTATAATAAGTGGTTTGATGCATTTGAAAACATCTGGTTTTAGCTTTCTAGAATTCTGTTCGTTTAGCTAATACTGTTTTTTGTAATAATTAAAGTTACATGTAAGCCATGAAACCCTGCCTTTAAAAATACAAAAAAATGTATTAATATGTATATTAAGGAGTAGATTTTGGAAAGATGATATTTGCCAAACACGCCTATTTCTACTTCTACGCTTAAATACTCTACGTGCTATATCAAACAGTCAGAGCCAGCCCAATACATTGTGCTGAAATGCACCCCTCCCCCAAAACCATGCGCACATCAATTATGTGATGCAGTGTGTGTAGTGAATACAGTGAAAGGGCAGAGGATGCAGTGTGTCTTGTGAATGCATTGTGTGCATGTGTATAGTGAATGCATTGTGTGCAGGTGTATAGTGGATGCAGAGTGTGTGTGTGTGTGTGTGTGTGTAGTGGATGCAGAGTGTGTGTGTATAATGTATGCAGTGTGTGTAGTGAATGCAGTGTTTCTGTGTAGTGGATGCAGGGTCAGTGTGTAGTATATGCATTGTGTGTATAGTGTATCCAGACTGTGTGTGTAGTGGATGGGGAGTGTGTGTGTAGGAAGTGCTGTGTGTGTGCAGTGAATGCAGTGAGTGTGTGTAGTGGATTCAGTGTGTGTAGTGGATACAGTGGGTGTAGTGGACACAGTGTGTGGGTGTGTGTAATGTATGCATATACTTTGTGTAGTGGATGCAGTGTGTGTGTAGTGGATGCAATGTCTGTATGTAGTGGATGCAGTGTCCGTGGGTAGTGGGTGCAGACAGGGGCGTATTAGCCGTGAGGCAAACAAGGCATTTGCCTTGGGCGGCATTTTTCAGGGGGCGGCAAAAACCGCCGCCCCCCAAATGCCCAGGGCAAATGCCTAGTTAGCCTCGCGGCTAACTGACATCCCGAGCGGGCGGGCGGCGCTGGCAGGCGGGCGGCTGGCGAGGGAGCACTTCCTACGAGCTGACTGCTCAGCTCCCTCGCGCGCCGCAGAGTGAGGCTGGGAGCCGGAATGTGACGTCATCTTCCGGCTCCCAGCCTCACTCTGCAGCCAGCGCGCGAGGGAGCTGAGCAGTCAGCTCATAGGAAGTGCTCCCTCGCCAGCCGCCCGCCTGCCAGCGCCGCCTGCCCGACCTACAGCCAATGGACCACCAGGGAGAGAGACCCCCCACCCCCAGCACTCCCAAAGGTAAGGAGGTTGGGGGGGGGATTTAAATAAAAAAAAAAAAAGTTAATATGTGTCTGACTGTGTTTGTGTGTGTGTGTGTTTGTGTCTGACTGTGTTTGTGTGTGTGTGTGTGTTTGTGTCTGACTGTGTGTGTGACTGTGTGTGTGTTTGTGTCTGACTGTGTGTGTGTGTGTCTGACTGTGTTTGTGTCTGACTGTGTGTGTGTGTGTTTGTGTCTGACTGTGTTTGTGAGTGTGTGTGTGTCTGACTGTGTATGTGTGTGTGTGTGTGTGTGTGTGACTGTGTGTGTGTGTTTGTGTCTGACTGTGTGTGGTCTCTGACTGTGTATGTGTGTGTGTGTGTTTGTGTCTGACTGTGTTTGTGTCTGTGTATGTGTCTGACTGTGTGTGTGTGTGTTTGTGTGTGTGTGTGTATTTAGAAGGTGGGGCGGGGGGAAGGGTTGGGTGGGGGTGGCGCGGGGGGAGGGGGGCGCCTGAGTTTTGTCCTGCCTAGGGCAGCACAAAACCAGGATACACCACTGGGTGCAGAGTGTGTGTGTATAATGTATGCAGTGTGTATATGTGGTGTATTGTGTGTGTGTAGTGTATTGTGTTTGTAGTGGATGCAGTGTTTGTGTGTAGTGGATTCAGGGTCTGTGTGTAGTATACACATTGTGTTTATAGTGTATGCAGACTGTGTGTGTAGTGGATGCAGAGTGTGTGTGTAGTGAATGCAGTGTGTGTGTGTAGTGGATTCAGTGTGTGTAGTGGATGCAGTGTGTGTGTATAGTGTATGCAGAGAGTGTGCCTGTGTAGTGGATGCAGTGTGTGTGTGTGTATAGTGTATGCAGATAGTGTGTCTGTGTAATGTATGCAGTGTCTGTGTGTAATGCATTGTAGTGTGTGTAGTGGGGTTGGATAGAGGCTATGAGGGGTGAGCAGCATGACAAATGGACTGGTGGGCCCTGCAAAATATGGACTAACATGCTTAGTTAATTCAAGACTATTTTCTGGTAAATAATTCACAGATTTTACTATTAACATGACGTAAAGTCATGATTTTATTAATGACACGGAGGCGAGTATTGAAGATTATGCTAGCTTTAGTGTACTAATAATCTTAATTTTAATAAGGACAGGAGGCGAGTATTTTGCATAAATTTCTTTACTAAACTCCATACCAGTAAAGAAAAGGATAATAAGAACCAATCAAAAAACAGTAGGAGGTATAGTATTCCCATTGAACAGGTTCCTCCTCCTCTTTCAACTAGCGACATCGCAGATGGACAAAGTTCAAACAATTCTGAATTAAAGCCAGTCTGTAACCGGAGAATCAATCCAAACGAATTAGGATAATCCATGGGGAACGTAGGATAAATTTGGGATAATCCACATAGAGGTAATTGTAGGTCCAAGTGGAATTACGCTAAAACGAGAACGTGGAATAAGTTAGGTACTAGTCGTAAGACCATGAAAAACATGGAAGGCATCTGGCTAGACTATTTTAGTAAGACTATAATACTATAATGACAGTTTACTATTAATCGATACTTCTCTCCCTACGGTACAACATGGTATAAGTATCATGACATACGAGAGATACACAATATATGTTGGATATTCGGAATGATGAAGGGAGAGATAGAAAAGCTAGCTTCATAAAGGAGGATAGAGGAATCTGAAGATGGAGCGGCATAGATATACTTTAAGACCGAAAGGGTCGCCTCCCGTCCTTATTAAAAGTAAGATTATTAGTACACTAAAGCTAGCATAATCTTCAATTTTATTACATGACAGGGGGCTTCGTATTTTGCATTTTTAACGCTAATGTAACAAAGAAAACACCGCGCAGGAGTTCAGTCTAAAGTAGAAGATCCGAAAAGTGGATTCGCGGGACCAGTCAGCCATGCGAAGGACGTCTGATAGTGATGTTCCGGCTGCGTAGGCTGAAGAAGCAGCCGCGCCTCTCACTGAATGAACCCCGAAAGTTGCATCCACGCCTGCCAGTGACAAAATCCAACGTACCCATCTAGCGAGGGTAGTAGAGGAAACTGGATTGTGTGGCTTGACGTAGAAAATCAGAAGTTGGCCGGAGGAAGTCGGGCGGAGAGAGGTGGTAGCCGTCACGTAGCTGCGTAAGGCTGCAACCACATATAATTGAGGTTCTGTGACGAAAAAGGGGCAAAAAATGGTGGTGGAGTTCAATTTGGTGCGTCGGGAGATATGGAAGGTGACTCCTTCGGGACCTATCGAAAAGGCATCAACTTCAAAGGCCCTAACATTGGATACCCGGCGAAATGAGACTAGGCAGAGTAAAATCGTCATCTTGGCCGAAAGTTGGCAGAGCGAAAGTCTGTCGTTAGACGGCCATCCTCTTAAGAAGGTGAGGACGAGGTCCACGTCCCAGAGGTGGTATTTGGGGGCTGGGGGGAGTTTGAGCCGTATGCCCCTCAGTAATTGACATACCATAGGGTCCTTACCCGCCAGAATCCCCTGGATAGGAATATGGGCCGCTGAGATCGCTGATCGAACTACGTTGATTGTTCTATGTGATTTCCCGGTTGCAAAAAGTGACGACAGGAAATTCAAGATGGCAGGAATAGGTGACGTAAGTGGATCGAGGTTCCGTTCCATGCACCAAGAGGACAATGAGGTCCAAGCAGAGAGGTAGCATAATCTCGTCCCCGGTGCCCATAAATCCCATAAGAGGTCCCTAGCAGTCTGCAATAATTTGCCGACTTGCCAGGTGCGCCGGAAAGAGTCCAAGTCACAAGGGAGAGTCTCTCTTCCAGCATTAGCGGGTGAGGGTTCCCCTTCGGGTCTGTGAGGAGAGTCGGGTGGGATGGCAGCAAGAGCGGGTCTGCGTAAGATAGTGCTTGAAGATCCGGGAACCACGGTTGACTCTGTCATAGGGGGGTAATTAGGAGCAGAGAAATCTGGTGTACCTTCAGTCCTCGCTATCGTAGCGAATGGGGGAAATGCGTAGGCGCCGAAAGGCGGCCAGGTCTGTAGGAAAGCGTCCACTGCTTTGCATTCTGGGTCCAGGAGCCAGCTGAAGAAGTCTGGGGTTTGTCTGTTGTTGCAGGACGCGAAGAGATCCAGATGGAAGGGTTCTCTCATTTGCGAGAGGACAGTGAATATCTCTGGGTCCAGTATTCAATCGCTGCCGTCTCTCCAATTGCGAGAGAACCAGTCGGCTGTGAGATTCGGCTCCCCTGGTAGGTATTCCGCCTTGAGGGAGATGTTGCGTGGAAGGCAGAAGTCGAACACTTCTTTCGTGAGTTTGGATAGGAGTCGTGAGCGAGCTCCGCCTAGGCGATTGACATAGCGGACGGCCAAGATGTTGTCCTGTGAAGTCCAGGCTCCCCCTGTCGATACTCCCTCGCTCGTGGCTCCCCAGCCCCAAAGGCTTGCGTCCGATTCCAGCACGAAATCTGGGGTTTTGCCGAATATAGCACGGCCGTTCCAGGCCTGCATGCTGTCCAGCCACCACTGAAGCTCCTCCCTGACCTCTGCCGTAATCGGTACTGGTTGGTCATGGTGGGATTTCGGCGGAGGAAGGCTGCCTTGAGGCGTTGCATAGCCCTGTAGTGGAGTGGTCCCGGGAAGATGGCTTGGACGGATGCCGATAGGAGGCCCATAATCCGAGTGAGATTGCGTAGAGGAACCGATCGGCACCAGAGTGTTTTGCGGATTTCCTTCCAAATAGCAGTGATCTTGGCTGTCGGGAGGCGGAGTGTGCTGGAGACTGAGTCGATTTCGAACCCCAGAAATTGTATGGTTTGGGACGGAGTTGTAGCCGATTTCTGATCATTTACCGTAAACTCTAGGGACTCTAGGAGATCCACAGCAAAACGTGTGTGTAGTCTGAGTCTTGACTTGACGGAGCAGAAGAGCAGGAGGTCGTCCAGGTATATCATGCAGCGAATTCGTCTTGCGCGCAGATGAGTAACCACCGGCTTCAGCAGTTTGGTGAAACATCATGGGGCCGAACTGAGGCCGAAAGGGAGGCAAGTGAATTGCCATGCTCGATCGTACCACATGAAGCGGAGAAAACGTCTGCTGTTGGCGTGAACCGGTACTGAAAGTTAGGCGTCTTTGAGGTCCAATCTCGTGAACCAATCACCGTCCTGGAGGAGGTCCCGTAGGAGGTGAATTCCCACCATTTTGAAGTGGCGGTAGACCATGTGGGCGTTGAGTGTACGGATGACCGGCCGGAGGTCTCCTGTTTTCTTTTTTATTAAGAAGATGTTGCTGAAGAACTCTCCGAAGTCCGGGGCGAGTTCTATCGCGCCCTTGTTGCGGAGTTCCCAAAGTTCGACTTGGATGAGTCTGGTGTCCTCTGCCGAACAGTTGAGCGGTCGTGGTGGTAATTCTTGTTAAGGTGTGTTGACGAAATCTATGACGTATCCTCGTACCGTCTGGAGGATCCAAGCGTCTGACGAATTGGTCATCCAGTTCTGAAAGAAAAGAGAGAGACGACCTGCATGCAAGGTGGTCGGAGGTAGATGGTAGCTTACCTGGTGCGAAGCGGGATCTGCCACGTCCACGGGTAATGCGTCCTCTGTCGGAACATCTAGGGTAGGTGAAAGGTTGGCGGTATCCCACTTCCGGGTAGAAGGGTTGTCTGAAGACTCTCCTCATTGACGTTTGAGCTTTACTTAGTGAGGTAAAGACATTCACATGGCGATTCAATTCCTTTAGGAATGGGTCTCCAAATAATTTGCCCTGTGCCAGAGGTCCGACTTCTTTGGTGCCCAATTCCACCAACTTCCCGTCTATGCGGAGAAGTGCTGCCTTACGCCTCTCAGATGAGAGGGCCACATTTGTGTTTCCAGGGAAACAGAAACCGCGTTGAGCCGATTTGCAGATATCGTGAGCCCATTCCCTGACCATGTCGGCATCGAACTGGTCTGCTTGTTGGAAGGCATGATGCAGGAAAGGGGTCCTGAGGTATCTAGTAGCTTGAATCCCCTCTCCGCCCCGCAGCGGGGGTTGTGACCACCTCTACTCATGAAGGTAGTGATTACCTGGTCAAATTCAGGTATCAGGGCTACTTGATCTGGCAGGGAAGGGCAGGGGCATTTCAACTTCAGTCGGTTGCGGACAACCTTGTCCATAGGTTTACGCAGCCATAGGTGCATAAACTTAGCGAGGTGTTCCGGAGGTGTCCAGTCTGTCGAGCGAGGAGGTCTGATGTTACGTGTGTCAAATAGTGTCTGGCCCATAGGGTCCAGAATAGCCTCATCCTGTGTCAGGGAGGCGTCCCCCGTCCCTTGCCACTCGGCAGCTAATGAATCTGAATCCCCTGTATGAAAGGTTTTAGATTCTGAGCACCAGGCGTCATCATCGGATTGAGATGCGTTATCCTGCCATTCATCCAGTTTGGCCATAGTGTCATCAATATCTTCCTCCTCCTCTGAGGAGAACACTTGGAGAGGGGCAGGGGTAACGGCGGCCACCGTTTTGCTTTTCTTAGCGGGGTGTTTGCCCTTGCTTGGTTTGGGGTCCTTCTCCCCTTTCCAGTGGCGTTTGTTAGCCTGGGTGTCGACCTTGGTCTGGGTTTCAGAGTCCTCAGACTCAGTATCGTGGTGTGTGTGGCGTGGATTGGATGGCCTGGAGTGTTCAGGTTGAGTAGTCATCATGTGGGATTGGGCCTTCTCCAAAGAAGCGGCCACCGCTGCATTAACCATGGACTGAAAGTCCACTGGAGTAGGCTGAGATTCTTCCATGATGTAGACAAGGACTTGGCACTGATAAGAGGGCAATTGAGGCAGGGGTCAATAGTAGGAGAGGATCCTACAGTAGTTATGGTACCAGCAGTACCAGATATAACCCCAGCAGGGTAATGTTCCCCTAGCAGGGTAGAATAGTTCAGGAACAATAAGTACCAGCAGTACTGTATATATATATATATATATATATATATCACCCCAGCAGGGTGTAAATAATGTATTGGGATTTTAGTCTGGGCAGCACCCAGTATGCAGAGATTACAACAGTAGAGCTCTGATAGGCAGCACCTTCATGGGGCCTTACCCCAGAGTGCACAGGGTATTGAGCCCTATAGTGCACATATACCACAGCAGTAGCAGAGACTGTCTGTGGGGACCCCTGCCTGGATGAGGATAATGGGAGTGGAAAGCTTAATCTGAAACAGTAAGGGGATATAAGTGACCAATTGGTTGTGGTACGGATAAATAAACATAAGATAGATATGCAAGCAGGACATAAAGAAGAAATACTTACCTTGGTTGTTGTAATGAATGAAGTATCGAAAGGCACTTTGTGCAGAGGAGAAAAGCGGCTGTAGACCTCCAGAACTGAGGCAGACCGAGTGGGTGGCCGCCGCCACACTGAACGTGTGGGAGATAGATCCGGCCGTTGGCCAGTGCTTGTAAACGCGCGGTTAGGCGGCCGGGAGGGGATAGGGCCCTGCAGGGACTAAATCCCAAATGGTAGGGGGGAAAAACCGGTGGAATCGCCCGGCAGAAAGCTAAACTGGAGGGGGAAAGGCAGAGTGTCCAGTGCACAGTCTGAGGAAGGTTGTGGTGAAGGGAGCCCCCAGAAAGTATCCTGAGTAGGATAGTGATTATAAGGGGCAGGAAATGAGTGAAAGATTAACAATAAAAGCTTAATAAAAACATACAATATAATACAAGGAATATAGATATAATAAATACCAGAAAACATGAATAAATATAGGGAGCTCAGTATTCTGACCTGTCTGCTGATGGAGCAGTAAAGAAAGAGGAGGAGGAGTCTGCTCACTGGGAATACTATACCTCCTACTGTTTTTTGATTGGTTCTTATAATCCTTTTCTTTACTGTTATAGATTTTAGTAAAGAGAGTTATGCAAAATACAAAGCCACCTGTCATGTAATAAAATTATGCTGCACTCTTTCTTTATTTCCCTCAGCCTCAAAGAAAAATAACATTAAATCAGTATAAAAGAAACCAGTAAGGAACATGAGAGGTATATCTTCCTAGCAACAGAAACAGACAATTAGCATCCTCTTCATAGCATATTAGGCAGTGTCCAGTATACTAAAAAAAAAAAAACAGAAGAAGGGCTGCGCCAAGAGGCAGGTATTAAGGTATTAATAATAAAAGTAGTAATAACAGTATATACAATAGTCCGAAGACAATATAATTAGTATAGGCTCACTAACTCAGTGGGACTAAAGTTCTAATAAAATCACCAAAAAGATGAAATAAAAGCCAAAAACAAAGTATTTTGGGTGTAGTGTCCTCAATTGCTAGTTGTTCAGCCACCTTGCTCGTATGTTAAACAAGAATGGAAAAAGCCAATGGTGCAATACGTACTGACAAGTGAAGATAAAATAAATGGATAAGTAAGTTCAACTCACATTTAAAAGAGCTATATCCAGCTCAGGCGTGAAGAGCGTACAGCGGTATAATCCCCGCTTAAAGGATATGTGATAGGAGTCGTCCAGAGGGGTGATGTCCAACACTCAGGAGAGGAAAAAATAAAAGACAACTAATAGTACTCTCAGTAAAATAAAAATGCAATAAACATAAGTAAAATGGTACTCACAAGTAGAGTGCAGGGAAACTGCACTATGGTATCAGCGTGGGTGGTATAATCCCCACCTCAGGATGTACTTGGAGTCACACGAAGGTAAAAGCAGGTAAAAGTAGGCCAGGCAAAAAAATTCCAAATATAAAAATGTGTAATTCAATAGATGATTGGCAGAATCTTGTAACCAAAAAACCTTTTATTAAGAAAATTACACAATTAAAATAACTATAACGCGTTTCGCCACTAGGGCTTTTTCAAATTGGATCAATTCAAGACTATTTTCTGGTAAATAATTTACAGATTTTACTATTAACATGACGTAAAGTCATGATTTTATTAATGACACGGAGGCGAGTATTATGCTGCACTCTTTCTTTATTTCCCTCAGCCTCAAAGAAAAGTAACATAAGAGGTATATCTTCCTAGCAACAGGAACAGCCAATTAGCATCCTCTTCATAGCATACTAGGCAGTGTCCAGTATACTACTTCCTCTTTCTTGCAATCCCGAACAAGGACAACAAATCCAAATGAAAAGTGGGGATCCAATAAGAGGGTATGCGAGCCTTAACCTGGACCTCAATGTCAAGCTGGAAGAGAAAGGAGAATATCATAATATCCAAATATAAAACTGGAGTTATGCATAAAATCGCATTACATGGAATATTGCAATATCATATATTGCAGTCTGATGGTGGGTCTAGGTGTGACGGATGCAAAAAGAACGTTACTTTCTTGACTGCATTGTGCCAACTGTAAAGTTTGATGGAGGAGGGAAAATGGCATGTGGCAGTTTTTCCCTCTATTGGAGGGAAATGTTAATTCTTCAGCATACCAAGACATTTTGGAAAATGCTATGCTTCCAACCATGTGGGAATACTTTGAGGAAGTCTATAAAAGTCCCCTCGCAACCAACTACTCCCTCTTTCTTTGCTGCTCCAGGCTGAATTATCAGACGCGCTCTGCAGTCTCCTTGTTTGAGTCGCTAGGTTTCGTGATCAACCGGGAAAAATCGTCCCTCTAACCGTCCCAGGTGATCGAATTCTTGGGCTTCGAGATAGACACCAGAGAGTGCCTCCTTTGCCTTCCCCAGTCCAAGATCTCGACCATTCAGAAGGAAATCCGGAGGATCCTGCGTCAGGATCAGATCCAACTGAGGATGCTGGCGTGTTGTGTGTCCGCGTCGATCCACGCGATCTACCCGGTTCTCCTTCACTACAGGGCCATGCAACGCCTGAAGGCCCACTTTTTCAGCAGGCGACCCTCCTATGACCAAGTGATTCCCCTCACGCCGGATGTCAAGACCGAACTGCGCATGTGGCTGCTTCACATGTCGGCCTGGAATGGCAAGGCGATTTTGGGACTGACCCGGATTTCGTCCTGGAGTTGGACGCGAGTCTCTGGGGTTGGAGAGCCACCTGTGCAACTAGCTCCACGGGAGGACCATGGTCGAAAATGGAGACGGAATTCCACATAAACTGATTGGAACTGATCGCGGGCTCATTCGTGATCCGGAGCTTGGCAAGTCACCTTTTTTAAGACTTATGCGATTTTCTCAGGATGGACAACATCTCAGTAGTTCAGTACATCAACCGCCTGGGAGGGGCACGCTCCTGGATGCTTGCGGAAGTGACGAAGGAGATCTAGAGTTTCACTGTCCAGGTGGAATTCCTCCTGACGGCGGACTGGTTCTCCAGATATTGGAGGGACGCCAGCGATTGGAGGCTACTTTGTTCTGTTTTCTATTCCATCAGGATCATCTTTCTTTCTGCCATCCACATGGACGCTCCTCTCAGACTCTCGAGGCAATCCTCACCTTCTCGTGGTGGACGGCCACCTCCACCTAGTGGCCTTGACTCTTTCAGGGGAACCTGGAATGTTGAGGCATTATCTCAGTCTGCTAAAAACCTCCTCTGGGACTCCTGGGCTCCTGGAACTAGGAGATGCTACTTGTCAGCATGGAACTCTTGGTGTCGTTGGGTCCCTTTACTGCCCCTGTAGCCAGTGTTCTGAACTTCCTCTCGCACCTGTTTGACCTTGGGTTCGCGTATCGTTCAGTTAATGTGGCAAGGTCGGCGATTTCGGCAGCTCACGTAGGCATGAGACTATCGCGGCCTTCAAAGCCTAAATACTCTTCCCTCTGGGATGTGCATGCAGTATTGTCGTTCCTCCATGACTGGCCTGATAATCAGGAACTTTCCCTCCGTCAGCTTTCGGCTAAATTCGCTCTGCTATAATGCCTAATTTACTTCCGACATGTCTCCAACGTCCAGGCTTTCTATGTCGACACTTTTTCATTTTCTCTGGACGGGGATACCTTCGCAGTGTCTAGACGTACTAAGTTGGAATCGACGGCTATCTTTTACCCGTATTTCCACGACTCGCCTAAACTCTGCGTGGCAACGGCTCTGTTTCGTTATGTGACGCTTACTTCTCCACTTCGCCCTTCAAATTCCGGTCAATTATTGATCTCTTATGTTAAACCTCACAAGCCAGTCTCTTCTCTTACCCTGGCACGGTGGATAAGATGGTTGTTGTCCTTGGCGGGTGTGAATTCGACCTTCGGAGCGCATTCGGTTAGAGGCGCGGTGGCCTCTGGCGCCTTCCTCGTGGGCGCCTCTCTCCAGGTCATCCTACGTTCGGCTAACTGTTCCCGGAAAGACACCTTCTGTCAGTTTTATTTCAGAGCAGCGGATCATGCTTCTTTTGCCTTGTTGTCTGAGCGTTAAAACAGCAAATATGAAGCCTCCTGTCATGTCATAAAATTGTAGGTTATACTAGCTTTAGTGTAACTATAATCTTAATTTTATTAATGACAGGAGGCGAATATTTCCCTCCCAGTTTCACCCTACCCTTGTTTCTTTTTTGTCATTTAATTTGATCGCCTCTGGTTGATAGATTGTTCTTCAAGCTTCTGAGTAGGTATGTCACATGTTTATTTCCTTTCTGAGGGAAGGTCTGGGGTGAGATTTATATGGATATTGTACTATCTGTTGTTGATTATGGGGGCTTACCAAGTCTTTCCACTCTGTTTATCTCGTTTCAGTTTAATGGTTCATCTACGGATCCACGTTCAAGTTCTTCTTCTGGGTAAAGGTCATCGGTTGGCTTTGTTTGACTTCTACTACTACTGCTATATGTATATGATTGTTTCTGTTTTTTGTCACAGCTTGAAAGAGGAAGTAGCGGGTCGGGAGGGGACTTTTATTGTTCCTTACTTTTTTATGATTGGTTGTTTTCTCTCTATGTTAATGTGCTGCTGTGGAGTTCTAGTAAAGAGAGACTTATCGCTTCCTGTCATTAATAAAATTAAGATTATAGTTACACTAAAGCTAGTATAATCTACAATTATTGCAGTTTTTATAAACTGCAATAATTACCTTGCAGGGTTAAGTCCTATCTATCAGACAGCCACTAGAGGGACATCCGTGTTATTAGAACACGAAAAGTGTTTTAAACAACGCTGGACGTCCTCGCGCAATGCATGAGGACCTCCAGCATCGACAAAATCCCCATAGGAAAGCATCCAATGCTTTCCTATGGGGAGGTCTAATGTGCGTGTGCGGCCATTGCCAGGCATGCACATTAAGTCTCCCCCGGCGGCGGTTCAGCAACATGGGCTGGGGGCTGGGAGGGAGAGGGGCACTGCAGGGTCCTGCAGTGCCAGGAAAACGGATATGTTTTCCTGGTACTGGAGAGTCCCTTTAAATATACTATGTTACAGTGTTCTTATTTTCTATTACAGTTCTTGCAGTATCACACTAAAACATTTAATAAAAAAATTAATAAAGGGTACAGAGTGGAGTGGGGTTACATCCTACAGGGAGCACAGTACACTGGTCCTGTCTCTAAATGTGTGTAGTTGCCCCATTCAAAATGTGGCCAGCCTATTTCCCAGGATTAGCCTCATAACTTGAAAATAGAGATCTTGATTAATTGTAACATTTTATATTAAAGCCATTTATATTAAGATATTTCCTCTTCCACAGGATGTTCTGTTCTTTTACTTATTCTGAAACCATTTGCAAATAATAAATTGCATTATATATTAGTGATAAAGCATGTACTCCTTGATATAACAAGATTAATAATGTTATCTATTTGTCTCATACTGGTTTCCTGATGTACATTTTTTTTTTTTTAAAATAATAACATTCGGTTTCACACTGTGTACTGTAATATGTTACGATTTGAGCCTTTATGTCCCTACTTTATCCCAAAATGTCTGTATTATATTTTGCACTAACTCAGTAGGCTTTTATTTCTTCTTGCATGTGTGGATGGCATTTTTTTGGGGTTGCTTTTAAAACGTAATATAAATTCTAATGTGTGAATAGTGCAGATAAAGATTATGGAACTGAAATAAATGTAATAATATGGGAGAATGTGTTGTGGGGCAATAATATTTGTAGTAAAATAAGTGATTATACACTATCTCTTTTAAACTATCAATTAATATTTCCTGTTTAATTTTTTTTTTCAGAGTTTTATCTGAGTTAGTACAGATGTTTAAATAGAAACTAAATGTATACTTGCAAAAACATAATATTATTTTTCAACTGTAGGGTAATAACTTCTTGATCCAAGGATTAATCTGACTGCCATTCTGGGGTCAAGAGGGATTATTTTTCCTAGTTTGTTGCAAAATTGGAAGTGCTTCTAACTGTTTTTTGTCTTCTTTTGGATCAACAGCAAAAAACAAATGTGAGGAAGGCTGAACTTGATGGACACGTGTCTCTTTTCAGCCTATGTAACTATATAACTATTACCATATATATAAACAAAAAATAAGAGATGCACTCTAAGGACTTATATAATCAATAGAAAAGTATTTATTTAAAAAAGAAGGTTTACATAATAAGATCGACGTTTCGACCCCTCATGGTCTTCCTCAAGATAACCCTAACCCTATTCCTAACCCTAACCATACTCCTAACCCTACCCTAACCCTACCCCTAAACCAACCCTACCCCTAACCCTATCCTAACGCTAACACTACATTTTCCCGAAGTCCGGAAGTCTGAACCGAATATTTTTCCCATGCACATCCGTGTCTTTCTGATCAACAGCTGATAGGGACACACTGACTGATACATGTAAAATTGCCATTCTGATCTTTGAGAGACAGGGCATTGTTGGGTGTAGAGCCTTGAGTGTGCTACTAAAAAGTCCCATGGCTGACTTACTTCCAATACATAAAGTGAACTGGAAACTGAAGTTAAATGCTAAACTGACTATTGTGAAGTTGGAGATTTCTTTTTCAGACCAAATGTTTTTGCCTAAATGTATCCACTCAGATTTGAATTCAGTGCAAATCAGTGCTTAATGAATAAACCCTATGTTACAATGTGATTTATAAAATATGTTCAGATTTTGGGCATAGTGCATGGCTTTGGGAGGTTTTTAAGTCATTACATAAAAGAAGGGCCATAACAGTTACCCCTGAACTGAATCCCCTGGTCTAGTTTTCTACCAAGCAATACACTTGGTGTGACTGCATATATACACCAATAGACATGTGCAATTTGTTTCTGTCCGAATTTAAATTTGGACGAATTTAGGTAATTCGGACATTCGGATGCTTACGAATGTCCGAACTGCCGAATTTCTGAAGTGCCGAACTGAATTGGATTAGGTTAGGGGTAGGTAGGGTTAGGGGTAGGTGTAGGGTTATGGTTAGGGATAGGGATAGAGTCAGGGGTAGGGAATTGCTGAAATCTTGAATTCCTGAAGTGCCAAAGTCCCGAAGTGCCAAATTGCTGAAGTCCCGAATTTCGGAAGTGCCGAACCGAAGTGCCGAAGTCCCGAATTTCAGAAGTGCCAAAGTCCTGAATTGCCAAAGTCCCTCATGCACATCCCTATACACCAACAGCACTACATTAAGCTTTAGTGGTTTTGGTGCTTAGTGTCCCTTTAAATAGGATGTAAACTTGCAAAAACGTCTGTGTTGGACAAAAAACTAAAAGAGTACTTTGCACCAAGTTATCCACAAACAATGTTGCTGAATATGGTACAAATTGCAGTAATCTTCTTTAATTATTTTTATTGAGTTGAGTTTGCTTAGGATTGGTTTATAAAACATGTTTCTATTAATCTAAGTATCTAAGTGCTATCTCCATCTAGGCAACCAGGAGTGTATCCCTGACAGTAAAAAAAGTAGAAGGCAATAAAATACATAAAATAATATTAATGGGGGGTGGAGCCTGGCAGCAAACCTAGGCGGACGCACTCTAGATGGGCTCTAAATCCATACCAACAAAAACACAGATTCCCAACGAGACATAGTACCGCGATCATATCCCACAGATTTGCAGAGGGCATTGGACGGAAGCAAATAAACAAAAGCCAGACAAACCCAAACCAGGGGTCAATATCGCCAATTTGTTCCGCCAGCCACAAGGTGCACTTGGGCCCAAAATGGCTGCCAGCCTGGAAGAATAGACAGACTCCTCAGGCGATATGAGCCTGGATGACTGTACTGTTGGTATGTTTGCCCCGTTAACACAGCCAACCCTATAAAAAGCAGAACCCGACCTGGTCACCACAGAGATATTGAAATCTATGTTGGGGAACCCACAAAGAGCAATCCAGGCTGATGTGGCCCAGCTCTGCACGGACCTGACACGCCTGGTAGGCTGCATCGGAATGGTAGAGGCCTCCTCAGGAAAACAGGCCAAAACCATAGTAAAACCCCCAAACTGAGCTGCAGGCATTCAAAAAGAGACAACGGACCAGCGCTTCATGGCACTTAAGGACCTCAGACGCTGCAATAACATTAAAATACAAGGTGTCCCGGAAAATATCCTAGTGCAGTGCAGAGGCTTGTCGGAGCCCTACTGGCACCTGTCAGGGTACCTGTTGGTGCTGACTCCAAGGAGGACATCCTCTCTGCTTAGGGGCTCCTTGCCCCTAGCATTTCGGCAAATTCCGGCCGTTTTCACGCCGGCCGCGCTAGCTCCTCCCCCTTTTATGACGCGACGGCTAGCGTCGACGTCATGACGTCAGCATTACGTGAAGTGCCGGGAACCGCTATTCCGGACCTTTTGGGGGCGTGGTCTCAATTAAGGTGACAGGGTATTTAAAGGAAACCTTTACTACTGCTCATTGCCCTGTCGTGGTTCTAGCTTGCTAGTCACTCAGCGCGTTCTCTCTCTTAGTGTTTTCGGTTTTGACCTTGCTTGTCTTTTGTCCTGTTGTCCTCTCCTCTCCTTTGACTCGGCTTGTATCTCGCTTACCTGTCCTCCGGCTCCCTCGACCTCGGCTTACCTTTTGACTATTCTTGTTTTGTCCATACGTTAGTCCGGCCATTCTAAGGTCCGGTATACGTACCTCCTTCTGTCCGCACTTTGCGTATTGGATCCCTGTCACTATCCTGACATTACGACAGGGCCCGATGGATCCTGCAGGTGCTAGCCCTCCTGACCCCAGATTTGAGGCCATGGACCATAGAATGGACCAAATGGCTTTAGCATTACAAACTTTGCTAACACGTTCCAGCACCCAGTCAGAAGAATTACGTTCCACTGCTAGCCACCCACTAAGTACTGGTTTGGAAGTAGCCACTGTAGGCGCATCTTCCCATGTCACTTCACCGTTACGTTATGGGGGTTCGCCTGATGCTTGTCGTGGTTTTTTAAACCAGATAAGCATACATTTCGAACTTCAACCCCGGGCTTACCCTACTGACAGGGCTAAAGTAGGCTTCATTATAACACTGCTAATAGACAAAGCACTTAGATGGGCCAATCCCCTTTGGGAGAATGACAATCCTCTAGTTTACAACTACACTGCTTTTGTCACGGCGTTTAGAAGGACTTTTGACCCCCCAGGAAAGAAGATTAATGCTGCCAGATCCCTGTTACGTCTTAAACAACAGAATAGAACCCTTGTAGAATACGCATTAGAGTTTAGATCATTGGCAGCAGAAGTGAAATGGAACGAACAAGCTTTTATGGATGTATTCTTGAATGGGTTATCTGATGAAATTCTAGATGAGATTGCCACAAGAGAACTTCCGGAAAATTTAGAAGATTTAGTATCTTTCATTTCCAGAATAGATGAACGCATGAGACAGAGGCAGAACACTCGGGAAAGAGTTACTAGACCTCCTGTAAGACTCGCTCCCTCATTTCAGAACCCTGACTCCTATAATCCTACTCCACCAGAACCTATGCAAATAGGTAATACTCGCTTATCTGAGGCCGAGAGACAGTACAGAAGAAGGGAGGGTCTCTGTTTATACTGCGGGCGGAGAGGTCACCTACGTCTTAGTTGCCCTAATCGCCCGGGAAACGCTCGCACCTAAGTTCCCCTAGAGGACGGGCCTTGGGTGTTTCGTTACTGTCCTCTATACATAATAATAAAGATCATAGGCTTCTGATTCCTGTCTCTCTAGCTTGGGAAAATGGGTTTATTTCTACGATGGCATTATTAGATTCTGGAGCGGCAGAAAGCTTTATAGACCAAACTTTCGCTAATAAGCATTGCCTCCCATTCCAACTGAGAGATACACCCTTGGCCGTTGAGGCCATAGATGGTAGACCTTTATCTGAACCAGTAATATTCCATGAGTCCAAACCCGTTAAACTTACTGTTGGTATCTTCCATGAGGAGTTAATTTCCCTTTTGTTAATTTCCTCCCCGGCAGTCCCAGTGGTGCTAGGATATTCTTGGCTCAAGAGACACAACCCTCAGATTGACTGGGAGGGTGGAGAAATCGTTTCTTGGGGAATCGGTTGTAGGAAAGAATGTCTGCAGAGAGTCTCTTCTGTTTGTCCCGTAAACTCTTATACTAACTCTTCCCAATCCACAGACGTTCAGATACCATTACAATATCTAGATCTCAAATCTGTATTTGACAAGAGTAAGGTGGATACTTTACCTCCCCACCGGTCTTATGACTGTTCTATTAAACTTTTCCCTGGTACTATGCCTCCTAGGGGTACGGTATACCCTTTATCCACCAAAGAAAATTTAGTTTTAGAGGAATACATCAAGGAGAATCTAGACAAAGGATTTATTAGAAAGTATTTTTCTCCGGCGGGGGCGGGTTTCTTTTTTGTAGAAAAAAAAGACGGTACCTTACGTCCTTGTATAGACTATCGGGGATTGAACAAAATTACTATCAGGAATGCTTACCCCATTCCTTTGATTACGGAACTCTTTGACAGACTAAAGGGCTCGAGTATTTTTACCAAACTTGACTTGAGAGGAGCTTATAACTTGGTGCGAATTAAACAAGGAGATGAATGGATGACAGCATTTAATACCCGTTACGGGCATTATGAGTATACCGTAATGCCGTTTGGGCTATGCAATGCCCCGGCCATCTTCCAAGACTTGATTAATGAAGTTCTTAGAGAATTTCAACACGAATGTGTGATTGTATATTTGGATGATATACTAATACATTCTAGAGACATTAACTCACATCATAGACAAGTCAGAAAGGTATTACAGAAGCTTTTACAACATGGATTGTATTGTAAATTGGAAAAATGCTGCTTTGATCAGTCTCAGGTTACTTTCTTAGGTTACGTAATCTCCAAAGACGGGTTTATGATGGACCCGACGAAACTAAAATCGATTTTAGATTGGCCTTTACCTAAGGGACTCAAAGCCATACAAAGATTTCTTGGATTTTCTAATTATTACAGACGTTTCCTATCACTAATATGACCAAACAAGGAGCCGATACCAAAACATGGTCTACTGAGGCATTATCTGCTTTCGAAACGCTCAAACAGTCTTTTGCCTCAGCACCTGTATTAGTTCACCCTGATACCTCTCTGCCCTTTTTACTTGAAGTTGATGCGTCTGAAACAGGGATAGGCGCAGTATTGTCCCAAAGACAAAGTTTAGATAAGCCGCTGCACCCTTGCGGGTTTTTTTCCAAGAAATTATCACACACTGAAAGGAGATATGACATTGGTGACAGGGAACTCTTAGCTATTATTATGGCATTAAAGGAATGGAGACATCTGTTAGAGGGCACTGTTCTCCCAGTTACTATCTTGACTGATCACAAAAATTTATCTTATATGGGGGAGGCCAAAAGATTATCTGCCAGGCAAGCACGTTGGTCTATGTTCCTTACACACTTTAATTATATGCTTACTTACAGGCCTGGTTCTAAAAACACTAAGGCTGACGCATTGTCTCGTCAGCACGAACCTATCACCACTACAGAAGACACTTTGTCCCCTATTGTTCCTGAAATCAACATTATCGCCAACACCAATGTCAAAATACACTCTCCATTGCTCGTAGATATAATGAACGAACAATCTCTTGCTCCCGAGCGTACTCCTGTGGGCCTCTTGTTCGTGTCTCCCAAATTCCAAGTGGACATTATTCGCTGTTTTCACGATAGCAAGTTTGCTGGTCACCCCGGCATCCACAAAACTTACTGCCTGATTTCCAAAGACTTCTGGTGGCCTAGTTTACGTAGGGATGTGGAAGACTTTGTCAAGGCTTGCGATGTTTGTGTCAGGAATAAACTACCACGGGATCTCCCTTGTGGTCTATTGCAGCCCTTAGTCGTTGCCAACAAACCTTGGGCTAGTTTGGCTATGGATTTTATTGTTGATCTGCCGGTTTCCAATAGGCACACGGTTATCCTCACGGTTCTTGACAGGTTTACCAAAATGGCTCATTTCATTCCCTTGCCTAAACTTCCGTCCTCTCCTGAACTGGCCGTGATATTTGCTAGAGAAATTTTTCGTTTGCATGGTATTCCCAATGAGATTGTGTCTGACAGGGGTTCCCAGTTTATTTCCCGTTTTTGGAGATCCTTCTGTTCCCAGTTGGGCATCAAGCTGAATTTTTCTTCGGCCTATCATCCTCAATCTAACTGAGCAGCCGAACGCACTAACCAAAAAATTGAGCAATATCTACGTTGTTTTGTTTCTGAACACCAGGACGATTGGGTCGGTCTGATTCCTTGGGCGGAGTTTGCTCACAACAACCTTGTTTGTGGTTCCACTCGTAATAGCCCCTAATAGTTTCTTGAACTATGGCTTTAATCCTACTGTTCTTCCGTCGGTATCTCCTTCCCAGGGTTTACCGTCGGTTGATGTTCATATAGCCAACCTGAGAAAGTTGTGGGATCAGACTCGACAAATTCTTACGCGTAGTTCCGCGGTGTTTAAGTTGCATGCTGATAGGCGTAGTCGGCCTGCTCCTGTTTTTTCTCCGGGTGATAGGGTCTGGTTGAGTACCAGACACATTCGCCTGAAAGTTCCCTCCTTGAAGTTTGCTCCTCGTTACATAGGTCCTTACAGGGTGCTGAGGAGGATCAACCCGGTTTCTTATTTGCTGGACCTGCCTCCTACTCTACGCATCCCTAACTCTTTTCATGTGTCTTTATTGAAACCTCTTGTTTGTAACAGATTTTCCTCCCGCACTGCTCCTCCATCCTCGGTCCGTGTGGATGGTCAGGAAGAATATATCATTAAGTCCATTCTTGATTCTCGTATTTCCAGGGGGAAGTTGCAATACCTCATTGACTGGAAAGGTTATGGTCCAGAAGAGAGGTCTTGGGTTCCTTGTGTAGACGTGCATGCTCCTCGTCTTCTTCGGGCCTTCCACGTTCGTTTTCCTTCTAAGCCCGGTCCCATCTGCCCGGTGGGCGTTTCTAGAAGGGGGGGTACTGTCAGGGTACCTGTTGGTGCTGACTCCAAGGAGGACATCCTCTCTGCTTAGGGGCTCCTTGCCCCTAGCATTTCGGCAAATTCCGGCCGTTTTCGCGCCGGCCGCGCTAGCTCCTCTCCCTTTTATGACGCGACGGCTAGCGTCGATGTCATGACGTCAGCATTACGTGAAGTGCCGGGAACCGCAATTCCGGACCTTTTGGGGGCGTGGTCTCAATTAAGGTGACAGGGTATTTAAGGGAACTTTTACTACTGCTCATTGCCCTGTCGTGGTTCTAGCTTGCTAGTCACTCAGCGCGTTCTCTCTCTTAGTGTTTTCGGTTTTGACCTTGCTTGTCTTTTGTCCAGTTGTCCTCTCCTCTCCTTTGACTCGGCTTGTATCTTGCTTACCTGTCCTCCGGCTCCCTCGACCTCGGCTTACCTTTTGACTATTCTTGTTTTGTCCATACGTTAGTCCGGCCATTCTAAGGTCCGGTATACGTACCTCCTTCTGTCCGCACTCTGCGTATTGGATCCCTGTCACTATCCTGACAGCACCGAAACAATCCAGGAATACGAATGTTGAAGCTGTCCTCCGGGTTCCCAAATCCCAGAGAGCTCCAGCATTAGCTTCCAGGGACCTTGTGGTGAGACTCCGCACCTACGCGGAAAAGGCAGCGGTCCTTGCCCCACCCCTCAAGGGGAAGACACCTTATATATATATATATTCGAAAATATAACCCTTTCCTTTTATGTTGACCTGTCTGTGGATACTCTGCAATGGAGATGGTCACTTCAACCCTTCACAGCGCTTTTAAGAAAGAGCGACATAGAATACAGATGGCGCTCACCTAGGGCTCTGCAAGTCCAGCATAACAACATGGCCCACACAGTTACAGATCTACTGGGAGCTGCGGCGCTACTATGACCACTTGGCCTACCAGAGAACTCCATAACTCTTCACAGGCTCCCAGAAAAACCCACAACAACTCACCTCTGGGACCCAGCAAGGATTTTGCCATTTGTGCCACAGAGAGGGACGCCAGAGGCCTATGCGACAGCCACGACCTCAATCCCGGGACTCTCAACCCCACTGTCTCCTCTACCATCCTAAGGACATACACATGTTGGGGTTCGAAGTTACTTATGTTTATTTTTGGAATCCTACTTTACACTTTTATTTTTCTCAATGTAACCTGGACACACCTGAGAGCTCAATTCCTCATACTCCTGAGAGCTCAATGCCTCACACTCCGAGACTCTCAGCCTTATTAATTGAGCTTACTTATGCGGTTCAAAAGTTGATTATGTTTTCTCTTTACATTGACAAACCTTTTAATGTTTTTATGTTTTCCTGAGTTGTACCACTACCAACAAGGTACTACTCACATCTAAACAAAGCCCTACTGACATACATAATCCCCCCACTCCACCTCCTAGAATAGGCCTGACATACCCCCTGATAAAACGAGATCCTGGAGGTGTACCAATGTATAATGTTAGGCATAGAGACAAGATTATACCAGGCTACCTATGGGGCCTCGGCACTGGCATAGGGTTCATATCTCACGTAAGATTCACACACGACCTCAATAAGAGGGGCTCAAGCTATTGCTAATCTTTTTCAAGTTTTTTCTATTTCCGCATACGGGCTAAATGTAAGTCAAAGGTTAAGCACAAATGCACGACCAACCTAATTGGACCAGAACTATGACCACTCGACATAGACCATGATGTTTTAACAATAAAACCCCCTCCTCCCAAGCAATGTCCACTCGTGACAGACTACATAGTAACATGTACACTCTGATGTTTGTAATGAATAACATGTCTATAATGTTCTTGTTCCTGCTAACCCACTCACCCTTGAGAGCTGGGTAGAAAATAAAGAATAAAAGAGAGAGAGCTAAGGGAGAAATGTTTTGGTGCTGTACTGAGGGAATTATGTCTAGGTGCAGAAGGAAGATACATTTCTTAGTCAATGAAAGGGAGTAAATTTATCTGGGAGAAAAAAAGTGCATGATTAATTTTAGAGGGGAATTTTATAGAGAGAGAAGAAATGTTTCTCAAGGTTCCTCCGTCTTTTTCATGTTTGACAAGCCTCCCAACAGTACCGCTTACAGGGTGCTGCCCCACTTCAGTTCCTTGTGTCCAGCATCTGGGGACACCATGGAACTGTCCTGGGAAGCACAGCACAAACACAGCTTTAGCTTCAGCAACTCACTCTACATAGTGGTCCTCATGGCTTGGGAATGGCATGCTGCCTGTCAGTTTATGGGCAGGCCCACCTATTATAGATGTCGCTAGTGACACAGGTTGGGGATGTCCTTCCTACCCCAATCCCAATTTGCTGCCACCTACCCCAATCCCAATTCATTGTATATAATATTTGTGAGGTATGGTCTTGACTAGAGTCTAGACCAGTGGTTCCCAAACCAGTCCTCGTGGAACCCCTACCAGTCCAGGATTTAGGGATCACGTTGTGTCCAAGGTGTTTTTTTTTCTATTTTTCTAAAAACACCTTAGATACAATTGGGTAATCCCTGAATCCTGGACTGGTAGGGGTTCTACGAGGACGGGGTTGGGAACCACTGGTCTAGACCATACCTCACAAATTCACAAGCAGGCCCTTTTCCCCTTTGTCAAGTTCTGGACTTTGGCTTTGGCCATGACCTTGTGAGACACTGCACAGGCATTTTGTTTTGTTTTTTATTTTCAGACAAGGACTATAATAATAAAATTAGCAACACAATAAAAACTATAAAAACACAAACAGGCTTAGATTATACTAGATATCTCCAAATTGGGGTAAAAGTATATATATTTTTGTTTTTAAATTATATAGAAACAGTATCACTGACTAGTGCCACCTGAACACCATCAGCATTTGCTGACTGTACAGCTGGAAGAAAAGCAGGTGTTAAGATTTGAAACATAAGAAAAACCATATGTAAATGTAAACTTGGTGGAAAAGTAGAGGGATGAAGAGGGAGCAAAGGCAGGAGCAACTTTTTTGGACTTAACAACATTTCCTGGGAAATGTTAGGAGGCACGTGAGCAGATGCTCGCCTAGTAATAAATTAACATTAAAGCCAGCCTTTAAATGTAGCAACACAAAAGGGATCTGAGCAACACACGAGCCCATGAATGAATAGAATGATTGTGACAATCTGTGAATTTTAAATACATCCGCAACTATCGGTATGTATGTATAGATTTTTTTTTTCTAATGTGCAGTTTCTTGATGCTTTATAAATCAATAATGAAGTTATAGTAAAATCGCACTTTTATGAGTTTCTAGGCAGTTTTATTTGTTTATTGGCTTTATAGAGTTCTTTCATGGCCTTTCAGCTTTGATACCTAAATGTAAACTTCCTGCTAATCTGATTGATATGTTATCTGATTTCAAAGTGTGTTCTGTACAAGTCTTAAGAAGTCCATAAGATCCTTGTGGTAACGATGTACTACAAACTAGGATAAAGGTAAGCTAAGGACAGGAGTTCACAATAACTGTGTCAGACAGGCAGCATTAAAGCATTCTACCAAAACAGGCGCTGATTTACAAAGCTTGATTTATTAGCAAGTAAAGCAAAGTAATAGGTGTATGATGAAGGCTAAAAAATGAAAGGCAACCCGACACAGTCATACAAGAAGACAGAAGTTCGATTGCATTAATTTGATTGCATTAAAAAAAGAAAAAACACAACTAACTTTAAAAGGTATTTTCTTATCAGTTACTACCTGTGGTAAAATGGATGATAAAAATAATGCCACAAACTCAACGATCGGTTGTGGATGTAGGAACTGGGAGAGGGAGTGAGGGTGGCAAATCCTCCTTCCCTCCAGATAATGATTTTGCTTTTAAGGTCTTATGTTTCACTGTTTACGAAAGATAAGAAAAACATAATAAAGTTACATGGTAACAATTTTACCATTCTAATAATAGACTCACTAGTGATAATATATAATTTTGGCTTTAAAATCTGTATAGTTTAATGTCTGCTCACTAAGTGGGCCTGGGATTATTAAAAAGGCTGCGCCCCACCCCTAATTTTTTTGGGGGGGCTCCTACACCGATGCTATTAATTAAAACTTATGAGGACTTATGAGAAAATAGAAAATAATTTACATGTGTATAACAAGGCACACTTAGGGCTTAGTTCAAAATTATCAGCCAAATAAATTTGGCACCCTTAAATATACATTTTACAATGCTATCTCCAAATAGCTCCAAAAGTATCAGTCTCGTGCACACATCACGGACAAAATATGCACGCAGCTCAAGTGGCAATATAGCAAGTAGGAGAAGTGAAAGAGTTTATATACTACAATTAGTGTTATACTACTGTAACGGCACCCCCAGGCATAAAATGGTTAAACCGCCGTTTAGTAGATGTTCCCTTCCGGAGACACAGGCACAGCTACTGCAGAACACCAAACTCTCGAACTGCATACAAGGGAATGCTCCAAACTCCCGAATTACATACAAGGGAATGCTCCAAACTCCCGAACAGCATACAAGGGAATGCTTCAAACTCCCGAATTGGATACAAGGTAGCACTCCAAACTCCCGAACTTGAACCTCACGAATAGCTGCTAGCAGACGAACAGGAAAAGCACCCAAGCGGCTTACACTCCTGGCAATCAGTCTATAACAGCATAAAGTAAATCCCCCCAAAGACGAGACAGAGCTCCGTGTTGAGGGTCAAGCAGTGGTTTGGTTTATTGAGGGCTACCTGCCCAGTATTTATACAGGTCTCCCAGCTGATGGACACTCCCCTAGGGGACCAAATGGGAGACTGTGACAAAGGACAGACATTAACCAATGACAGACACACAGAGGTAAAACATCCCCACAATGCATCCTAATTTCCCTCCCTCTGTCCTGGAGATAATTGGGAAGTAATCCAATTATCTCCCAGGACAGAGGCAAAACTCCATTAACCACATGGCAGTAAAAGACAGTAAAAGACATAAAATGTATACAGTTACAACTGTTGCACAAAACATATACATTCTACCTATCCCCAGATAGTTTAGATCTGAGCCCACATTATTACCGGATGGCGCTCAGATCTCATACATACAGTTCAATCACCATGGAGCCAAAATCTTTCCCATAGTCTTTCGTTACACGAATAGGCTCCATGGCATGGCTATCTGGGGTAATGCTGTTCATATGGTTAAACTACCGAATGAACAGGCATCCGGTTAAATGACCGAATGCAGATGCAAGGAGGCTGGCGGCTCAGCGATGTTCACGCAAATAAGTGTCCATTTCCAGTTCCATAGTTTGGGCGCTGAACACCGCTGGCCATTCGGGACTTTAAAATGGCCGCCGCCACATGTTCGGCAAATAAACAAAGGCCACCCAGCATTCGTCAATTAAGCTGCGGTTAACCGCAGCTTCTGGGAGGTAAATTGCTGACACACTCCCAATACAGGTGGTCCAGTCATTCGGTTGTTTGTTCGGTAGATTGAATCTACCGAACGCCGGGCAGAAAGGCACAAACAAGCCTTTTCTGCAGGGGAAAAGAAGGCTTTTTAACATGGGGCCATAGTCTAAGGGCAACAGGCGAGCAACCAGGCTTCTCCAATGCTTCGTGGCGAGGTTGGTTTCGCCACAACTACATACTATTGTTGACTAAGGCAGCAGTGAAAAAATCGAACCATAATTTTGTTTTCAAATGAAAACAGTTCCCTTTCCCTAGGTTTTACAATGCTTAAAGGATCACTATAGGGTCAGGAACACAAACATATATTCCTGAGCCTATAGTGTTAAAACCACCATCTAGCCCCCCTAGGCCCATCATGCCTCCATAAATATAGGAAAATCTTACTGTATTCAAGCCTGAAGCTGTAACTCTGCATTCTGTTTGCCTCAGAAAAACAATCAGTCTGCTGACATCATCAGAAGTGGTAGCCTGATCCAATCACAGTGCTTCCCCATAGGATTGGCTGAGACTGACAAAGAGGCAAACATGATTCAAACACAGCCCTGGCCAATCAGCATCTCCTCATAGAGATTAATTGAATCAATGAATCTCTTTGAGGAAAGTTCAGTGTCTACATGCAGAGGGAGGAGATACTGAATGTTTGGATGCATTTTAGGCAGCCATGACCCAGGAAGGATCTCTAACAGCTATCTGAGGAGTGGCCAGTGGAGTTATGACTAGGCTGTAATGTAAATACTAAATTTTCTCTGAAAAAATAGTGTTTACAGCAAAATGCCAGAACAAATTCAACATGCTGTAGTTGTTCTGGTGACTATAGTGTCCCTTTAAGGACAAGAGGAACATTCTAAACATACTTCAGAATGCCTCAGGTCCCAGATGGTAATTACAGGTCATCACACTCAAGGTTATTAAAGCTACAAATATGCTCTGTTAGTTAGTTTCCATTTTCTCAAAATCTTAACAAACATCTTGACATGAAGTAATGTAGTTTTTTCATAATGGAACTACTATAAGATCATCATTATCGTCATCATTACACTTTAAATGCATGAATCATGTACCTAACTGAAGGGCCATCCGAGAATTTACATTTTAATTATAGAATTATGAGTCATGTACAGCTGGGGAGAAGAGTATGGTAAAGAAAGGTTTGGGCTTAAGATAATGTAAGTCGGAAAAGGTGCAAGAAGGGTAGGCTTGTGGTGGAATGTATCATGGATACATTCTGAAGATCTTGGATGCTGATCTCTTAACAATGAAGTGACAGACACAATATGTACTTGATTTTTTATAACATATTTTGAAGCAGGTAGTATCCTTTGACGTGACTGATATCTAAGACTCTTCGTAATGACTCTGTAAATGCAAAACACATGGACAGGGACATCTGTAGCCACAAACATATGATGAGATGCAGTGCCAGAATTTGATAGGACCTTGAAACAGCTAGTGATTCATAGCCCCATAACACAAATCTTAAGCCTGTGCTTGACACAATGGTAAAAACTCTTTGATGCCGTGATAAACAAAGGCATTTCTTTCTCAAAGATCTTACTAGGTTGTGGAGAGTGATATAAAATTAAACCATGAAAAGATGTAAACTGTTTCAATACAGAACAATTATTCACGAGGAATACTGAACCTTAAAAAGCCTTAGATAATACAGTTCCTCATTACTGAGCCTAAGATTTCTTTCTAAGGGCACTCATAAACATCCAATTTGTGTTCTTGTTCATTCTGATTCTTCAATTGCTTTGTTACTAAAATAACTTCACCATGGGAAAATGCATATAATGGTGCTTGAGTTGGATAGTTCCCATTCTGTGGTCATCTGGTGATCTTTTATATATATATATTTATTTATTTATTTATGCTTTTATATTTTAAGCTGATTGTAAAAATCTTAATGGAAGTTGCTTAAATCTATATGATATTACAGGGAGTGCAGAATTATTAGGCAAGTTGTATTTTTGAGGATTAATTTTATTATTGAACAACAACCATGTTCTCAATGAACCCAAAAAACTCATTAATATCAAAGCTGAATATTTTTGGAAGTAGTTTTTAGTTTGTTTTTAGTTTTAGCTATGTTAGGGGGATATCTGTGTGTGCAGGTGACTATTACTGTGCATAATTATTAGGCAACTTAACAAAAAACAAATATATGCCCATTTCAATTATTTATTATTACCAGTGAAACCAATATAACATCTCAACATTCACAAATATACATTCACAAATCAGTGACCAATATTGCCACCTTTCTTTGCAAGGACACTCAAAAGCCTGCCATCCATGGATTCTGTCAGTGTTTTGATCTGTTCACCATCAACATTGCGTGCAGCAGCAACCACAGCCTCCCAGACACTGTTCAGAGAGGTGTACTGTTTTCCCTCCTTGTAAATCTCACATTTGATGATGGACCACAGGTTCTCAATGGGGTTCAGATCAGGTGAACAAGGAGGCCATGTCATTAGATTTTCTTCTTTTATACCCTTTCTTGCCAGCCACGCTGTGGAGTACTTGGACGTGTGTGATGGAGCATTGTCCTGCATGAAAATCATGTTTTTCTTTAAGGATGCAGACTTCTTCCTGTACCACTGCTTGAAGAAGGTGTCTTCCAGGAACTGGCAGTAGGACTGGGAGTTGAGCTTGACTCCATCCTCAACCCAAAAAGGCCCTACAAGCTCATCTTTGATGATACCAGCCCAAACCAGTACTCCACCTCCACCTTGCTGGCGTCTGAGTTGGACTGGAGCTCTCTGCCCTTTACCAATCCAGCCACGGGCCCATCCATCTGGCCCATCAAGACTCACTCTCATTTCATCAGTCCATAAAACCTTAGAAAAATCGGTCTTGAGATATTTCTTGGCCCAGTCTTGACGTTTCAGCTTGTGTGTCTTGTTCAGTGGTGGTTGTCTTTCAGCCTTTCTTACCTTGGCCATGTCTCTGAGTATTGCACACCTTGTGCTTTTGGGCACTCCAGTGATGTTGCAGTTCTGAAATATGGCCAAACTGGTGGCAAGTGGCATCGTGGCAGCTGCACGCTTGACTTTTCTAAGTTCATGGGCAGTTATTTTGCGCCTTGGTTTTTCCACACGCTTCTTGCGACCCTGTTGACTATTTTGAATGAAATGCTTGATTGTTCGATGATCACGCTTCAGAAGCTTTGCAATTTTAAGAGTGCTGCATCCCTCTGCAAGATATCTCACTATTTTGACTTTTCTGAGCCTGTCAAGTCCTTCTTTTGACCCATTTTGCCAAAGGAAAGGAAGTTGCCTAATAATTATGCAAACCTGATATAGGGTGTTGATGTCATTAGACCACACCCCTTCTCATTACAGAGATGCACATCACCTAATATGCTTAATTGGTAGTAGGCTTTCGAGCCTATATAGCTTGGAGTAAGACAACATGCATAAAGAGGATGATGTGGTCAAAATACTCATTTGCCTAATAATTCTGCACTCCCTGTATATATACACAAAGCTAAAATGTACAGCCTTTACTTAACATTTAAAGTAAATAGTACATTGCAGACTTTTCTTTGTACAAAGACTTGAGACCTGTTTAGACCATGTGAAAGTGTGTTTTTTTTTACTTAGGTTATCATAGTTGCACGGTAATGTAATGCTTCTGTTCTGCAGTTTTTTCGTTTTATTGAAAGGTTCAGAAAACATCTGCTTTTATTTAGTGAGATAATTGATACTAAACTTGTACTTACTCTCCAATTCACCCTTCTTATACCCACTCACACAAATATAAGAGCCTTTGAGACATAGAATGCAAAAAGACCAATATATTATCTTTTAAAAGCATTATATATTGGTCCAGTGATGATTGGCCTCTTGGATTTTCTTAATGTTGCTTTCAGTGTACATTTGACCTTTGTGAGCCTCTTTTTTCTAGATGGAAGCTTCAACTTTTAAGTGAGGACACAAACACACACGTAATGAAAAACGAGTATTGTTTTATTCCCTTTGGATTTCAGCATTGTTGTGACCTCTCTTCGGAAAGTGCCTACACGTAACGTGATAATATTACTCATATCAGAAACAATGCTGACACATTTTAAACACATTTATTTATAATGCTGGGTTTGTCTACTGTTTAAAGGAACACTATAGTCACCTAAATTACTTTAGCTAAATAAAGTGGTTTTAGTGTATAGATCATTCCCTTGCAATTTCACTGCTCAATTCACTGTCATTTAGGAGTTAAATCACTTTGTTTCTGTCTATGCAGCCCTAGCCACACCTCCCCTGGCTTTGATTGGCAGAGCCTGCGTGAAAAAAAAAAACTGATTTCACTTTCAAACAGATATAATTTACCTTAAATAATTGTATCTCAATCTCTAAATTGAACTTTAATCACATACAGGAGGCTCTTGCAGGGTCTAGCAAGCTATTAACATAATAAAAAATACAATAGTTGTGTAGGCGCTTCAAATATTAAATGAACCAATCAAAGTGAGTGTGAAAAAGGTGTAATCCCTTAACACCTAGGAAACAAAGTGAAAGAATAAAAGGATTCACACACACTAAAAATTACAGTCTGTAAATATACCACCTATAACAGATATGGGTATAGTAATTACACCTGTAAAACAAATGAAATGCACATAGTGTTTTCCATATAAACAAATACACAATGTATAAAATATATGAGGAATAAACTCACAAGGCTGGAGCCTAATAGGCTCTGTGTATGTCGCCCTTGGGTGCCTATCCAGGCTCTCGATAAACTTCCTGTGAAGAACTTGGATTCCACAAAAAAATAAAAATGTGAAATATTTTTATTAAATATATAAAAAATATATATCCAATAGGGACAAATTTAAGGCAGGTATAAATAAATTAAGTATAACACAGTATCACACCGCAAATCTGGCCAAGGATAAAAGCAGTGAAAATACTGAAATGTATATACAAGATAACAATACCGCCAACAAGAAAAAGTCCCAATAAAAGTCCAAAATATAGCAAACGCGTTTCAGCCCTCAATGGGGCCTTCCTCAGTGCTGTGGTCTTGGGATAACTTCAGGGTTTAAATACCCCCTTTATTTGATGAAGTCCTTTCAGCTGGGATTCAAAATTGATGCCGGTCAGGTCACTTCCGGTTTCAGCAGATCACGTGACTTCCGGTTTATTCTACATTCCACCATGCATTCCATTTTCAAGCATGGTGGAGATAGAAGTAGTAAAACTATAAAACATAGGTCAATGAATGAGAAAATAAAGCAAAGGATGTGGAATAAGATAAGAACTAAAACTAATACCACTTCCGGTTTCGGCCGTGGACACGTGACTTCTGGTCACGTGATCTTTTGCGTTCCACCATGCGTTCCATCTCTAGGCATGGTGGAAATGATGTCAGAAGAGTCCATATAAATAGAGGTTATATACGTATACATACAAAATACAAAATAGGGAATCATTTGCCCATACAAACAATATAAAAATGCATAAAACAAGTATAATGAATCTTAAACTTTAAATGCCATAGGGAAATGTAGAAAAATATAAAATATAAAGCAGAATGGATATTTAAAGGGAAAGTATCCAAAAAATTCATAATAAATATATCCAAATATTAAAAAATATTAACAATAAAAATATAAAAATACCAATATCAAAAAAATACATAAAAATATATAAAAATATATATAATATTAAAAGTATATAAATCTTAAAAATATGGATCTAATCTCATGTAAAAATTCATAGAAAATGGACTAACTCGAAATCTATATTCAGACCTTTGGGGCACATGGTATCTAAAGTAAAAATCCACTTGCCCTCTAGTCTACTGAGTTCTCGAACATTATCTTCCCCTCTCCAATCCATCCGATTCTTCCCAGGAGAATGGGTTGGTCTGTTTTTTGGGGATCAGTTTGTGTGTGTGCATGGGCGTCCGCAGGAATTTTTCCAGGGGGGCATATTTGTAATGACATCCATGCTTGGTCCCTTTTTGACAGGGTCATGAAGGGGAGGAGCATAGTCATTATCACATAAAGCCATTGTGATATGAATGTCATTTTCACAACTATGTTGTCATGAATACATGTTTGTATTCCTGACACTATAGTGTTCCTTTAAGCAAATTAAAGGAACATTCTGGTCACCATAACAACTTCATCTAAATGAAAATGCTATGATGCCAGGAAGCCCCCGGGTGTTCTCTTTCCTTTAAGGGGTTAAACCACTTTCAAATGGTTTAACCCCAAAGGCTTCCTCCAGCTCCAGATTTCCAGGTCACTCAGTGGTATTCGGCTTCTGAAACGGAGTGTCAGGAAGTGCCGATTGACATCAAGCATGGGTGCTACAGATTGGCTAGAGAGGTCAGTTGACGCTCTAAGCCAATCGCTAGTTCCCGGTTCATAAAAATGTTTTACTTTTTTATGAATGGGGAGCTACTGATTGGCTTAGAGTGCCAGCTGACCGCTCTAGCCAATCAGTGACACCCCTCCCCAGCGGCCCTCTGTGCTTCCTGGCGCTCAGTAAATAAAAGTGAACACATTCACACTTATAATTTTTTTATCTTGGGAGATAAGAAGGTCCAAAGTTTCCCGGCCAGGCCCAGGTACCAAAGCCTTATGATGTGGTGTCCAGAATAAAGTGGAGGGTTCACTTCACTTGTCCTTCCTGCTCCAATCTCCTTTTCTTCTCCTTCATTTGACACGGTCTTCTTTTTCTTCTGACACTGTTTTCTCTCCTCCTTGGCTCCTTCTGCTCCTTTACCTTTCTGCTACTTTCTGCTTATTATGCTCCCCCTTCAGCTCCTGTCTCTCTCTGATCTTTCTGCTCCTTGCAGACCCTTTCTGCTCCTTGCTACCCTTTTCTACTCCTTCTCCTACTTTACCTTTGTGCTCCTTCTGATCAGTTTTGCTCCTTTACCTTTGTGCTCCTTCTGTCCCTTTCTGCTCTTTGCAGACCCTTCCTTCTCCTTGCCGACCCTTCCTTCTCCTTGCAGCCCCTTGAAGACCTTTCCTTCTCCTTGCAGACCCTTCCTGCTCATTTCTGTTCCTTCGCCTTCTTCACCTTTGTGCTCCTTCTGTCCCTTCCTGCTCCTTGCTATTTTCAGCTCCTTGCTGACCCTTTCTGCTCCTTCTACTTTACCATTGTGCTGCTTTACCTTCCAGCTCCTTGCTGACCCTTCCTGTTCCTTGCTGACCCGTCATGCTCCTTGCAGACCTTCCGTGCTCCTTGCAGACCCTTCCTGCTCCTTGCTGCCCCTTCCTTCTCACTTGTGTTTCTTTGTGCTCCTTCTCCTACTTTACCTGTTGTGCTCCTTGCTTTGCCTTCCAGATCCTTGCTGCCCCTTTCTGTTCATTTCTATTCCTTCTCCTTTCTGCTCATTCCTTCTCCTTTCTGCTCCTTCTCTTACTTTACCTTCCCCATTCCTCCCTTACCTGATCTATGGGCTGTCTCTCCCCCCATCCCTCACTTCCCTGATCTATAGGCCATCTCTGCCCCTCCATGCCTCACTTTGATGATCTGTAGGATCTCTTTGCCCCCCATATGCCTCACTTTCCTGATCTGTAGGCTCTCTCCCCAGATACCTCACTTCCCTGATTTGCAGGCTCTCTGCCCCCATATGCCTCACTTCCCTGATCTGTAGGCTATCTCTGCCCCTCCCCATATGCCTCACTTCCCTGATCTGTAGGCTATCTCTGCCCCTCCTCCCATATGCCTCACTTCCTGATCTGTAGGCTATCCCTGCCCCCTCCCCCATATGCCTCACTTCCCTGATCTGTAGGCTATCTCTGTCCCCATGCCTCTTTTCTGGACTGTACCCTGCTCACTTACCTGATCCTCTCACCCCCCATGCCTCACTTACCTGATCTGTAGGCTCTCTCTGCTGGCTGTATGTGTTGCTCCCCTGTGGATTCAGTCAGAGAGAAGCAGGGATAAGATGCAGCTTCCTATCCCTGTCTCATTCCATACACAGGTATTGCACTGTATTTTCAATCTCAAACAAAAATTAGCAGAAGAAGCTGAAAAAATGCGAGGGGGGGCAAGTGCCCCCCTGGCCCCCCCGTGGACGCCCATGTGTGGGGGTGTGTGGGTCAGTCTGTGTGCGTGGGGATCAGTATGTGTGTTGGGTTCAGTCTGTGTGTGGGGGGGTCAGTTTGTGTGTGTGGGTCAGTCTGTGTGGGGATGGGTCAGTCTGTGTGTGTGGGGGGCTCAGTCTGTGTGTGTATGGGTCAGTCTGTGTGTGTGGGGGTCAGTCTCTGTGTGTGTGTATGGGTCAGCTTGTGGGTGGGGGAACAGTTTGTGTTTGTATTGGTCAATCTGTGTGTGTGTGTATGGGTCAGTCTGTGTGTGTGTGGGTAGGGGATCAGTCTGTGTGTGTGGGGGTCAGTCTGTGTGCGTGTATGGGTCAGCTTGTGTGGGGGGGCTCAGTCTGTGTGTGTATGGGTCAGTCTGCGTGGGGTGGGTCAGTCTGTGTGTGTGTAAGGGGTCAGTCTGTGGGGGGTGGGTCAGGCTGTGTGTGTATGGGGGTGAGGACATTCTGTGTGTGGGAGGGTCAGTCTGTGTATCTGTGTGTGTGGGTTAGTTTGTGTGTGTGTGGGGGTCAGTCTGTGTATGTATAGGTCAGTCTGTGTGTGTGTATGGGACAGTCTGTGTGGGGGGGCAGTCTGTGTGTGTGTGTGTATGGGTCTATGTGTTTGTGTATGGGTCTGTGTGTGTGTATGGGTCAGTCTGTGTGTGTATGTGTGTGTGTGTGTGTGTGTGTGTATGGGTCAGTCTGTGGATTTAAATGGGTCAGTCTGTGGGTTTGTATGTGTCAGTCTGTGTAAGTGCTAGAGCTCCAAGAGAGATACCTCTCTTTTCGTGACCTCCTCTGTACCCGATGGATAGACAGCCTTCTCAGCCAGCACAGATCTGATTATGCCACCCCCTCCCTGCAAGGTAAGATCAGGGAAAGAGGAATATTCTTTAAAAAAACAACAACAATTATTAAAGTAAAAATTGTAAAGCTCTTACCTCTCCCACTCTCTACACCCCCCTGAACATAGTACACCCTCACAGATAGTGAACCCCCCACATACAGTACACTCCCACCAACACAGTCTACACCTTAGCATACACACACAGTGCACCCCTCACACACATCATCTCTTAACCCACATACACAGTTCTTCCCTACATACCTTCACCCCCACACTCACATGCATACATGCATACATGCTTTACCCCATTACACACCGAATCTCATATACATATATATATATATATATATATATATATTAACTACAGCTCCTTGATAAGCACACACTGCAACCCCAATATACATACACTCACAATGCAGCGCCTAGATGCACACGCAGACACTTCACAGGCCCTTTCAGCACACACACATACAATCTCAAAAGCTCTTATACGTAATCACACTACAGCCCCTAGTTACACATAGTACACCATAAACAGACACCTCTATACACACACTTCACCACAGCCCCTTCTAAACAACATGAAAAATTATCTTGCATCTCCTGAAAAGGTTTTCCAGTTTCCATGAAAAGGTGTTTTGCCAGTAATAAGGAAGGCGCAGCAGTGGAAAGCTACAGGGAGTGCTGGTGTTGCCTTTACACGGGGGCCCATCGAGTGGCCCATACAATTCGGGCCACCCGATGGGCATGTGTCTTCAGGGGCCCATTCTACGTTAGTTCCGCCACTGTGCAGCAGCTTCCCTGGCACACAAGCTATGCCGTTGCATTGAAGATCGCTTACCTGTACACAAGCTCCATCCCCAATGTCTGACTGAGACACACACTGACAGACATACACACATTCTGACAGACATACAGTGACAGGCACACACTCTCTGACTGAGACACAAAAATACTGAGACACACACACACACACGCACACACTGAGACCCATACACACACACACATTTTCTCCCAAATTGCTGTTTTATTTAAATCCACCCAGCATCACTACCTCTGGGAGTGGATCTTTCCCTGGTGGCCAGTGTGTCTTCGCTCAATCTCCCTGCAGTTTCCCTCTGCTCCCCTGCTCGCTCTCTGTAGTGATGCCGGAGTGACGTCATGTCACTAAACAGCGAGCGAGGGAGCATAGGAACTTGCCCACCGCGCCCGGCTTTACTGTTTCCTACGCAGCTTAGCAAAGGGCTGACAAATGCCAGGTGCCAGGGTGAAATGTCTAGTCAATATGGCGCCTGGAATTTGTTAAGCCCAGTGTATGTATATGTGTGTGTGTGTGTATATATATATATATACACACACGCACATATATACACATTTTATAACTGCCCTTTTAATTTGTCCCTGGCCCCTTATGTGCCCCACCTAAGTTTAAATTCTGGAGACACCACTGAAGTGGTTTGGGTGACTTTAGTGGACCTTTAACATAGAAATCCAGGGTCTCAGTCTATAGAAGCAAAGCACAAAAACAAAACAAAAACAAAAGAGAAAATGATCTGTTTCCTATTTCTATGACTTTTTTTGCATGCGAAAAAATATGGGCTAGTATTTTGTGTTTAGTTTTCATTTCATGGACCCGCAATAAATACTGCAATCATATCCGCTTAGAACTGATCATGCCATGCAATAAAGCTACGGCTCTTTGTATAGCTTTATTGCCAGGGTTATTTAATAAAGTAAGAATCTCCCTGACCTGCCTAGCTCTCACTCACTATAGTGTTGAAGTATGTGGTCTACATCTCCAGCAGTTGTAGATAACTGTCTGCTTGTTCTCAGTCCAGAACCTCGGAATATAGAGCTCTACTTTTTGGGTTACCATAGCAATGCTCTGACTCTATTACAGAGCAGCAGACCAGAGGGAATGCTTAAAGAGAACCTATAGTCCCAAAATGAACAATAGTTATTTCGAGAATATAAGGTCCCTTCTGTCCACCCACCTTTGTCGACTCCAACTTGGATTTAAAAAAATAATATAATAATATAAATTACTTACCTCCTTTCCAATACTGGGACTCCTCCCCTGCAACCCCAGATCGACCTCCACCGATGTCAGCACCCAAGCTGACATTACTCACGATCTCCTGTGATCCACTGTATGTACACACGTGTAGCCAAACCCTGTGCTCCTCCAAACAAATGCTACTCTCCGCTGCATTTGATCCCACACTACATTTTACTCAGTCTTGAGAAGGACGCACCTCAGGAAGATGACCAATAGAGCTGGATTTTACCCTGCAATGTAAACATTGAAAATAAACAACTAAATTTCACATTGCAGAATTACAAAAACAGGGCCATTGAACTATGTCTGTCATTAGTGTTCCTTTAAAGAGATCTGCACCTACGAGAGGTGCAGACCACAAGGTCTGGCCACTAGCTATATAAACCTGGGGAAGTGTAAATGGCAAGCATTTACACCAGGGATCGTACCTCCATTCCTAATATGTAAGCAGGAGGTAAGGCACCATATATTTTTAAATTCAAATTAAAACACACAGACTCCCACGCACACATACAGTAACTTTTGACATGGCCAACAAAACCGATCTTGCTGCTTCACTTCTGGTACTGAAGCCACAATTTCAGGACTGGTCATACTGCTTAGGGTAACTTTTGCAAGTATCTGTCTGTTCATCTAATTGTTATGTACCATCAATTTATCTATTTGTTTCTGTCCATCCACCCATCCATCCATCCATCCATCTATCCATCCAATTATCCATCCCTGTTTAAATGTAAGTTGTAGCAAAAAATGAGCATCAAAAGACTCTTAATTAGTCCTGTTTATTCCTATTTCTTTGATCGTCATTTTGTCACGTTCTTTACAATACTGTCTGTATATCATAACTTCTAATTGTAGCCCCTAGCGACAAAACTGTCAGCATACAGAAAGCCCCTATTCTTTTTGTTTGCATGTACAGACCAGTAATAATAGAGTAACCTTAAACACATTACAAGAGCAATTACATACCTTCCTTGAAGTCCTAAGGATTTAAGTATATTTTTCTAATATGATTCACCTAGGATCCCAAAGACATTCAGATGAAACAAGGTTTGTAGTTGTATGGATAAATACAATGATTATAGGGTCGCAACCATAAACAAAGCAGCATATCTGGTAGTTTCCTTTGATAGAAAATGTTTGACATTATGAAATACCCTAAATATGCTACACAGAGTGCAGGCGTTGTCCATATCAGTGCACTCTTTGATGCCATCTATGAGATAATTTGATTTTACATATAAAATTTACACATATATAATAATAATATACAAACCAGTATAACTTGCACTCGAAGACTACACTAAAACAAATATAATGCCTGGTACTTAAATCCAGCAGACAAAATTGTAGCAACCAAAACATGAACTTTTTCTTAAAAAATCTATACTTTACTTTTATTTTTGACAAAAATAAAAGTTGTTTTAATCATTTATTTTAATGAAACCATGTACATACTGATAATACAACAACAGAGACCATAGGAGGGAGCAGAGTGGGACCTATCTATATACAGTGTCTCCTGTCTGGAACACATATGTCATGTGTCTCAGTTCTTGTCTCTGAAGAATTTTAGCTGGAGGCATGAGCAAACCTCCCACTTGGGTTTCCCTATAATAGGCCCTTAAATTATAAAGTTTAAACTTCCAGAGACTTGGTGAATCCAGGCTGATATTTGCTTTGTGCTTTTGGCCATAGTTGTGTCCACAGTTCTGGAAAATTTAGAAAATTAGATTTTCCTAAAGCTCGAGTTGATTCTAATCTACAATATCCTATAGATTATAATCTACAAATGCTGTATTTGTAGTTCGTACCATAATCTAAATTTTAAGGTGTGTTCTATAGTGTACAGTGTAATATTTGCTGAACCTGGCTGTGTTGTAGGTTCTGATGTTAAACTGGTCTTAGTTAACAATTTTCCTCAGCTAATTCAATATCCGTCAATGGTGGCACATTTGTGCACAAATACATTGTAGTCTATTTAACTGTACACTGTACCTATATGAGATGGAAATAACTAGCATCAGTGCTTTCAAGAGCTTCTTATCTGAAGGAAAAGTAAATAGTGCTGTAGGACCCCAGGAGAGGGCCTGATGTGGTGCCCTTTACATGGCAAATTGTTTATGGTTCTCCTCAACCATTTGCAACCTGGAAGGCATAACCAAGAGATTAATGTATGACCCAATGTGAAGGTCCTTTAGCGTGAATCTCAGATGATCCTCCCCTAATCTTTCCCCCCTGCTCTTCTTGAATGCATCATTGCTTTCCTTTCTTCCATTTCTGATGTCATCCTGCTTTCTGAAACTTAATCTCTCTAAAACTGAGATTCTTATTTTTCCTGCTCATAATACTGATTCTCTTCTTTGCTCTTCCTGCTTGTACTCACATTAAGCTCACTGTCTGTCTGTCTGATTCTGGTCTTACTTTTACACCTCATGTCCAGAATGTAGCCACATCCTACTGATCCCACCTTAAAAACATTGCCCACGTCCACCTCTTTCTTACACAAGATACTGCTAAGGAACTTAGCTTTAGTCATTGATTACTGAAATTCTTTCATAGTTGGTCTCCCCAGAAACCTTGCTTACAGCCTTGCTGCCAGGCTGATTTTTCTCTCCTGTCGCTCCTCTCACACCTCGCCCCTCTGACGACCCTAACATTGACTTCCTGTACATTACAGGAGTCAATTCAAAATACTAATCCACACATATAAAGCTGTAAACAACTGTAGCCCCTGTTACATTTCTTCACTAATTTGTAGGTATGACTTTTTTCGGTCTCTATCTGCTCTGACCTTCTTCTGTCCTCTGCCAAAGCCTTACTGCTAACTGGCTCTTGCAGGACTTCTTGCGGGCAGTTTCTTTCTTTTGGAACAGCCTGTCTACCACCATAAGATTCACCTCTAGTCTTCAATCATTTAAGAAGTCCCTCAAAACTCACCTCTTTAGAAAATCTTATGGCCTCCCAAAGTAACACCTATTTCACAAACCTGTTTCTTGTTTTCTCCTTAAAGGCCACACTGTTACCTTCCAGTGCTGCTACTTTCCCACCTTGTTACTTAGTTTCTATCCCCATCGATGCCCATCTTGTTGTATATTGTAAGCCTTATTGTAAGCTTGTTTGTCTAGGGTTCTCATCAACCTATTGTTTGTGTAACATATTGTAATTGTCTAATTTATTGTTTCATTTCCCCCTTGATAATATTGCAAAGTGCTGCAGAATAAGTTGACGCCATATAAATGCTGATAAAAATAATACATATGTTGAATCCAGAAAGTATACTGCTAGTTTAGGAAATGATTAGCTCATTCACAAGATGTTAAGTGAGAAACACCCAGTGACTAGGCTGTTGATGAGATCTTGCTGCAGATAAAGCAGTGAATATTCTATCATATGGTGAGACTACAAATCATTTAACAGATGTTAATATCATATTCACAATGACGTTAACATCACACGCTCGCAAGTGACAATATGACAGAACAGGCATATGGTGAATTCTAATGACTTTTAAACACAATATAATAAGAATAAATCATAAAAGTTAATAATTCCCCTATAATGGATGATGCCTTTAAAATGTGGGTATTTTAAGGTGGGTTGGATTACAAAAGAACGTAATATAATTTCAGGTAAAACTAAGGGATGTGTTCACTAATTTATACGGGATTAACAAAGGAGTTGTGAATGTTATGCCAACAGAGCTAAATTAAAAATTTATCCTCGGTTAATTATGTCAAAAAGTCTCCAACTGCACCCCTACTGGAACAGTTGATATGCTAAACGTGTGAGCTGGTGCATTCAGCTGTCAAGTACAACTGATCAGATGTTAAAAAAACATGTTACCTTTAAAGGACCACTATAGTGCCAGGAAAACATACTTGTTTTCCTGGCACTATAGTGCCCTGAGGGTGCCCCCACCCTCAGGGTCCCCCTCCCGCCCGGCTCTGGAAGGGGGAAAGGTGTTTAAACTTACCTTTTTCCAGCGCTGGGCGGAGAGCTCTCCTCCTCCTCTCCTCCTCCGATACGCCTCCTGGGCTGAATGCGCACGCGCGGCAAGAGCTGCGCGCGCATTCAGCCGGTCTCATAGGAAAGCATTTGCAATGCTTTCCTATGGACGCTGGCGTGCTCTCACTGTGAAAATCACAGTGAGAAGCACGCAAGCACCTCTAGCGGCTGTCAATGAGACAGCCGCTAGAGGCTTTGGGGGAAGGCTTAACCCATTCATAAACATAGCAGTTTCTCTGAAACTGCTATGTTTATTAAAAAATGGGTTAACCCTAGAAGGACCTGGCACCCAGACCACTTCATTAAGCTGAAGTGGTCTGGGTGCCTAGAGTGGTCCTTTAAAAAATACTTATTTTCGTCTTTTTTCCTAAATTTTATTTAGCATTTTAAAGGGTTATTGAAGTGGTCTGGGTGCACTGTCCCTTTTGCACTTAGTGCTGCAATGTAAAACATGTTTACATTCAGCTCCATGTCTGCCCTCAGTGGCTGTCTACCAGGCAGCCACTAGAGGGCTTCCAGAATCCAAACAGGCTTTTGATCTGCTAACTGAGGTCCTCCAGCGTCAGATTTTCCTCATAGGAAAGCACTGAATAATGCTCTCCTACGGGGAGGTCTAATGCGCACCCGCGGATGTGCATTAGGTCTCCCCCACCAGCTCACATCGGCGGGGGAGGTGTGTGGGACATCGGCACTGGATTCAGGTAAGTGGCTGAAGGGGTTTTAATCCCTTCAGTGACGTCGGATGGGGGGCTGAAGTGAGGGGGGGGACGACCTATTTACCCTCTAGAGCCAGGAAAACAATTGAGTTCCAAAGTGCATGATGAATAACGCTTGGTGAAAAACACAACTAAAATATGTTCACGTGAGAAGTGAACAAAGCAATAATAGATATTTAAGAAAAATGTTATAACAGTAGATAAATACACACATAGGTAGTGATGTCAGGTGTTTGGAATGTCACATTATCGGTGCAGTCCATAATATCAAACGTGGATGGTTGTACTGAGCCAACAGAAGAGATAATTTACAATATGCCTTATAAATGATTAATCAACTAGCACTCTATGCCAATTACCACTGACATAAAACTACTTTTAGATTAAGGGTGGTAGCAGCATTAATAAATAAGGAAGGCGATGAGGAGTTTAGTACTTCTGCTATTAAAAAGAAAAAAACAAAAAAAAAAACTGTTACATCATAGATCATGTGTAGGCAATCTTCTGAACTCCAGATATTGTGGTCTACATCCCTCATAGTGCTCTTAAAACAATAATGCTGGCTAAACATCAAGGAGATGTAATCCACAGCAAGTAGCCTACCCCAATATGGACGTGTTAGTTTGTTCGTTAGTTGATCTGGCTATTTCAGTCACATCCATTATTAACAGATTCATAAAATCCTGTATACAGTCAATGCTTTACAATTAGAATGGCAGATTGGTCCCACATGCAAAGGAAGAACAGCACTGAAATTCTAAACAGGTCTGCTATGCGAAGATACATGAATCCCAGATGATCATGATGGATATTCATAATCCTAATCAGTGTGATATGACTGATGCCTCAGTAAGCACTAGCAGCAAGAGATCAGAATGTGGATGACCTTTTAGACTCCTAAGAATACTAAGAAGAATATGCGTACAAAAGCTTAATAGATTCTGATGTACAGCTACCCAATAATAAGGCTTCAGAAAAGAAACCTGAAATATCATGGTTGCCAAGTGCCTGTTTTTTGCTGCCGTCCTGGTAAACATGTCCCGCATATTTGACAAATAGAGAGAGTTGTTCCCTCGCGTGGCCCTGATAGTGAGAGTGGGTGATTATCATTCAGGTAATGCAGGGAGATAGTGCTGAGGAGGCAGTACACACAACATGCCATGAGCAGACAAAGCAGATACTACACTAGAACAGCAAGTGAGTGCTCCATATTACTGCACAGGGACAGCAGGTGAACACTGTGATGATCAGTTTAATTTTAATAGTCTCAGTATGGTATATAAAGTGTTAATGCACATGCGCAAGGGACAGACTACCCAATGTGATTTATCTACATTGCCATCTACATTGTCAACCCCTTGCATTTCTACATAAAAAAATAAAAAGCTGTAACAAAAATAACGAGTAGGCTAGAGCAATGGAAGGAACATTAATTAATCCATTACTAGGAAAAGTGTAAGGTATGCCTAAGGATAAATTATAAATCAGAGGATATGAATTATGTATCCAAGCGTCACATAACTAAACCGTAAATCAATAAATGTATTACTTTGAATACTGGTATCCTAGTAATTTTACAATATTACATACCATGTTTTCTGTATCATCCACTCTCCAAATAAAAGCTGTTTATTGGATGTTGTAACTAGTGAAATATTGTAAGCTAGAAAACCAACCCATCCTAAAGGTATCCATGGATTCATCTATAATGATGGTTGGGAGGAGCGCCTAGTTGTTTTGAATGAGCATTTACAGGTATCTCACCTGCCTTTTGATAGACTAATTGGATTTCAATTTCCTTTCTCTTACGGCAAATGATTTAAGAGTTTGTGGTGAGATTATCTGAAGTGGCAATTCTGCACAGGAACAGCAGGTAAGTAATTAATTTATTTTTCTTTATTTTTAATAACTTTAGTTATTGCATATGGAGGGTTAATGCACATAGGCAGGGACAGGCTACCTCTAATACCGCACATACTCTGGACTGCAACTCCCATTGTGTTACTTAGGGATCATTATCCTGATGTCTAGCAGTAAAACAAGCATCTGCCTGTGTTAGAATTGAAAGTGAATTGAAAGTGAATTTCAAATTTAAGGTCAGAAGAGCCAAACTCTTGCTTTAATTAAAGCTACTCTGAACTTAAATTGGAAATTCACTTTTAATTCTCTATTTAGTAAATAACCCTAGCAAATAGTGAGTCATGCCAGTCATTATTTTTCAGGCTTTGAACCCTTAGCAGTACAGAAAACATTAGCCACTAGGTGGTGCAACAATACCCCTTATAATGCATCATGCAATCAGTAGGTAGGTTCAGTCGGTGCCTGTAGCCGTCCATTTGAGATGAATAATGAATATATAATTAGTAAAGAATGCATAAAGTATATTAATTCACTTGGAGATGAATGATAAATATATAATTAGGATAGTGTGCATGAAGTATAATAATGCACTTTGTGATGAATGATGAATGTACAATTAGCATGGTATGTATAGTATATGTCATATTGCTTTGCGATGAGCCTGGGTGGATTTTTTGACATATCAACACATATGGATGAGTCAGAATTAAAGAAGACACACAGTAATTCCTTTATACACATGCATTCAATTTGGAGGAATAATATTTCTTAGATACCTGAATAAGTCTCCTCATTCCTCTGAGTCTCTGGTCTTTAGTTCCTTATAACAGTGCTCATATATGAACATTATTGCTAAAATCAAATATATTTATTTAGTTATAGACTACAACTAATAGCTAAATATTGCTGTTTTTTAGTGTGTTACTAATAATATTTACACATTGCTGTTTATATGTAATGTTCCTGCTACTAATAAGAGGTAAGAGGTAGGAATCAGTGGCAGAAATAATGTACTAAGTGCCCTGGTGCAATAAATATTTTTGGGCCCCCCTCTAGCGCAAGAGTGGCAAAAAAGTAGATCCCCATCTGTCGTACAACTCCCACGGTACTATGCCAGTTGAGAATCTACCATTTGCCCATTCTTACAGGGTTGTAATTATGAGCAGTGTTTGTGTGTTTGAATGTAATCATATTTTGTATGGAGTATGTGTGTGTGCAAGTAGGGGTGTTCTTGTATATACCGTTGCCATTGGAATTTTTTGGTGTATGTCTTTGTAATATTTGCGCTTGAATGCACGGGTGTGTTTGTACGTAGTATTAGCTTCTAAATGCAGGTGTACTTTTGTGTATAGTGTTGGTGTTTGAATGACAAGGGGTGTTTGTATATAATGTTGGAATTTAAACACAGGGGTATGTTTGTTTGTAATGTCTGTGTCTAAATGTATTGGTGTGTTTTCATGTAGTGTTGGTGTTTGATTGCGGGGAACTATGCACATATACACATTCACTGCAACATACATATTTACACAGCTACACATACATATAGAGGCACAAACACAGATACATACACTGGCACATTGACACACACAGATACACACTGACACATATACACACACAAATACAACCAGGCCCATGTTCAGAAATATTCATCAGGTGGCCCAAAGTGCATAGGCTGCACTGACGGTAGTTCCGCCGCTGGTAGGAATCCACACTATAAATCGTGTACCTAGAATATGGTTTTATATGTTTTAAATAGAGACATGGTGTGCATGATGTCACATAATTGTTGCACTGACAAATGGCAAAATACTCTGTTCTGGAGGCTGAGCAGATTATAAGAGACAGAGGAACTGATGTAGGATTTACAGCCTATTGTTGTACATTATGTTTTCTCATCGGTTGTTTTTGTCTCTGCTATTTGTTAGACTGCTATTGCAAAATAAAGAAAAGAATTAGTGCAAAATATTTGCCTCCTAATATTATTAAAATTAAGATTATTTTGCTAAGAAAGCTAAAATAATCTACAATTATTGCACTGATAAATCCTGCCTAGGACGGTGGATGTATTGAACAGAATCACGATAAGCGCCGTCCATACTGTTGATCAAAACCTTGCGAGCTATCTTTGTGTTCCAACTTCATGTTGCATGCCATTTCTGAGAGTACCACGTAGGTTCGTAAATGTCATATTTACAAAATAAGAGAGGCAAAGAAGACACATCATAATGAAGCGTTGGTTTTCAACGTGCTATAAATGAATGGAGTTCTTTCGTAGTCATTTGGAAGTGCACCTGAATAATAAATGTCTGTTCTGCACAGGAGTATAACGTCACGTCATAAATCTGTTCCCTGTATTATTCAGACGCACTCCAGGCAGCGCAGTAGCAGTGAGAGAGAACTGTGTGCAAACTCGGGATATGCACACACCTCCTGCTGCATTTGTGTGGTCATCACAGAAGCTGCACATATTTTAAATTGTGTAGATAATATGGCGCTAACACCCCAGCTCACATATATAATACTTTATGATAAATGTTAACGTTAAGAGGGTTTGATCTCCTTCTTGCCCCTGGCCAAAGACAGAACACATATATATCACACACTACACAGGTGTAAATGCAGGAGAGGCTTTTAAGAAAATCCAGCACAGAGCTCCCAGATTTTTCATGACAAAAGTCTTCTGTTGGTAAGTTTAATTTTCTAATCTCCATGTTACATGTGGCTTGATAAATATGATTGCCTTGTTTTCTGTGTTTTTGTTCATCCCCCCCCCCCGTATTTTATAATGCACATAATACCCACATGGGTAAATTCTGTGTGTGAATTTACTGCATTTGCTACTTTACATACGCACTGCATTATTTTAAAAGAAATCAACAACTTTACTTTGTCCAGTTCCTAACAAGAAATACTTGTTGAAATTGAATTCCTTTCAGCTCATGTCCACTTTTTTAAAATAAGTAAAAAAAAATTGTAAGGTTAAATAAGTGTGATTGAGTAAGTGCTTGTTAACAAGACAAAAACAAAAAACAGCGAAAAAGAAGAATCATAGTACAGATACAAATAGATCTAGGATTAGCACTGAGTACAGCAAGGCGTCTTTTGCCAACATGTTGTCCTGCGTTAAGTGGTATTTCCTTGGCCCCTTATATTGCTTCTAGCACCTGTTGAGTCGCCAGGTGGCAGTCTGCATTCACTGCAACTTTAGAAAAGTGAGAGGAAAAAAGAGAGAGAGGAGGGGGAGAGACAGGGGGGGAGAAGGAGAGTCAAATAGTTTCAACAGCTCTAAACTCTTTCCCATTTGTTACAGCAAGGAGCAAACTTTAAACAGACATCCCCACTAAGCTCTCAGGCTCCCAGCTAAGGAAACTGTTTTCCCTTTTTACTTCTAAGTTTTTCAGAGGCACTAGGATCCCACCAGCGAAGCAGGCAAACCCTTGAGTGACCCACAAGCCTATTAAGCTCTGGAGGATCACCCTGCTGACTGTAACCTGTATCCAGGCAGGGATCTCACTTGCTTCATTACTTTCATGCTGTTGGGTCATTGAGCTGATCAGGAAAAACTGTGTGAGAAAGTTTGGTGCCAAGCCAAAAAAGTAAGGTAAATAATCAGCTCAGTCGTGGAGCACAGACTTTGTTACTGCCTAAAAAAGGAACTGCCGGTGAGAATTAAAAAAAAAAGAAAGAAAAAAAAAATAGGCTGGTATACGGAAGCACGTTTTTATCACACCATGTCCTAAGGCGACACTTTTGCTGACTATCACACTGACTAACACACGCAGGGAGTAAAACTATAGAATCGGAATTTTCATTGTTCTGGATTAAGCCAACACTTTTCCTAGATATCTGAGTTAGTTCTAAATGGATGACTTAATTTTTTGCGGGATTATCTTTTTTGCAGGAAAGAGGAAAGGTTTTTCGGAATAATTTTTTTGTGACTTTTTTTTATTTTCTTCATTTTAAACTGGCAGGTGCTCTTTTTACAACAACATCTGTCTGGTTGGCTTCACATGTCAAAACTTTTGCTTTTTTAAAATCACTTTTTTATTTATTTTTTTCCACTTTCCCAGTCGGATTTTAAACAGTGTCTTCAGTGGATATAATCAAGTTATCATATTTTGATTTCCAAACTGGAGAGAGAAAAGAAACAGAGGATTAGAAAAGAGTTGTCTTTTCATGGGATTATGAGGGATCTACCACTTGATTATCTGCCACCAATGTTGCCAAAACAAGCTCAGAGCTTTCTTGTGAAGGGTGCAGTTATCATGCTCTGTAGTTGTTGAGTCTGACTTTGAACTTGCAAATTTGGACTACTGTTAGTGTTTTTGCTTAACCCCCCCTCCCCATTCATCCAAATGATCCTCTTGGTGCTACTCATCAGAATCCTAACTTCTAGCCTGGACTTCCAGCTTAATGGAGTACAAGCAGAATCCAATTTGAGCAGCAAGTTTAATTTGGGAAGTGCCAAGGAACAAAATGGTAAGGGACTATTTACATTTTTCCCAATGCTTTATATACAACTAGCCAGTCAATTATCTGTATGGGAAACAAAACAACTAATGGCAAACATGCACATGGGGGTTGGTTTCGGTATTTACAAAGCTCAGAAAAAAAAAGTATATACAAAGCATATGCAGGTTAAGAGGTAAGCAAAATAAACCTCTTCCTTTTAAACTATATTTATAAGTTTGTGCCTGTAGACCTAGATCCGTTTGTGGTTTAAGAATGGTGAATGGCTTCTATTTCATTCTGTGCTGGAAACAAGATAATCTTACATAGGAAATAAGAATTACTTTCAGCTTTCAAGTACCTGAAATGTTTAGAAAACCCTCAAATGAAAGATCCCAGTGGCTGGAAATAAGCAAGTCTGTAGAAAGGCTTCTTTCATGCCGATTGGCAGCTACAGGGTGTCTTATTTATATGTCCTGTGAATTCCACTGGACTGACATTATTCAGATTTTGAGAGCTTAGGTTGTATATTTTAGTTCTATGTGGCGTGTTGTGTAAAGATTAACTCTGTTCCGTGAGTGATTAAAGAATTGCATTTTAATCTCAAAATCTAAAAATCGAAATGTGTTGTCTATGTTTATAGCAGAACAACGCTCCATCATTTAATGGCATGGTTAGGCATAACGTGCAAAAAAAAATGCAAAAAGATATAAAAAATTTTGCATTCATTTCATTTAATAAAATTGTTTTAAATTAATCCTTCTTGCACTGTTTACTGGTAACTATAAATGATTGTGTCGTGTTTTTTTGGCTAGGAAATTAGATTAAGAAGCTAAATGCGGAGTGGGTTAAATTGGCCTTAAAGATTAAAAGCACCTAGCATTTATGGGTTGTTACCAAGATATTGTTTCTGCATGCTGATGGAAAATGTGTTGACATATGGCAGCTACAGCCTGCCAGATCAAAGACCAGCATAAGGATCAATCTCTAATCAGACTTAACTGTGAAGGGCCAAGAGGAACTGATCAAACAAGTAGGGGAACCCTGCGATGTTCTAACAGGAATTGATCAAGATGACCTTTGTCATCCATCTTTAGTGTTGAAAAAGAATTTATGTCTACAGTATGATGCAGAACATAGTTGATACCAGCAAATTTCTTAGCTACATTAGTAGAAAACACTGTCTTCTAAAATATAAAGAGCATACAAGATACTTTATTTGAACAGATTGGATTGGCAAGCTATACTTTTGCTATGCTTTAGTCTCTGTATTAAAATATGTGATCTGTGTATCTATGTGATGGCTACAAGCAAGAATTTATAGTGCTAGGTTGATGTTATGGTTTATATACAAAATAATACATAAAGCGTTATAGTACATAATTCATGCAATTTACTTGCTTAGCAGTCATGTACAAACAAAAATAGATGTTTAATTCTCATTCAAATTTTTTTCCTTAAAGGTGGTCTATACACCTTCCTGAAGTAGTGTAACCATTATTCCATCAGAGGGGGTGGAAACGTTGAGACCCTATTATAAACGACTTACCTTAGAGGCAAGTGGAGTCCAACATCCAGCTGTGGGATAACATATAACACATGTAAAGCCATTTAAAATTTGGAAAAATTCATGCCCTCATTTAGCAAGTGGCATTATTATTTTACGCCAATTTAAGAAGTGTTTTAGGATTACCTACGACAAGTGGAATGGTAGATTTTCTATTCTCAACTTTCAATGTAGTTTAGATAATTATGACTTAATCTGAACCTTTCTTAGCATCTTACAACCACTTTGCCCCTTGTCTCCTTACTTCACCACTATTAAGAATGAAATAATTGGGACTGATAGACAGGTAGGCCTGCCGTGTTTGTTACAATTATAATCCCAATTGGGATGTAAATCAGAAGCATAGACTTTGTAGTACATAAACACGTAAAGATATGATTGAAATATTAATATTTAGTATCTCAAGGTGATAAGGAAACATATTTAATAAGGTGTTTTTAAGGTATATTTTCTTGGCTAAAAGTTTATGTTTTACATTCTGATGATTGTTGGTTTCACACATTTTGTATTTGTGAATTTTGGTGTGCTGTAAGGGTTAACATATCATAACAGTAGACTGAAGCACAACTGCAGTTAAATGAAACCATAATATTAGGTGCCTGTTAAAGAACATGTTAGGACTAAGTAAAAGCTGCACTTGAAATCATGTCAATCATCTCTGCTTAACATACATCTGGTGCTCAGCATTCCAAGCAAGACAATGGAGCAGAAGACTAAGACAATACAAGAAAGAGCTAGTGATGGAAGGGATGGCTTGTATGTAACCCTGGACAATTTAACCCTTTTGAGATTGAACACATTATTATGGACTCTACTAACTGTTCAATGTAATGCTTATTATACAGATCCAAATGATTGATGTCTGTATTTTCTCAGCTTTCCACCTGGCCAGTGAAAACAGAAACAGCTCAAGGAAAACAGTGGGTAGGCAATATTTCTGATGTGTGCTGTGCTGTGCCTAACTCAGTCTTTAGGATTTTAACTATTTATAGGCTATTCCAACAGGAGTTGGACAGCTTTGTTTTGCAAATAAAAACACCTCAAAGTATCCAACATTTATAAATACAAGTGCATATAATTGCTGCTTATTAACATTCCTGGCATTATTTATATAAAATACCTCACTAGATTCACAGGCTGATCAGTAAATGATTCTGTAGAATGTACCCTCAGAGGGGGTGTCAGCTGATAATGTATAATCAAGGCTTATCCCAGAAGTAACTGATTACATATATGTTGCCAAGACAGGCTATTTAGTTCTTCTCATGCTAAGTGCTGTAAGCAAGGGACACTGTAGCGTCAACACAGTGCCATCAAATATGTATTGTCACATATTTAATTTTTTTTTTTTACATTTTTTTTTTTTTTGCAGTGCATATGATTTTGACAGACATGCAGGTGGTACCCCGACGGCATTCCACCTGCTTATTCAATGACAATTATAACATTGGGGTATTGATAACATTGCACATGTTTTTTATTAAAAATTAACAGTTGCATTGTTTTGAACTAGCTTAGAATAAACGTTTAAGTTCTGTCGAGTGGTTCGTTATGATGTGTCATGCATGCTTGGTATAGGCTGTGAAATATTATCCTGCTCAGCAGTCCCATGGTGTAGTTATAAGCATGTTATATGAAATCAAAATAGGTAACGCTAATGGGGCTGTGCAGGGCTAATCTCTGGCTAAACACATACATGTGTAGGTGCAAGATATAATAAGATAGATGGTGGGGTGGATGGCCAGTCACAGGCTAAACATGCTAGGTAAAGCTAATAACATGCAGGTAATGCTAGATGAGTGAAGTCATTTACAGTTCTATAGGTACACTGCGAGGTGAGTGTCTGGGCTGTGGGTTGTTACCAGCGATGACAGTGTCCCGTCAAATTAACTCTTTCTGCCTATGCCCTCCTGGCATACAGAGCTGTCCAGTATGAGGGTGACACACTGGGGGGCTGCCCACTCACTTGGTGAGGTGATGCCCGGCCACCGCTTGCCTGTGAGGTGGTTCACAGGTAACCGCGGTAGTCCCTTCATGTCGCTTAGGGCTGACGTTGGTATAATGGGGCTCTGCAGCCCATGTCCCCAGCCAGCAGTGCAGCCTCCGCAGCTGATTTCGTTTTGGTTTAGGAGCCTTCTTGCGGGCGCCGCCAACCTTGCTCGTTAGGGGGTTGTTGGGGTCCCAGATGCTCCGCGGTCTCCTGTGGCTGCCTGGCCTCCGCTTTTGTAAGGCTGGCTCATAGACTCCTACACAAATACAGACCTCTGTTCCCTTGTTATTATGATATCATGTCTTAGGTACACACAGTATTGGTAATAATAAGACGTCTAAAAGATCTTCAGGGGCTAGATCTCCGCTAATGGGCAGTGCCCTCTTTACCTTTTGTATTGGTTTGTTTACACGTTTTTGTACTGTCTTTTTCCCAATTGTACAGGGCTGCGGAATATACTAGCGCTTTTTTTAAATGCCACTAATAAATAAATATCATAGTAAACATTTCTGATCTTGTGAAGCAAAACAGAAGTGTATATGTCACAAACTAAGAATTGGCTAAAAAACACTGCCCCCTATTTAAGCCTACTTGCAAGTGTATTCTATTTCTTTAGTGCTAGTTGTTTAAGGAAATTGCCAATTTTGAATGAATTCTAGACTCTAATTGTATTGCTTCTATGTATGTCAGTAATACTCTCCATTTGTGTCTGTTATATCAGGACCATGCTAAAAGGTCACAGCCATATCACATTTCAGTCTGTAGATTCATAATGGTGTTTTGACATAGTCCTAGAAGGGTAATTAAGTCTGGATAAAGTCCTAAAATAATACATTACGTGCATGAAAATGTTTTTTTTTTTTGTAAGTTATATCATGGGAGATTTTACATTCTTTAGATGTACATGCAGATAAACAGATACATATCTGTATAAGAACTTGAGTGAAATCACAAGGATTACCTGGCTTTAAAAAAATAATAGTCAATAATATCAAACAGAAAGGTTTGCAGATGTAAAGAAATTATTTTATTTATCTGGAGGGTAATTTAAGTGAGACCGATCTCCTTAAAAGTCTCTGCCACCAGAATGGATTAGTCTACAAGATTATAGATATTGCATTAAAATGTGTAGCTCAAGAAAAAAAAGTATTCTAAGGTTTATTACATCTTGAACCACATAGTGACTGATAAATGAATGATGGGGCTGAACACATCTTTACTCCTTCTTTCACCTCAGTGTACATGAAATAGGTAAAGTGATACAATGATAAAACAATGAGACGTCTTACATATCTGTTAAAGGAACATTAAAGCCACCCAGACCACTTCTTTCAATGAAGTGGTCCGGAAGCAGTGGTCTTATCATTTTAACTCTGCAATGTAAAACATTGCTGTTTTCTAGAAGTTACGATGCTCACAAGGCAGGGTTAAATACATCTTTTTTTCAGACAGCCACTAGTAGTACTTTCTCCTCCAGGACCAAGGGAAACTTGGTCCTGGAATCAAATGCTTCTGAAAGCAACATTTGATTGGAGAAGCACGGCGCTTAGCCAAGCATGCCTAGTTCCAATCCATTGCCAGAATTCCCAATACAGCAGTGGTGCTTTTAGAAATATACTTTACAAATGATCTTCACAAAATTATCATAATCTGTGAAAATTATTTTAAAAAAAAAGATATAATGAAGAGCATCTGTATCTTATTCATATACATACAGTGAAGAATGTGAAACGAGAGATTTCACTCCCATGTACCAGAGCCCCTTCACCCATGGCTCTGGGTTTAAACAGCTCCATTTGAGAGGGAATGTGTCCCACATATCACAGGGTATACAGCTACTTGATGTAGCTATCTTCTACACAAGAGGGAAACAAGAGAGGCGTAATATCAAACTTCATTATTATAAAAAAAACACTATTAAAACTGCTTACTCCGCAACTTAATAAGGTAACCCACAATCTCACTAAGTACAGCTGACTCTCGCTAAACACATGAAGTTCTTTCTGGGTTCCGAGGATCCCGATCATGTGGTGCTCTGTGCTCCACCTTTTTATGACACATTTGGCCCACCTTCCTTGGGTTTTATCTGACAACGTCTGATTCTCCATCCTTGGCTTTTACATTTCTCAGAGGGGATAAGATAACATTATTCAAATATATCAGGGGCCAATACAAACCATTGTGTGAATATCTATTCACAAACAGGACTATACATAGGACACAAGGTTATGCATTTAGACTGGAAGAAAGAAGATTTAGTCTAAGTCAAAGGAAAGTTTTTTTAACCATAAAAACAAGGATGTGGAATTCTCTGCCTGAAGAAGTGGTTTTATCAGAGTCTGTACAGATGTTGATGCATACTTACAAAAACATAATATTCAATTTTGCAATTTTTCTCAACTGTACTTGATCCAAGGATAAATTTGACTGCCATTCTAGGGTCAAAATTATTTTTTTCCCTAGTTAGTTGCAAAATATTGGAAGTGCTTCAAATGGGTTTTTTTTGCCTTCTTTTGGATCAACAGCAAAAATGTGAGAAGGGCTGAACTTGGTGGACACATGTCTCTTTTCAGCCTCTGTAACTATGTAAAGCTCCACCTTTTGTCTATTCCAATTGGTTGAAATATCAGTTTTCACCCTCTCTTTGACTTTTAATGTCCACATATCATTCACTTGTATCCGAGGTTCATATTATTCAATGTTAATTTCCATTATTCACAAAATTACACATAGATTTTGCACAAATAATTGTTATATATATATATATATATATATATATATTAATACAATCATTGCAGTCATCGTTCTTAAAACAAATTCATAAACAACATCGTTAGGTGACCAATCCTTAATACATCATACCAAAGGAAGATATCTACTAAACATAAATTCAAATTTGACAAAACAAACCTCTACTTACAACCATCATTCTTAAAAGTAACCCATAACAACATAATTAATTAAAAGTGGCCGTTCCTTATATATCATGCAAAAGGAAAAATACTAAACACTGAATTTAAATGTATTTTGTTATTTTCTTTCACCGCATTCTTTTACTTTATTCAAAAATGTCATAACAATACATATATGTTTCCATCATCTATTAACAAATATACATCTTTTAAGAGTTTTTTTTTTTAACATTTAAAAAAACATATATATCCTTTGATACATGAGCTACACAATTGATAAAAGAAATGGAACATTTTAGTTACAAAGAAAGGTTAAAAAATTAAAATCTCTTTAGTTTGGAAAAACGGCACCTCAGAGGGGATATGATAACATTATACAAATATATTCAGGGCCAGTACAAACCATCATCTGGAAATCTATTCATAAACATGGCTATGCATAGGACACAAGGTCACACACTTAGGCTGGAAGAAAGGAGATTTCCTCTAAGGCAAAGAAAAGGGTTTTTTTACAGTAAGAGCAATAAGGATATGGGATTCTCTGCCTGAAGAGGTGGTTTTGTTAGCGTCTATACAGAGGTTTAAACTGCAATTGGATAAATACTTGCAAAAACATAACATACAGGGATATCATTTCTAATTAGTGGGGTAATAGCTGCTTGATCCAAGGAGACATCTGACTGCTATTTTGGGGTCAAGAAGGAATTTTTTCCTAGTTTGTTGCAAAATTGGAAGCACTTCAGACTGGGTTTTTTTTTTTGCCTTCTTTTGGATCAACAGCAAAAACATATGTGAGAAAGGCTGAACTTGATGGACGCAAGTCTCTTTTCAGCTAGGTAACTATGTAACTATGTAAATATTCTTCGGGTCCCTCACTTTATTACCTTCTTGAATCTATGTATAAAATGGAAGGAAAGAAAACATATATTAATAATCCAGATTTTATATTTATTATTCATATTTTTACAGGGAAAGGCAGATCTCAAACTCCTCATTTAAACCCATTGGGTAAAGTGTTTTTTAACTTAAATATTCACATTGGCTGTGCCAATTGTCTATCAAAATACTCCATCCTCTCCCCCCCACCCCCCACCCCCCACCCCTTCAGTTGTTACCTATTCATTTTGATTCTGAGGTTATTCAGAGGACTTTTGGTTATTTATATACTAGAGTCACCCAGACCACTTCGTCCCAATGGGTGCAGTGGTCGCAATCTAAACAGTTGCAGTTTTGTAGATGTACAGCGCTGCAGAATGTGTTGGCGCGTTTTAAATAGGTATTAAGTAATAATTATAATAATAAATAGTGAGTTAGGAACTGGATTGATTGATAACTTATCTGTTTGTAACTACTTCAAATGTGGTCTGAATTGAACTATTTTCAGCCGAGTGTTCTCTTCTTATATAAGAAAGAGAGATACACTTTTATTATATATGCATCACTGATAACAAAGGAATTGAGAAAAACATATCTCACTCGTGTATAAGCCATGGTGTGAAGCAGAGCTCAAAGCTTTTGACTGGTGCTGCTGAATAGATTTTTTTTTTTTTTTAAGTCTCCAGCTGCATATTTTTGCAGGTGAACTGGGTGTATCTTCTGTTATACAAGGATAACATACCCTGGGGTGCTTTGTACTACCTTGTAAATATGCCCTTCCTAATTTATTTCCACACCCATAACCAGGTTCTGTTTTCCTTGTTATCATTCTTTGCAACATTCTCTACAACATGTGGTCTTACTTTCAACACCTACCTTTATCCCTGGGGAGTGAGAGGTAGTTTGCAATTTTAGACAAGAGAGCCTTTGTGGTTGGTCTCCTCCGTCATGAGATTAAGAGCTGTGTTTTTCAAAGTCACTAAATCAAAGAATACTGCTTCACATTTAAAGATCAAAAAAACAATTAAAAGTTCCTGGTCATGAGAACTGCTCCAGGCTTTGGTCTATGGTAACAGTGGCCTAGCATCAACCAAAAAAAAAATGTCATTTATTTCATACATCAATAATCAATTGTGACTTTGAGAATAGCAGACTTCTTTTGCCGGATAAAAAGACATTAACCATGAATCAGCATACTGAACATAAAATGCAATATAATGAGCCACAGAGGTACAATGGCATCTTGCAAATGAAGTACATGTTAAATAGGATCGTATTTTTGTTCTTTAAAAATATTAAGTTACATTGCTTTTTAATCTATATTTCTTCAGCTCAAGTGCTCACCATTAAATATTACAGTAGCCCACTGCACAGGTTCTTATTCCTTAAAGACAAAATGTAAGACGTCAGTCCTCAAAATATGTTTTGTGAAGAGATTATGCCAACATGGGATATTCTGCTTTTTCACTTCCGCCTGCCAGTTCTGCCCTGCGTTTGTCAAACGAGTGTGGCATGTCACATTGGCACACGATTCTTAAAAAATACAATGTTATTTATTTATAAAATATTTTATCAGGGCGGATACATTGAGATTTCTCTTGTTTTCAACTATGTCCTGGGTCCACAAAACATTGCATTGTTACAATAGGATACAATATTACAAAAATGCAATGTGCAAATTATATATATATATATATATATATATATATATATATAAAAATATAAACAAGGTGCACTCACAGGTCTTCTTAAGTACGTGATACATTTATTCCAGCGTGCAAATTATTTATGCCACAATTTAATGATGATCATGGTTTATATTTTTTATATTTATCAACGCCAGAGGTGGGCACCCAGGCAAGAATATTTTGATTTTTTACAAAGGGTGAGTGCCAAGTTCACGTTTTCTTTTTATATATATATATGTGTGTGTGTGTGTGTGTGTATATATACATACATACATACATACACACACACACATATATAAATTTAATACATAACAACAATGTCATACAACCTCATATAGAAGGAAAATTACGAATAAAGTTTATCATAATATTATGTACATCCATAAATGTCCACAAAGTAAATTGTACCCAAGATGTACTAAGTATATTTAATCGAATGTCTGTATAGTGGACATGTGTATATATAAAATTCTGTTACAATATACTAAGGTCATCTTATTTTTTATAGCACGCAAAACAACATCTCTACACTGGTCAGGTCCACTTTGACCTGATGGTCATGGCCAAAAAAAATCCCTTAATCTCCATTAGTGAAATGTTACTATCAAGGCATGTTGAGTTCTGAGTTATCAAGTAAAAAGTGAGTTGTCTGCATGTGTGCAACCCTGTAGCAATGTGGAATGGAATGTACGAGAGATAAAAACTGTAAGCCTGAAAGCATGTAGTTTGCACACAAAATTGCTGTATCAACATTAAGGTTCTTGTTTGGTTTATTACCTTGGGGCTTAATAACACATTTGTCACTGCTAGATAATTCCTAGCACTACCAGAAAAGACAGTGGTTTTAGAGAAGCCCCGTTCTCAGCAGGAGGACAATCCCATCAGTTAATTAGGTAATTGTGTCAAGATTTCTGTCTAATTAAAAGTTTTACAGAACATATGCACAGATTGTACATTTGTTAGGAAATAAGTGCTTAATTACAAAACAAAATGAGTGACATTTGCTTGAGGATACCTGTTATTTCTGTCTGTCTGCCTCTCTTTCTCTCTCTCCTCTCTAAACATGCATGCACACACATGTACACGCATATACTCTCTCAAATGTGTGCAGAATGGGTCAACAGCATTTAAAAACCGCAAGGCAATATGTATTTTTTTTACCCGTCTAATGAAATGTGATACTATGTATAAACACTCACAGTGGTGGAACTAAAGTAGACAGGACCCTGGTGCAATAATTGTTTTTGGCCCACCATCACAAGGAATGGGCAAAAGTTAGATCCTCATCTGTCAAACAACTCCCACAATACTTTGCTAGCTGTGGATCTAATATTTGCTCATCCTAGCAGGGTTGTACTTAGCACTGAGAAGTGTTTGCATGTTTGAATGTAAGTATGGAGTATGTGTATGTAAATGTAGGGGTGTATATGTGTGTTGTGTTGTGTATTTTATGTACTGTTGTTATTTGTAATCAGTGCTTTACTTGTGTGTAGTGTTTGCCTTTGAATGTAGGGGTGTATGTAATTATGTATGTAATGTATGTATGTAATTAATATGTTGTAAGAACATTGTGCAAATATAATGCAAAATTAAAATGTTAAAAAACACAGTTTCCAAAAATAGTGTTGAAAGCAAAACAATTAAGTATATGCATATACTCACAATGCATATCAAATGAAAATTATAATTAAAGTGACATTACTATCCAAAAACTCCTCAAATTTATACTTTTCTGCAGTCACCTCCAAATGGGCAACTTACAGCAGATTTTTAAAAATACACTTTAGTTTATTTAGCATTATCACTATTTAATTTGTTTACCATGTTGGAATTAGTGTATGACCCTGAGGCCCTAGGTCCACCTTGTAACAAAACAACATATTTTGTTTCCCAAAAGTTAATCTTCTGCGTTCGGTAAATAAATCTACCGAACACCAACCAGCTCCTTGGCTCACTAAGTTCAAAGAATACCACAGAATTAAGTGCTCTCCCTGTGTGGCCGCTGTTTGTATAACCGAACAACATGTGTGGAAAAAAATGGCGGCCATCTTGTCACACGAAAAGAGACAGCGGGACTTTGTTGTCGAGTGTCTAGAACTCCAAGTCGGACACTCAACCCCGCGAACACCGGTCAACTTCATGAATGCCTGCTTCTTTTCAAACACAAGTCAGCAGATCGCTGTTCGGTAGGTTTGTTTGCAAAAACAAGGCGAACAAACGCTATCTATGAGCTAGGGGAACCATTTGTGGTTTTGTTCACTTTGGAACTCCCGAAATTGACAGACTGCTACCACTGAAACTATGGAACTGATTTGGGCAGGCACCTCATGTGCGGTCGGTCAAAACTTTACCCCGGTGGCGATTTGGCTGCATTCGTGGGATCTGAGCGCTATCTGGACAACTTGGGCACCCAGATCCAAGCTTTCCAGGGATATAATATTTATGGGGGTTCCTATATGTTTTATGTGTATTTTTTATTTATTTTTGATAATTTGTATGTTACGCAGAGTCATTTTGATTCGTGGGTGCGTTGTGGGAGTTGTACACTGTATTTCTGAATTGTATAAAAGTCGGCCATCTGGACAGAATAAATTATTCCTGTTGTACCCTTCATCTAGTCTCGACTGATGTTTGGATATGTGACTGACGAACCGCTGGATTTAGTTTAATCAGCGCTCCATGCAACAGGCTATAGTCACTAAGTCTCTGGCAGCTCGGGAGCATATTAACGAATGGCTATACCAAATACCAGCATTCGTTACACACCTCTATACCTCTTCCAATTCATTATTATTTTGTTTCCAAATTTAAAAGTCCTTGACCAAGCCTTACATGCTAGGCCTTTGGGCTATAACACATTTCAGGTGTGCCACATGGCTGCTTCCTTTTCTCCATGAGCATATGGCATACCTCCCAAGGTTTCTAAACTAGAAGAGACAGTCCCTATTTTTGACCCAAATCTTTTCTATGAGCTTCATATTGTTGGTGTGTCTGAATGTAAACGAGAGCTCCAAGGCAATAATATTTATGGTAATATTGCCTTAAGCTACAATAAATGTATTTAGAAATCTGTGTACATAGAATATATTATTCTAAATGAATCTTTGGCTAATGCATTGTCAGTAGACATCTATTCAAACCTTGGGTTGCAGGTTCAAATCCTGGCAGGGTTGACTCAGCCCTTCTGAGGTAGATAAAATGAGTACCACTAAATTGAGTAATAGTAACAACACCTGAAAACAACTTGCCTCTGGCCACACCTCCACTTACATCCCAAATATTAAAGTGTCTATTTGAAATGTTGGCAGGTATAGACAGATCCGAACAATTGAGATTGATAAATCTTCTTGACATGGCAATTCATGGGTTATATTAGCACCCAGAATATACTTTGACAAAAATCAAGTGGGCTGAACCTGCAGCATTCTTGTGCTACGTGGAGTTTCTATTAACCACTGAAATGAGCCAAAAGGTTTGTGCACAGCATACATATACATTTTGGTTAAACCTCTTTGGCCAAAAAAAAAAGAAGGAAGAATAAGTAGACAAGTCAAAAGGATGGAAAAATGAACCAATCAGTGTACTGCAAAAGATATGCATAATATATAACACATTGTGAATATATAAATATAGCATATATATTTTTCAGTACACTGATTGGCCCATTTTTCCACCATTTGGGTCACAGACCAAGTGAAAAAAAATAACAAATAAAAGAGAAAAGGAAGAGGAGCAGTAAAAAAATACTTTTATAGATTTATGTATATCTATTAAATATTTAATATTTAAATATACTTATTATTTTTTATTTTTTTTACTGCTCCATCTTTTTTTCCTCTATTGGTTACTTCTCACTTGACTTGTGAATAAAATCATCACTCAGTAGATGTTCGATAACCAGTACTATTTTTTTCCCCACCAATCTTTTATTTATTGGTGCCACAGCCAACACTCCAACCAAACAAGTATGTTTAGCGTCTACTGGGCATTTCATTTTTTTCATGATTAGTCTTTATAGCAGTTCTGAAGTCTGTAATTTGGCCGATCACCCAAATTCAGCTGAATTTGAGTTCATAACTAAATTAGTCCTTGGGAGGTATGCCATACGCTATGAGTCGAATAAGCAAAAGAATATCCCTTTAAAGAGATGTATAATTCTATAGTTAAATGACTTTTTAGGGGAGATAATATCTTTCCTAATACATTATACAAATTAATCAATAAGAATACACATGCCTAAAAATCCAATTAGACATGAGAAATTTGGAGTTCAGATTTGTATGATGACATCTGCATGTTAGTACAAATCTACACAATTAGCAATCCGCATTTGGGACTTTTCCGCTTAAACTAGTTAATTTGAGGATTAGCGTTGCAGTACTCAATAATTGTACAATATAAACATACACATGTGGGTTAGGTGGCAATTTATTGTCAAATGGTAAAAATGCACGCAGATTCCATGATACAAGGCAGTATTTAAAATAAGGGTGCTGTCCGGGTGGTCAAAATGAGTTTTCACATGTTTGCAAGTATGTAATACTGCACAACCTAATGATATTAGTCTACTGACCCGAAAACAATAAGAAGGCTAAGCACACTACTCTAGAATCAAAGCAGCCCTCCCCATGATTTAAACAAGTAATTAGTCCATTAACCAATTGAGCTATTTCCCATGTTGTAGCAATAGGATAGCAAATATCATTATTAGTTGTCATTCAGCAATATAATTTGATTACATAATTTCTAGAGTATATGGATGAGCAAACTACATCATTGATATGTAGGAAAAGCTACATGACGTAGTAATGCAAGAGAAGTGGAGGAAAGTGATTGCCTACAGCAGTGGTTCCCAACCCAGTCCTCGAGTACCCCCTAACAGGCCAGGATTTAAGGATTACTCAATTGTGTCTAAGGTGTTTTTGGGGAAAAAAAACAAAAAACACTTTAGACACAACAGGGTAATCCCTAAATCCTGGAATGGTAGGGGGTACTTGAGGACTGGGTTGGGAACCCCTGGCCTACAGCACACCTAACGAAAGTAGAGGGGAATATAGACATCACTGAGCCCTCATAGTTGATCATCACAGCTTTAGCAGGTACCATTTTGATTAAAGGTTGCTATTCACCTGGATTCCATTATTATTGTGTTTTTATACTCAGCTCCTCTAGGCTGTAGGTTTGTTCTAGCAGGGTCCTCATCAACCTATTGTTCCTGTAACATTTTGTAATAAATAAAATGTATTGTGTAATGTCACTAATTTGTAGGTGTGTTCCTTCTTGGTCTCTCCACTCTGCCGGTGACCTTTTCCTGTCTGCTGCTCGCACGCTTATGGCTATCGCGCTCTTGTAGGACTTCTCACGGTTGGCTCCTTTCCTTTGGAACATCCTGCCTACCCCCATCAGACTCTCCGTTAGTCTTCAATCATTTAAGAAGTCCCTCAAAACCCATATTTTCAGAATGACCTCCCAGAGTAGCTTCTATTTCACAAACCTCTCTTGTTCTCTCCTTAAGGGCCACACTCAAATGTCACCTTTCAGTTTTGCTACTTTCCCACCTTGTTGCTTAGTTGCTGTTCTCTTCGATGCCCTTCTTGTTGTACATTGTAAGCTTGATTGTAAGCGTGTAAGCCTGTTTGGCCATGGCCCTCGTCACCTACTGTTCCGATATAGCGATCATGTTTTGTTAGAATTTAGTGTCAGTTTTGTTTACAGTGCTATGGAATATGTTGGCGCTATGTAAATATCTGTAATTGTAATCAATTGCAATCGAGGCAATATTACAAATTATAATCGTATAATATTTTTTACCTTCTGGATCAAAATATTTAGCTTGTTTAACCCCTTAAGTACTGACCTAAATGTACATGTTTTAATCAAAATAAAACGTAAACAAAACTTGGAATTTGACTGTATGTCTTTTCAACCATAATTCACCTCTTTCATATTAAGTGCACGCACACTTATTATATATCATTTTAGTCAGGAGAAATAGGGCTTTCATTTAACACAAAATATTTAGCTATGAAACATAATTTAATATGAATACAATATAAAACAATGTGAGAAATTAAGAAAGTTTGTTATTTTTTTAGTTCTACATTACATTTTAACTGTGAATGTCATAATACTGTTTGCGTTTACTGCAATAAAATACACATATTTGTATTCAGCGATGTTTCACGTGTAAAACAGTACCCCCTATGTACAGGTGTTATGGTGTTTTGAGAAGTTACAGGGTCAAATACAGCATGTTATATATAATACAACAAAATTGGTGCCTTGTTATCCAGTCCACTCCAATAGATGGAAAAAGGAGTGTAGGATGTGATACAAGGCCGTATGGTCCAAGGGTGGTACCAGCTCCACCAAGGGCTTGTACCCTAATTAATAAATAAACTGAAGAAAAATGAAAATGACTTTCATTTATCTTCGCTTACTATAACCTTATTGAAAGGTATCAGCCTAACCGTTTTGTCTTTATTTTTCAGCCCCATTGATAATATGAGATAATTGGATTATTGCACAATTTAGGCAACGACATAATAAAATAAATAAAGGTTTTTTGTTTATTATTTTTTCCTACTTAGCTGTTAAACAAGGACACTTGAAGGCATTTTGGAACTTATATATATTATATGTTCCTTCTCCTTCTCCCTTTAATCAGCCCTTTATACTAACTAGTTCAATTTATGCACTGTTATTCTATGTTGTCCATTTATTATTTATGCCAGCATCTCTAGATCTCCCTAGTTGGAGATCATTTTCATTTTTCTTCAGTTTAGCATGTTACATGTTTCAGTTTTTTCACATTGAAATTCGCCAGATTGGTTACGTTGCCTTTGAGACCATATGTTAGCCCAGGAATGAGAATTACCCCCATGATGACATACCATTTGCAATAGTAGGCAACCCAAGGTATTGCAAGTGGGGTATGTCCGGTCTTTTTTAGTAGCCACTTAGTTAGCCAAAGTTAGCGTTAATATTTGTTTGTGTGTGAAAAATGTAAAAAACTAATTTGAATGCCAATTTTGTAGCTACTAAAAAAGACTGGACATAGCCCATTTGCAATACCTAGGACCTCGCGATCACATGGCCCGGGAGGCCTAGATCAGCAGCAGAGGGACTGCCTGGAATGCCAGACAAGTCCCCCCATTCGCCGGGGGATCGCCAGCGAACAGGTAAGTCCCCTGGATGGCATCTAGAGCCGGGTCTCCAAGGACAGCATAGCACACCCGCCGTCCTTAAGAGGGTAATGACTGAACATTTGTGTACACAAATAACATTATTCCTCAAATGCATTTGGCAAAAAAACTTTATTAATTAATGCAAAATGACACAATTACAAAACATACAACTGCAATCTGTTATTTAAGGCTATATTTCTAAATGTTAAAACATATTATAGACAACATACAATGATTTATTTTGATATGGAATTAAGAGTAGAGCATAACTTTTTTTTCTATCTAGAGCAATTTGGCACGTTTATAGGCTACAGACAATAACAGGCCTGAACACAGTTTGCAGAAACATTTTGCCTACGTGCTTAATCTGATATCACATGAAACAAGTTCAGTAAAATGTGTGTTAGCCTTAATCCTTTAAATTGTCATTTCCTCATTAGAACACATCATTTGATTGCAGCTAATTTAAAGAGCTTTTATATCTTTTGTTACTGAAGAATTATGTGCAGATATATCTTTCAGTGATTGTCTCTAATGCCAATGGGGTTGTTCACTAAGATCAGTGATGAGAGTCATAGAAACATGTAAAAGGACACTCCTAACCCTCAAAGCACTTTAGCTTACTGAGATGCTTTATTTGTGAAGAATGTCGTCTCTTTTTTATTTTAGAAAAAGTACAGTTTAAAAAAATAAATAAATTGGTACTTTTATAAATTAACCTTGTTACACGTCTGGTTTTAAGCAGCCAGTTGATACTGTTACTTCCTGGTTTGTTTAGCTCCGTGGTGCTAAAATCAAGAGCATCTGCCTAAGAAAGACTTCTCAGAAAGGCTGGCCAGGGATAGAAGGGGGAAGGCTCGCGAAGGATGCAGGCAAGAATTGCAGCTTTTGCAAGCTTTTATTTAGATATACCCAATGAAAAAATGCATAGTGAAATATGCATGTTTTCATTCAGGGAATATGTACTAAACAGTAAGTATTGTTTTGTTTGTATTTGGTCAGCAGAGTTTCTCTTTAAACTTTGGCACTTGGTAAGAAGTCTGATCATTTTTACAATAAATCTATAGCAAAACAAAACAAGGGCATCAATTTAATATTTTATGATAAGCTTTTCAAATGATTCAATGTTTTTGGATAAACTTTTAAAACAATGTAATATTTTGGGGGGCGTGGCCTAATGCTGAATGGGCGGATGGCGTTAGAGCTCCTGAGGACTGAGCACTTTAAGCTGGAAAATAAGCGGTCTAAATGGCGAGATACTCGCACTCACGGGTGTACCTGCAAGCAGAATGTCACAGAGGAATAAATCTAAAACGAGCAAAGTGGAGAAAGCCTCATTCTTCCTGGCACGGACCACCACTGCAAAACCCAGGGAAGGCCCGAGCCCTTTCCAAGATGCAGCTGGCCCTCCATCAGGTGACTGCTCCCCTTCAACTCTTGCCTCCCCAGTCACCTCGCAAGAGGAGGGACCACTCACAGCTATAACAATGAGGGCAATGATGGCTGAATTTGCCACTACAATACAAAGCTCTATAGAAACTCAGATACAGACCTTAGCTGCAGAGCTCTGCAAAGAGATACAAGATGTCAGCTGATGCACCGAGCACATGGAGAGTAAGATGGATGACTTTGCCACAGCACATAACTCAGTTGCAGATAAACTACAGGAGTTAGATGACATCATACAATTGCACAAAGTCAAGTTGGCTGACCTGGAGGACCGCTTTCTGAGGAATAACCTCAGAATCTGGGGGTTCCTTGGGCAGTCACGGTGCAGGAGCTGCCATACTACTTGCTGGGTCTCTTCCAGGCGCCTACTCCTGAAATACACCCGGGCCAACTACTGGTTGATAGGGCTCATTGCTTGAGGAGGCCAAAATACCTACCGCCCTCTGCGACTAGAGAAGTGCTCACCCAAGCGCCCTTTTTCCATGTGAAGGAAAAGCTGACAAGGGCCTGCAGGAACGGAGATCTACCAGAATCTTACCAACATCTGAAAATATTCGCTGACCTCTCGGCGCCTACACTGCAATTTTGGAAAAGCCTGGCTCCCATTACTACAACTCTTCGCACCAATGAGATCCAATACAGATGGGGATACCCCGCCAAGCTAAGCTGCTGGTACACCATCATGGCACCATACATCTTATTGCAGCCATAGAAGAGGGGGTGACCAAGCTGCAAGAATAGGGGATCCCAATTCCAACAATATCTAGAGTGGAGCAAAATCGAGTCCAGAGAATAATACCTGAATGGACTCAAGCATAGCATGTGCTTCTGGGACTGATATGTTTCAACATAGCTTATCTTGCTGCGAGTGAGCTCACAGTAGAAGATTCCATGAGTAGAGCACCCTATGGGATGCTAAAATACCCATATGCCTTATTTTTGTTAATATTGAGTAATGTTATGTGTTGTACTTACTTTTATATACTGTCTTAAGTTATGGCTAGATCAAGACTCTGCCTGTAAGGATGCCACTACCCCCATATTTCATGCCTGGTATGCCCAGAGTATGCTCCTGCTCACTGTGTGTGAGCTATGGCTTGGTTTTACCAACTTCCCCTTCCCCGAGGCAACCCATCCCATGTCCCCTCCAATCCTCCCCGCTCCCCTAAGAGCAGACACAACTCAACTTAATACCCATAACACAGTACTTTAACGAATGCAAGATTGGGATAACCCCGCTAAACCCCAGCTACACTATTTGGACAGCAGGAGGCATGGTCAGACTTAAGCACAGTACCAGCTGTTGTATACATACAAACTATGAAAGTATTAACTTATAATTTTAAGGCAAATCTTACAACAATAAGTTAGCGCACATAATAATAATAGTTCTCCAATTAGAGAGAACACAGATGTAGAAAATAAAAATAAAATAAAGAAAAAAATAAAATAGAATAAAAAATATTTAATTTTAAGGGTTTGAATTCCCCGAACAAGCAGAGGCTACTACTCCAAGAGCTAAATATACTGGAGACCCACCTCATGAAACTAAAGTCCCCCTCGGTGTTTAATAAGTATTATCTATCCAAATTCCATGCGCTATCCGAGAATAAAACGAAAGGGGTGTCTATTTTCTTGCATAAGGACTTAGCGGCAATGCTGCATTACAAGTATGTAGACCCAAATGGTAGATTTGTCATACTAGTGGGACTGTTTAATTCTATACTCTATGTTGTAGTCTCCATGTATTTTCCACAGACTCCAATAACTTCATCCAATCATTACTCCATAGGATAAAGTCAATTGAGGAGATCTCATACTATGCGGAGACTCTAACTTTATCCATTCACCGGTGTTGGACTCCTCTGCCCTACCAAATAGATGCAGGAAGAAACAGCTTACCTCAATATGTAGGTAGACTAATATCGCTATAAGGACTCTTTGACAAGTGGAGGACTCTCCGCACGTCAGAGAGGGACTATACATTTCACTCCAAGGAACATCCTACATCCGAATTGATACATTTTTCTTGGACGGTTCGTCACTAGTGCAGCTATCATTGCTTTTCCATAGAGGAAATCACCTGGTCTGACCATTAAGCTTACAAGACGCTTTCCAATGCAAAGGAAAGGGCACCTGGTGACTCAATGAGTCACTCTTGGCAGACAATACTCTAGCACAAGAAATTGGAAACAAACTAGCCAACTACTTCCAAATCAATCACCAGGGTGAGGCCTCCATCCAATCAGTATGGGTTTCCTACAAAGCAGTGATTTGAGGCTCCTTTATCAAGCATGCCTCTTTCAAAAAGAGAAAAACATGCTAGTGCACTCCTAGAGTGTCAAAAACAACTGCCCTTTCTTTCCAAAACAAATTAAACCCATCATCAGCCCTAATAGGCGCAATTAACACCCTACAGAACCGCCTCCTGGAGCTCAACGCAGCCAAAACCGATTATCTATTGCATAGACTTAGGGCCCCCAGATACCATGCCTCAGGGAAAGCTAAAAAGGTACTGGTCAATAGACTCAGAACCCAACAAGCCGCAACTAGGGTTGCACACATATTAAGTCAAGACGGCACCAAAAAGATGGGACCCCAGGCCTTAAGCCAGGAGTTCGCTACTTTCTATTCCTCCCAATACAACCTGCATGACGACCTCAAAGTCCACACACCTTCTGATGATGAAATTGATGATTTCCTAGAATCAGTCCACATACCTCACCTCACCCAAACACAAAAAGAGTCCCCTTATGAATCAAAACAATATCTAGATAATCTAGAATACCCATATACAACAATCCTATCAGTAAAAGGTAGGAAATCAAAAGGACAGAAAGATGTGTATAGGGAAAAATAAAGAAGGAGAGAGGTAATCCACAGGGGGGTCTGAGGAGGAGTGATGAGCCTTTTAATGGGTGAGTGTGAGCGGGGGATTTCTTATTTCATTGTGTGCCCTTGAGAAAGGCAGTTTGTCCGCTGAAACGTGCGTTGGGCTATTCTGATGCTGCTACACTTATTTTTAGCATCTTGTTAGTGTTATTTTTGTCAATTTGTGCTGTGCCCATACAAGACATTGACTGGCCGGTCTCTCCAATAGTTGGGGCACTCGTATCTTTATTAAGAGGTATCCACAGTGGAGGTGTCCCTTTCTCTTTTTCTATTTTGGACCCCCTTGTGGATTACCTCTCTCCCTCTTTATTTTTCCCTATACACATCTTTCTGTCCTTTTGATTTCCTACCTTTTACTGATAGGATTGTTGTATATGGGTATTCTAGATTACCTAGATATTGTTTTGACTCATAAGGGGGACTCTTTATATGCCTTTATCTCTTGATATTTATACTGAGACACGGCACACTGTTCCTTCGGCAATCAGTCAAATTTTTTTTTTTTTTTTCAAATCGTTTAGCTTGTGAGTGTACAATGCTACATTGTTTCTACTAATTATCACTATGTTACTAATAGGTTTGCTACAAGTGTGGTAACCTTTTTCATGCTCTCACAGATTAATTTAATAGTGATAGATGGCCGATACAGTAACTAATTGTTTCTTTCTTTTTGGGATGTTCAGTCTACATGTGTAATTTGTATTTTCATTAAAGTTTACTTTAGTTACACAAGTCTGTATATATATATATATATATATATATATATATATATATGTCTTTCTAGGGGTAGCTCCGGTAGGAGGATTCCCCTCGTTTTTATACGGGAGGATTTCTTCCAATTATTTTTTCTTTCTAATATTGTGTGTAGGGTTATGCCCTTTTTGCTACCCCTATAACCCATTCTGTACTCCTTGCTAGAGTTTGTTCTCTGCTCGGCAGTATTCTATATATACCACCTTCCAAATATTTGCGCTCTACGACTCCACCACCGCACAGGCGATGCAGAGAGGCTTCATGTCAAAATCATTCTGTATTACAAATGGAACGAGGCAGGGGTGCCATTGCTATATATCCTAGTGTTAGAACCTTTACTTCAAACTATCAGGGACCACCCTAATATCCATGGGTCTCGACTAGGGACCACCCACATTGAAATCAGTGCGTTTGCAGATGATATTCTGCTATATTGAATGCACCCAGAGGAATCAGTGCCATGCTTACTAGACATGATTAAAGAATACAGAGAGGTCTCCAACTACGCACCTAATGCTACCAAAACCCAAGCAATGCCTATAGGTCTGTCCTCAAATCTGTTGAACACACTGTGAGCCACATACTCTTTTGACTGGAGGACAGATAGTATAAAATACCTGGGGATCACTGTTTTGAATGCTACCTTTAGATATTCTGCCAAGTTATTTTAAAACTATTAGAGCAGATATAACCTTTTTCACATGGGCAGGTGGTAGGCCGAGAGTCGCCGCTAGGATCATGCAAGCTCCACTTTAACTGGGAAGGCTAGCGGTTCCAAACATCCAACTCTACTACCATGCTACAGTGCTGGCTACTGCTATGCCACTTTTCATTGAAACACTGCCCCCACAGTGGGTACACCACGAACTAGAAACCTTGAAACCCCATCTGAGATGCGACCCAAATGCAGAGCTGCTTCTCCCTTGATCCAATCCTTTCTTAGAAGTTGGGATAAATATAGGTGCAAGCTATGCCAAGCAAACTTGATTTCCTTAACAACACCCATCCCAGGAATCACCTACCAGATTTCCACCTTCCATTACACCCAATGGCTGAAGGCTGGCGCCACCCACCTATTTCACCTGTATCACCAAGGTAGTCTGATGAATTTTTATGCCTTTACTAGACAATTCTCACTACCACTAAACTTGCAATATTCCCACAGACAGCTCAAATCACTCCTTACACATGCACCCCCTTACAGAGGTCCACAACTGAGATAAGTGAATGGTAACAACTGTGAATACATGTAGCTCTTCCACCTCATTGTAAACCCATCAACATGTACTACAAGCATATCTGACCAGGTGCCATTCTATGACTCCCTCAACGCCAAACAATGGAAAACAGAACTTGGCACCACGATGCCACAAGCCAAGTGGAAAAGAATGATAAACGCCCCAAATGGCCTCATAAAATCCTCTGTACAAGTAGAATAATTGTGCAAAGTACTTTATAGGTGGTACTTAGTTCCATCCAAACTACATAAAATATACCGGAATACCCCATCACAGTGCTGGAGGTGTAACGGAGATGAAGGCACGATGTTACATGTTTGGTGGCACTTCCTGGCACTCGAACAATACTGGCACTTGGTTCAAGACCATATAGTTAAGGCGGAACTGGCAGCCCTTCCACTTAAGGCCTCTATATTCCTCTTGCTAGATCTATCTGAGTACCTTAATAGGGCCACAAAAAAGTTGATATTGCATATTATTCTCACGGCCCAACATTTAATTGCTAGAACCTTGAAATCCCCCACTCCCCCAACTCTCTCAACGCTAATAGCGGAAATAGATGAACAACAAGCTCATTAGAGAGGCCTCCCCTCAGTCTTCTCCCCCACAAGCCTATTACGAAGGCTTGGTCTTTGTGGGACACATGGAGATTGGTGGCTAACTGGCCTATCTATGGATGTATATATTCGTAACTGGGTAACTTATAACACCTTACAATCACAGAGGATAAGAGAGCATCAACGCAGTTGACCTCAAAATCAGGTCAGCTACCAGATAAGCGAAAAGGGGTTCCATAGATCTTCAAATGATGAAATGTCTCCTGTGCTCTATATTTGTGCTCTGAAGTATGATACAGGTTATACTATGCTGTATGTTGTACCCCCACTAACCTGCTACCACTAGATAAAATGCTGTACCCATTCTAAAGGGCATCGGCTCACAGACTTGTGTCAGGGATATATTTCCAATCAATGTATTAACTATTCTGGAAACTGTGAAATATGGTGATTCTGCTCCCCCCCTTACTCTTCTCTCTTCTGTACCCCTACCCTGAAACATGAAAAGAAATAACTTCTAATGGGAAAATAAATAAATCAAATAAATAATATTTTAATATTTATATATATATATTTTTAATATCGTAATATCTTCAATAAAACATATGCATTTTAAAAGATTGTGCAAAAGGATTAAATCAAGGCGAGTGGGTTACATTGGGGGTGTATATCCTAGGGTGCTGTGGTTGTGTATAAAGAGTGTAGTGCATTATGGGAAGAAATCAACATTGAAACCATTGGTTTGATCTTGCTGATTCATGCACTCTAGAGCTGCTTTTCATAGATATATGAAATGTATGAACATGCATTGAATTTCCAAGGCATAGATCTTAATAGTATATTCCTACAGTTCAGGCAAGGTTTCGATGGCAAGGCACTCTTAAACACCTTGTCAGAAAACTATACACAATGATGTTGTTTGGTTAATTCTCTTTCAGTTTAAAAAAAATCACAGACAGATCTTTGGATCTGGTTAAGGACATATAGGGGCATGTTGGCAAACACTTGCATCAAACACTTCTGTGCAATTTTAAACCTATAAAGGTTTGTTCTCAGGCAGTTATTACTGGCTTGATAGTAAATGTAAATCTGAATGAAGTTGTTATAGTGCAAGGATTCCCCTGGAGGCACTCTCACCTCAAGGGTCTAAACTGTTCTCGAATGGTTTAACCCGTAAGCTGCCTCCAACGGCGATCTCCAGTCCTACACTGGCAGTATCAGACTTATGAATTTTCACTTACAGGAAGTGAAGAATGCCGACAGGAACAGGCACTGCTGATTGGCTGAGAGTCGTCAGCTGATGCTCTCAGCCAATCAGTGACTCTCCATACAAAATTGGCTTGGAAATAACTGTACCTTTCTCAGGCCACTTTTGTGAATGAGGAGTCACTGATTAGCTGAGAGTGTTAGCTGACCACTCCCAGCCAATCGGCGCTGCTCTTCTGGTGTTTTTGATTTATTTAAGCAAGAAAATGATGTCCTTGGGGGATTTGAAAACAGTCTATAAATATATAGAACAGCCTGTTGATCTGAATGTCAACCAAACTATAGAAGAAGATAAGGGTTCTCCTAGTGAGACTTTCACCTAAAATTGTTAAATGGTTCTTGTGGCGGACCCTGTAAAATTCCCTTGGGTTGTCCGAACCTATCTTCCACTTTCCTGAACTTATGCATATCCCCCTGCTTGTGAACTGAACGGAACATGTGTGGTTCCCTTTTTTATTAGCTTAGAAAACCAACCACCCCTGGTTGTTAACCGCAATTAAGTGATTAACTTGAGTGCTTTCCCTGGGTGGCCCCCATTTGTATACCCAAACACACGTGGTCCAATGCATGGCGGCCATTTTGTCTCCCGAACACAGACAGCGGTACTTGGTCGTCGAGCGTGTGGAACTCATTTAGGCTACACAATCTCTTTACCCAAATGGCGATTTCATTCTACCGAATGCTATTCGGGAATATAAGAATTGTGGGGTTCCTGTATATTTTTTATATGTTTTGGGGGTATTTTGTGTAAAATTGTGTGGTTTCCTGTAACTAAGAGATAATTGAGTTAGTCTTCCATTGACTAAATTATCTCCCAGACACAAAGACACCTGGGAGGGCTTTGTTTTATTTTCCAGGGAGACCCCATGCTGGGGGTCTGTGCATAATAAGCCAAGTGTGACACAATAAACCTCAGTTGACTTCCAGAACTTTGTGTCATCTAGTTACTAGGGGAATGAGCTATAATCTCTAAACAGCACTTTCTCTAGCGGAGATATTCGATCTCAGGATTGCAGCTCCGCTACAGTTCTTTACAGTGGGGATAAAAATTTGCACTCGCTGCTAGTCATTATGAACTACTAAGGAAAGTTGTAAAGAAATTCTCCTACATATGTAATTTATGCTTTTGAAAAGGTCAAAAATATAATTAACGTGAACATGGTTTGCTTGTTGCTCTACAGAGAAATTAGATTGCCACTGTGGAGTCAAGAAAGACTTATACTCATTGGTAATATATTTTTATTTTACTTTCATTGGATTGACAACAGCAGTAGAGATACATGAAAGAGTAACTTGAAAAAGAAAAGTATATTTCAAGTTACTACGTAAGAATGCAATTCCCTCCTATAGGTTTTCACAACAGACATATATGCTACGGTTTAGAATATTAAGTTCCTCTGACAAAATTTATCTTACTACCTTCTATTTAATAAATAACTTAATGTCTGTTAAATACTGTGCATGGAGTATTTGGGTTAATATGTTATCTGGATGAACCAGATTAAGATTTTTAAGAAATATAACATTCAGAGGCTACAACAATAAGTCTCTGTTCCCAGACTAAAATAAATAGATCCTCCATCTGAAGAGTGTAACCTCTAATTGTTCTTATTTTTGTTTAACACTCTCACTAACACATACTGCGTCCAATCCTTCTTACTAGGAGCTCAGAGTGTGGTGTGTCACAAAAATAATGCTGACAGCAATATGTTTTTAAAATGCAGTAAATGTGACTAGTAATTAGCCTGTGTATATCAATTATATTGTTCCTGTTTAGAAGGTTACTAAACCACATAAAAACTCCTTAAATGTTGCTGAGTCTTCTATCACCGTATACTAAAACACATGTACCTCATTGATATTATTATATACAGTATATATAATGTTTATGTGTATTCCTCATTATTGGGTCTTCTACCAGATGTCTGGGAGCGTGAGGGTTCTGCGCAGTATCTGAGCTGTTCCTAGAACTGCACTCTTTTGGACAGAGATCTCAGATATCCCACCTGAAATCTGCTAAAGCCACTATCCAACTTGGGGGTCACAACCCAAGAGTGCTCCTAGCTCAACTAGAAATACTACTGCCTTCACTGTCCACATCCTTTCTAGCTCATCTTTCAGTCCTTGGTATTGGTCAACCTTTTCATGTTCCTTCTTCCTGATGTTATGGTGACTGGGCATTGCCACATTCACAACCACTGCAGCCTTCTGTTCCTTGTCTACCACCACAATGTCATGATGGTTGGCCAGTACTTGCTTGTCTGTCTGGATTTGAAAGTCCCATAGGATCTTGCCATTCTCAACTATCTTTTGAGGTTTGATGTTTTTCTATAACATCTATTAATAGAATAAATATGTCTTTATTGTATTCATTGTTAACAATATAAAGGTCTATATGCTGCATTATTATTTACACATTTACCAAAATTGTGTTTACACATTATATACTTTCATTTACTTTGCAAAAAATTGTAATATATAAGGAATAATTTACCTAAATTTTTACTCCTTGAATTATTACCAGACTCAATGTCTCTGTCTGGATCCATTCCACACATTTAATGTCTACAGATCAACTGAAAATGACTGCCTCCCCTTCTTTCCAATCATTATAAGAAGCTTAACAGACCACACCATTCATACAGTCAGCAGGATGGAGCAATCAATATACTCACATATTCCTCTGGACCTTACATTGGCATGACAGAGATTGGTATGAAACCTTTGAAATACCTTTGTCTTAGAAACGTGATTTTTACGATACTTAATGTATGCTGAAATGCTAATATTTCTTTTATATTCTATTACCATTGTTAAGCTGCATTGCTAATAATGTTGTCAGGGTCCTTGCAAAAACTTACAAGCAGGGTATTTAACAATTGTATCTACTTTTGTCATACCAAGCAAGTACTGTATGTGAGAACCATTATATAACCTTAAATGCTACTGAGCCTGTATCATATTTCATTTAAGCAATCACTACACCTCCCACTAAACTGTGCACACTATCGGTAAATTGTAAACCCAGAAACAATCCTACCCTTTTAAACTACCTATCTAGCCCAGCAGCAGCACTGCATATTAGGCTTAACTGCTGAGTACCCTTAGCATTTCATTCCCTGCAGTCTGGAACACGCACATGCAGTGGTTTCAGTCCTTGAAGAACTAAGGCAGCAATCTTAGTTGGAGGCTTTGTCTCCATTGCTTCATGTGCATGCTTGCACATGAAGCTTAAAAGCAGGGCCGGCGCCACCTGGATATTTCCTGGTTAGCTCCCCCTGTCCTGAGCTGCAGCGCTGAGTGAGTGGCTCTAGAGCTGCCCCCCACCGCTCCTCAGCGCCGGGACGATCCTCCAGGCGCCCAAAAATGGGGGCGCCCGGAGGAGCCTTGTCACAGGGGGCCCAGGAGGTGGCCATATGGCCACCTCAGGGTGCCCATGAAGCTGTCCTTTAATCGGTATGGCAGAGCAGGCACCTGCTTACCCTGATGGTAGGTGCCTGCTCTGCCAATGAATGCCAGAGGAGAGGAGGCAGCTGGCGGCGGTGAGGGAGGCTCTTCTTGCAGCTTACCATTTCCTCCCTCTGTGATGCCGGCAGATGGAATATGACGTCAATCCTAAATTGCGCACTGTAGGAGTGAGGAGCTGCTGGACCCCAGGGAGGTAAGGAGGCTGGATGTCTGAGTCTGTATGTCAGTGAGTGTTTGTCTGTCAGTGAGTGTGTTTGTGTGTGTGTGTCTGTCAGTGAGTGAGTGTATGTATGTCAGTGACTGTCTGCCTGTGTGTGTGTGTCTGTCAGTGAGCGTGTGAGTGTTTGACTGTCAGTGTGCGTGTATCAGTGAGTGTCTGCCTGTGTGTGTGTGTGGGTGTGTGTGTATGTATGTCAGTGAGTGTCTGTGTATGTGTGTGTGTGTTTGTCTGTCATTGAGTGTCTGTGTGTCTGTCAGTGAGTGAGTGTGTGTGTGTGTCTGTCAGTGAGTCTGTGTATGTGTCTGTCAGTGAGAGAGTGACATGAGGGGGTGGCAAAATGGATCTTTGCCTAGGGCGACAGAAATCCTTGCACTGGCCCTACTTAAAAGGTAAATGTACAGTATCCCCAAAATATTCCTCCTCTTTATAACATTGTCCTTATTCCATATCTTTCCTGTTGTCCTTCTCCATTTACTGTTGTACAGTGTTCAGTGTGTATCTAGATTTCTTTGACAGCTGGTTGGTAGTTGCCTTGTGGAAGTCATTGACCCACTGACTTGGCTCTAATTCCTCCTCATCCTTGTCTGCTGCTGACTCCTCCATACCATGAACAGTCGGGTTCTTCCTAGCCTATTATTCTGCCAACTTTCCACCAGTACTCTTATTTCTCCAACCCAGTCTAGACCAGTAAGTTGTCTGCCAAACCATCCATATAAATAATATTTATTTTTATTACTTTAGTTTAACCCCTGCAGTGAGAAATGATGGATGACCAGATTCCTTTTGCATTCTAGGGATTACATTTGTAACTAGTGATAAACTCTAAAACCTGCAGTTTTCCAGTGAAAAAGCATAAGTCCAAATCAAAGGCTAAGCCTTTCTGAAAGTATTTTCTTTTGTTTCTGATCCCCGTGCTAGTTTGCATGACAAACTGGCTTTCCTCATGATATCCTTTGATATGCCAGATGCACAGTTTTCATATTTTTCACCTTAGCTCTCTTTGTTTCTAAAGCTCTGTAATAACCTTTTAGAACCTGTAATGATTAGACATGCAAGTCTTTATTTAGAAGTGTCATTTGTCTGATCAAAGGGAAAGTTGTACTCATTTTATGGTGCAGCTGAATGACTTGCACGGCACTTTTAAGGTCTCAGAAAATCTCGGAGCATTTAAGTACGTATGGTGTCTCCAGACTACAAACAATCTTCTGAGTTTTTTTTTCCAGCAATGGTGGATTATATGAGGCTGCGGCCTTCTGAGGTAAGACTCTTTAACTTGATTGTGGTCTGGGCCGTGTTCAAACATTGTGAAGGAAAATAAATGGAATAGATGTTTTGTTTTTTTATTGCAAAACCATTAAAAGCTACATGACCTTGTAAACAAATTAAGTAATTTATTAGATCCCCTCACCTCTCACCAATTCATCACAATTGATTTTGCAGTCCAAAATTAAAGGTGCAGGCTATATTTTATAATCTCGTCAACATGCTACCTCTCAGTCTGTGTAAATTGCTTTTCTTCAGTTAGCTTTTTATTTTTATGTGGCCTCAGAATGTAACAGTAAATAAATCCATATGCAGTATATAGAGGATACATAACACTTACAGGAAAATAATGACTTTAAGGGGTCCAAGAAGCATTTATAAACAATGAGACTGAAGATGCTTCACTGCTTTATATTATCAGGGATATGCATTAAAAACGTGAATTTCAAATTTAAGGCCAGAGTAGGTGAAAGGAATGCATAGCTGAGATTTTTTCCTGTTCAGCAATTTTGACCTTAAATTTGAAATTCTCTTTGACTAGACCTTGAATTTCTGTAGTGAATAACCCTGTATACAAAAGTTAGTTTAGTGTGAGAGTCAGTGTTGGAGTTAAGGGTAGTATAAATGTTAGGTTATTGTAGGAGTTAAGGGTTAGGGGTAGTGTAAATATTATGTTACTGTAAAGGAAAGGTTAAGGGTTAATTCATTATTCATCTTATTAGTATTAGTAGTTATATAGCGCCAACATATTCCACAGTGCTTTACAATTATAGAATAGGGATATTTGACAAAAATTAAATGACACAGACTATTAACAAGAGGAGAAGAAGCCCCTACTCAAGTGAGCTTGAAACACAAGATGAAGAACAGTGTATCAGAGGAAAAGAGGATTTATGGGATAAGATACCTGTGTCAAAATAGTAAAAAATTGTGTGGAACCACGGACAGTTAGAAGGAAAGTCAGTGAGCTGTAAGGAAGGCAATTATAATGAGAGAGGTGTCACCTAGGTTGATAGTAGGCTATTATATAGCGCCAAAATCCGCAATGCTTTAAAATTATGGAAAGGGGATATTTAGAGGATATTTATAAGATTACGTATTGAGGATCTGAGATTGGTGGATATACATTGTTAGGTGTCTTGCCCAAGGACGCTAACTGGCAAAGTGGCAGACCACAATTTGAACCTCGTTTTTCCACTTCTAAGACTAGAGTCTTATGGCAAGGGGTAAGGAATTCCTGCAGATTAGAGTAAGCAGTGTTGGAATGAGCAGATGACAGCAGAAGGTCACTTGCAGAGAACAAAACTACATTTATTTTTGAGTGGAGAGGAAATGTAGTGAGGGGTAGAATTATTGAGGGTCTTGTTAGAATTTTATCCTGGTAAAGGAAGCCCAAGATCTGAGTCAAAATTAACCTCCAGGCAGCAAACTTGAGAGATTGGAGTAATAGGTATCCTGTTGACATGCAGGGAGTTAGATGGAGGTCTAACTCTCTGCATTCCAACAGCACACCTAAGGAAAGATGAGGGGTTCAGTTTAAGAAATCTTAAGTTTTAGAATACAGGAAGATATCAAGTTAGAAATAGAAGAGACTTATTTTGTGATGCACTAGAGCAGGAGTGAGAGGTCAGGAGAGTTAAATCTGAGTATTGTGAGCATATAGATAGTATTAAAATCCAAAATAGTTATTAAGGTTACTGAGAGTGAAAGTGTAAATGAAGAATGAAAGAGAACCAAGAACTGAGCTTTGGGGAATACCGACTGAGACGGGCGGGTGTCCTGAGAAGGAGAAGGAGGTTGTCCAGAGAAGGAGACAATAAATATACATTCTCAAAAGTAGGAAGAAAACCAGGAAAGCACTGTGTCACAAAGTATAAGGTTGTGGAGGGTTTGAAGAAGAAGAGAGTGGTCAACTGTATCTAAAACAGTGAGGTCAAAAATAATTAAGAATGAGTAATGACCCTTTCACTCAACAGTAATTAAGTAATTAGTCACTTTGGTAATGGGAATTTTCTGTAGAATGCAGGGAGCGAAAGCCAAATTGAAGAGGCTCAAGGAGTGAGTTTAAAAGGTGAGTTAGACGGGCCACTCAAGAAGTTTAGCAGTGAAGGGGAGTAGTGATATGGGACGGTAGTTATACGTAGAAGTAAAATTAAGAGATTACTTTTTTTATGATGGGATTAACTATTGTATGTTTGAAGGGAAGAGGAGAAAATACCAGCAGACAGAGAGAGGTTGAAAATATACCAGACTAGGGGTCAGACTAGGGGAAAGAGGTTGAATAAGGTAAGAGGGGGTGGCATGAAGAGAACAGGTGTTGGGTAAGAGGTTAGAAGAAGTTTAAAAACCTCTCTAGACAGGGACAAAGAAGTTAAGAGTGGAAGAGGTAAGGAAATGGAAACTGAGTGTTAAAGGGGAGGCGTAAAGATGGGATTCCTATTTTTAGTCGATCTTGTCAATAAAGTAGCATGCAAAATCACTAGCTATGAGGTTAGTTAATGGCAGGTTTGTAGTGGGAGGAGAAGTGAGTTAAATGTGTCAAACATGTGTTGGGACAATGAGAGTAGGTGTGGATTAGAATGGCAAAATACACTTGCTAGGCAAGGGAGAAGATGGAAGTATGTGTATGTGTTATGTTGGAGTATAAGAGATTAAGGGTTAATGTCAGTGTTAATGTGTTAGCAAAGCGTAACAGTTAATGGTTAAATGATTATGGTTAATTCCTCCCTCAAGTGTTGTTACTCCTGTGTCTGTCTCCCTCCACGTCAACTGTGTTACCATCAGCTACACCACACAGGCTTGCTGCCTAGGTGTTCTCTTTGACTCCGATCTCTTCTTCAAGCCTCATGTTCAATCTATCGCCAAATCCTGTCATTTTCATCTCAAAAACATTGCGCGCATTCGCCCCTACTTAACGCCAGATGCGACTAAGGTGTTGGTCCATTCCACTGTCCTTTCTCGCCTTGACTACTGTAATCTGCTTCTCAGTGGTCTTACGTGCTTCCAACTTCCATAATGAATGCGGCAGCGAGGCTCATCTTCCTGTCCGCCCGCACCTCCCATGCCTCACCCTTCTGTCAGTCCCTACATTGGCTTCCTATAAAATATAGAGCTCAATTTAAAATTCTGGTTCTTGCTTTCAAATCTCTACATAATGCTGCTCCCACCTATCTATCCTCCCTTATACACAAGTATGTCCCGTCTAGGCCCTTACGATCTGCTGAAGACTTACGTCTATCTTCTGTCCGTACTCCCACCTCTGATGCGCGCCTTCAAGATTTCTCGAAGGCTGCACCGTTCCTGTGGAACTCTCTTCCCTCCTCCGTTAGATGCTCACCCAGTCTCCACTCCAGCGTATCAATTAAACTGTTAACAGCGAAAAAAAGAGAAAAAAAGAGAAAATAAGGATGCGCCTAAAACAAGTGGAAATGTTAAAATAATAATATGGGAATAGCAGCAGTAGCAAAAAGTCCAAAAAAGTGTCCAAGTATAATATATAAATGGAATAATCAAGGTACCTAATAGTCCAAATATAAAATGTCCAAATGTGCAAATTGTGGTCCTAGTAGTCCATCAGAAGGGTATGTAACGTCCTAAATGAGATATGCGAGAAGAGCAGAAGAGAGAGAAAAACTCCAATGGTGTAGTATAAAAACAAAATATGGATATTTTGTAAATATTTGTGGAACTACTCACAATATTCAGAGCTTAAATCCAGCTCTGGTGTGGATAGCGTGAAGTGGAATAATCCCCACTCAAGGATATGTGGTGCTCCTCTTTTGGTCCTTTGGTAGACAGATGGAGTCCAACTCGAGATAAAAATAATAAAAAATATAGTGCTCACTGAATAGTGGACAAGACGATAAAAATTAAATAAAATATACTCACGGTATATAGAGCAGACGTACTGCTCAGTGGGTAGCGTATGGGTGGTATAATCCCCACCTTAAGGATTCTTTGGTAGTCCAATGTGGTCAGGATCAATGGTGGTTAGGTCTGAATAAAATAAACTTGCATAAAATATAATAGCAAATAATATAAAAGTGAAAAGAGGAATGTGGCAAACCAGTGTAAAATAGCCAGATATTCCTTTAATGACACTTTGATTATTAAAAATGAAAAAAATGAAAAAAGCTGTTAATAGCTTCTGACTGAGTCCTCTTCTGCAACTGTCATTAGTCTAATACTATCCTTACCTTTTTGTGTCATTTTACCCCACTCCCTGTAGCATGTAAGCTCATTGAGTAGGGCCCTCAACCCCTCTGTTCCTGTGTGTCCAACTTATCTGGTTACAACTACATGTCTGTTCGTCCACCCATTGTAAAGCGCTGCGGAATTTGATGGCGCTATATAAATACCATAATAATAATAATAATATTAATAATAATAATGTATGTAAAGTGTAGTGTAGGATCATTGGTAGTAGTGTTAGACTACTAGGTATTAAAGGGATAGCTTCACTGTTAGGGCAACACTGGAACATATATGTCCAAGTGTTGGCCAGGGTTAGCGGGAGTTACAGTCCTGGGTGATAGCTACTTTTACTGCTTGTGAGTGTAATGCCCACAAAACGTGCATAGTACTGGGTATGTATGCTCCGATTCTACCCTGGATTAAGCTCCTGAACTGAACATTCTTTCTACAGGGAATAACTGTATGGTTAACCTCACCCGGGCCGCCATCAAGGGGTGACAACCATAAAGATTGTCATGGGCCCGCCTGTGCCACATGTGTAGCGGCGGAACTGCCGCCGGTGAAGCTGCACCGGGGCCCGCACGCTGATAAGGCCCGTCAGGTGACCCACGCACTTCAGGGGCCTGGGCAGCGCTGTGGCTGTGTAATAGAGCGACCGGGCCCCTTTTAAAAAATTGCAGCCGCACCACAAGTGCTGCTGGGTGGAAGTGACGGCTAGTCACTTCCTCCCAGCCCACTCCCCGCAGGAGGAGAGATAGCCAGGACGTGAAGAGGGAGAGCCATGCCGACTTCCCTCAGCCCCAGTCACCCAAGGCAAGGAAAAGGTAAGAAACAGGAGGGTGGCTGAAAAATGAGATGTATGTCTGTCAGCATGTATGTCTGTATGTCTGTCAGTATGTATGTCTGTATGTCTGTCAGTATGTATGTCTGTAATATATATCTATATATGTCTGCATGTATGTATGTATGGCAGCATGTATGTCAGTAAGTCTGTCTGTATGTATCTATGTTTGTCTGTATGTATGGCTGTCTGTCAGTATGTATGTATGTCTGTATGTATGTCAGTATGCATGTATGTATGTATGTCAGTATGTATGTATGTCAGCATGTATGTCAGCATGTATGTCTGTCAATATGTATGTCTGTATGTCAGCATGTATGTCAGTATGTCTGTCAATATGTTTGTATATTTGTAAGTATGTCAGTATGTATGTCTGTATGTATATCAGTATGTCTGTATGTATATCAGTATGTCTGTATGTATGTCAGTATATATGTATGTGTGTGTGTGTGTCTGTATGTATGTATTTTAGTATGTGTCTGTGTGTCACTATGTATGTCAGATATATTATGCTTTATCTCTTTAATTCAATTATAGTGTCTAGTATTGCAAATGATTTCACAGCTACACACTCTCCACCCTCCTCCCCCTTAAAAAAAAATACAGCAGACTTGTTTGAAGAAAATAATGTTAATATGTTTTACGGTTGAAAAACATTTCTTACATCTCTGAAGTAATTACATCATAAGGATACTACGAGAGTGCTGCTCCATAAAATCAGAGTCATCATTAGAGTTTCCCTTCTGGGCTCTTACATGTCTGGGCTTGTCTTAACATAATCCACTTCTAGTTTACTTGACTGCATATGGGTGAAAGCCAGAACATACCAGAACATCGACCCTGCTAACTGCTAGCTTCACGTTTTACTTGCCCAGCAATAGATCAACAGGAATAGCTGTGGTATTTTTTTGGTTTTTTTCACAAAAAATATCTTTGTGTTTGCTCAGTTATTTGCCTATATTAACGGCATACATATTGAAATAATACTGCCAAAATAATAGTACTTTTTATATTTTCAGGACCAGAGGTTGAGTGTGTTATAAATATTTTTGGAAACCAAAAAGAGCATTATTTTGTATGATTGGCTATCATGTATCATTTATTTAATAAAACATTTTTACTGTACGGTTAGTGGGAATGTAAAGGTAGTTTATGGGGTAATAGTCAGTGTTAGGATAAAGTAGGTATTCCAGTAGTCCTTGATATTAATTCTAGAAATGGGAGTAACAATAACAAAGCAAGCTGCTTTTTCAGCATGCATGTCTTGTTTTTTCCCAATATCAAGGCCCCAGGCATGGCAGCTATCTCTGCATTATTAATTTTTTTTACAGGAAATATATATATTTCATCATCATCTGTGCAAGATTAGAGGGGGTTTCACCCCACTATCACCAATATTGTTAGTGGTATATAGGAACCAAATGTAAGGAGACGTATAGAGAATATATACCAACAGACTTCCACCTGAAATAAGTGGATAGTTAATACATTGTTAAACACAAATACAAACACTAGTCAAGCCATAAGACTTGCTTTTCCAACAGAAATCTCACTTTAACAGTGCTCTCACTACTTCAAGGGATTCTGGGAAGGCATATGCAAATGAGCTCAACAAAGAACCACATTTTTGCCTCATAACTCCACTTTATACATGGATTCAATTTTATATATATATAGATATATATATATACTGATAAACCACAACATTAAAACCACTGACAGGTAGGAATTAGCTTTCTAAGTCAGTGTTAGGCTAGTGGTTATGTGAATTACAGCAGACAACATTCTCAGCCAGGTTGAGTGAATAACTCTTTTAGAGATGCAATGGGTTTCTCTTAGGACTGCTATTATCATTGTATTCCTGACACTATAGTCCTCATGTGGCTGTTTACATCCCCGGTCCCTCTTACATCACTCTGAAAAGGTGAGTTCCCATGCTTTGATGTGGCTGCCCAGCCTCCATGGTCAATCTTGATAATCTCAGCCAATTAGCCTTCAGGAAAGCATTGGGAGGCTTTTGCGCAAAACTCTGTGCTGCACAAACCAGCATCTCATCATGGCAAAAGCTCAGTGCCTCCATGCAGAGAGTGGCGACACTGAACACTAATGCTGTATACTGTTCAGCACTGACACAGAAAGGACTGTCTGAGTGACGGCAACTAGAGCTGTTACCAGGCAGCAATGTAAACATTGCCTTATCTCTGGAAAGTCAGCATTTACAATGAAAAGGGGCAGTTATTATTATTATTATTATTATTGCATTTTATATAGTGCCAACAGGTTCTGTAGCACTTTACAATATTATGAGAGAGGCGATTTAACTATAAATAGGACAATTACAAAAAAAAAACTTACAGGAACGATAGGTTGAAGAGGACCCTGCTCAAATGAGCTTACAGTCTATAGGAGGTGGGGTGTAAAACACAATAGGACAGGAATTAGCAATCAAATAATGTGGGAGTGAGGCAGAGCAGGAGGAGAGAGTAGACTGCTGCCCTTTAGGAGAGAGCAAGAGACAGGTACGTGAGGTAGAGGTTAGCTTTCTTAAAGAGATGGGTTTTAAGGCACTTCTTAAAAGGTCATTCCATAGAAAGGGAGAAGTCCTGCAGGCGTGAGTTGGCCCTATGGGTGCGAATAACTGACAGGAGCTGGTGACGGGCAGAGTGAAGAGACAGAGAAGGGACATACCTATGTATTTGTGAAGAGATATAAGAGGGGCTAGAATTGTTCATTGCTTTATAGGTGTGAATTAGTACCTTGAATTGACTTGTATAGCATACAGGAAGCCAATGTAGGGCCTAACAGAGGTGTGAGGTGTGAGAGAACTGACTAGAGAGGAAAATCAGTCTGGCGGCAGCGTTTCTCTATTGACTGTAGTGGTGCAGTACAGCTTTTGGGAAGACCAAGCAGGAGAGGGTTACAATAATCCATACGAGAAATTACTAGAGCATGGACAAGCTCCTTGGATTTTTTTAGATGGAATCTACAGGATTTGGCAACATACTGGATGTGAGGCTCAAAAGTGAGGCCAGAATTAAGTATGACGCCAAGACAGCGCGCTTGCAAGGATGGACTTATATGGGTACCACTAACTTGGAGGGAGAGCGAAAGAGGAGGATCAGTATTAGGAGGAGGAAAGACAAGGAGCTCAGTTTTAGAGAGATTGAGTTTCAGAAAGCGGAAGGACATCCAGTCAGAGATGGAACACCAGAACAACTACATTAATTTGTTGTTGTTATGGTGACTATAGGGTCCCTTTAACACCTTAAGGACCAGACTTCTTGAATAAAAGGGAATCATGACATGTCACACATGTCGTGTCCTTAAGGGGTTAAGTCGTCCGTCCTCATTAGGTCATATGCATATTCAAAACAAATCTTTGAATCCAAATGTAATGGGCTAGATATTTTCTGTTACGTTTGATCCTTTTTTACATTATCAACAAAGTAAGTGAGTCTTTGGGTAGTATGCTAATTTCCTCTTTGCCAAAAAATAAAATCATTCTGAATTTCTTTTCTGTACTTTAGCTGACATGGTTCCCTTGTCCGAAAGAACTTTACTTCTCCGTTCTGGCATGTGGACAAAACAGAAGCACACTCCACGGGGAACGTTCTAGAATATGCACATGCAATGTTTGATCCCACTATGCACAGCATTAAAAAGAGAAAGAGATTAAAACCATACCATTTTATATTTATTTACATACTTATTCGCTTGGTCTGCTGAGTTTCTTGACATTTAGCACTTGATAAATTTTAACACATTTATTTTCTACTTAGAAAAGATTTATTATTTTCAGACTTTGTTTTAGATTAAACACAACTAGACTCAACTGAAGTATGAAAAAAAAGACTAGGTTTGTCAGCATTCCACTTAAATACCATGCAAAATATAGTTTAAAGTAACAGCGCACACTAAAAAAATTACATTGCCTTATCATGTTAAGCTTGATAAAGACCCAGTGGGTCGAAACGTTGCTGTTCTTGATCCAATAAAGCTGCTATTTTGGCTATCACCTTGAGTTCCTGGACCACTATTTTTATTTCACATATCTTAAAGTGGGTCTTGGCAATCCTCAAATCCGGTGCACCCCTGTTTTCTTTGCAAAGCCCACTACTATGTCACAGTATCCCAGCATTGGTGGGTCCTAAGCTAATTTACTAGATTTAACATTGGAGACAAATATGCTAAGTACAATAATTAAATAATGTCATTGCTAAATAATTATAGCTTGAATTAAAGTGCATTTAAGTAATCCAATATTGTACATATATATAATGATCTGAGGTATATGTAAGCAAAAATGCAAATCAAAAAACAAAGTGCCATAATTAGAAAATTACAGTGACAGTGTTTTTGTTTCTAAAGTGAATATAAAGGGACAAAGCATATAATGAATCCACTCTATAGCTAATACATAGTATTAAAGTGACACTGCTATCCAAAAACTCTTCTCGAATTTATACATACCTGTGGTCAACTCCAAGAGGCATCTAAAGGAAAGGGGCGAGGTGTGCAACCCAAAAGGAATCTGGTCTGGGCTCCAAACATACAGATAAAGAAGAAAGGGGGATTGAACACACCCACAAATGCATATCTCAGCAGTGGTGCTGTCATAAAGACCAAATAATACATGCAAGCATCAAACTGTTGACTTGACGGAGAGGGACTGGACATCACATTGAATATTGCCTACATGTTTCTGTCTGACAAGTTTTAATATATGTATTTTTTTTTTCATTCACTGACATAAAATACCTGTTGAAATCAGGTAGATACTCTGTACAAAAAAACTGCGCACAATAGACTGAGCTTAAAGTGTTACTCCAACCACTATGACAACTTCAGTGATTTAAAGTAGTAATGGTGATAAGAGTCTGTACGTGCAGTTTTCAGCTTGAAACACTGCACATACTGATTTATTGTTAATTGTGTGCTGGGGGCTTGATGACATTGGCAGCCGAGAACTCTGATACACATGTAGGAGGAGTCGTGTTTCCTCAAATGTGAATACTTAACAACATTGACGGTCTACTCAAGAAAGTCTGTGTCTGCCTTGAGGAGTGTGCTTTTTTGAAGGGGTTTATGAATGTTTATGCATGGTTGTGATGATACAAACATTTCCTCTGATTGATACACAGATAGGCCATTATAAAAATTTGAGTTGAATGACCTAGGATAATACAGATACTCCTCACTTTCCGACCGCATTCTGTTCTTACGACTCGGTAGTTAAAGAGTCGGTCGGTAAGCGAGGATGCGCACCAAACATCCGCACCAGAGCAGTGACTCTCACAAATCTATGTTCGGGGAACATTCCCTGAACATAGATCAGCTCTCTAACGTGGGGAATCTCCGCGCTCGAGAGCTGGTCGTAAGACCGAGCCATCAAACAGGTAGGTCATAAAATGAGGACTACCTGTATAAATAAAATATTAACAGACATGCTAATATTGGGATTTAAAAGGAAAGCTGTATGCGTTTGTATTGCGCTGTTAATTCAGTGACCCTCCAGGGGGATTGGCTTTTACCTGAATGAAGATTACTCACTTAGCTTTGTACCAGATTCAGTAGAGTGTTTAAATATGTGAATAAAACCTCATAGTACACCTAGTGCAAACAAGAAATGTATATGTACCGTATTTTTTACATATCCTTGAACATCCAATGTTGTGTTTACCTTTAAGAAAGAAAAAAAAAATAGTGCAGTACCCTTTTTTGTATATTTCAGTTTTTTTTTATTTTTCTTAAAGGTATACACAACATTGGATGTTCAAGGACATATAAAAATATGGTATACAGTTGCAAGAAAAAGTATGTGAACCCTTTGGAATGATATGGATTTCTGCACAAATTGGTCATAAAATGTGATCTGATCATCATCTAAGTCACAACAATAGACAATCACAGTCTGCTTAAACTAATAACACACAAAGAATGAAATGTTGCCATGTTTTTATTGAACACACCATGTAAACATTCACAGTGCAGGTGGAAAAAGTATGTGAACCCCTAGACTAATGACATCTCCAAGAGCTAATTGGAGTGAGATGTCAGCCAACTGGAGTCCAATCAATGAGATGAGATTGGAGGTGTTGGTTACAGCTGCCCTGCCCTATAGAAAACACACACCAGTTCTGGGTTTGCTTTTCACAAGAAGCATTGCCTGATGTGAATGATGCCTTGCACAAAAGAGCTCTCAGAAGACCTACGATTAAGAATTGTTGACTTGCATAAAGCTGGAAAGGGTTATAAAAGTATCTCCAAAAGCCTTGCTGTTCATCAGTCCACGGTAAGACAAATTGTCTATAAATGGAGAAAGTTCAGCACTGCTGCTACTCTCCCTAGGAGTGGCCGTCCTGTAAAGATGACTGCAAGAGCACAGCGCAGACTGCTCAATGAGGTGAAGAAGAATCCTAGAGTATCAGCCAAAGACTTACAAAAGTCACTGGCAAATGCTAACATCCCTGTTAGCGAATCTACAATACATAAAACACTAAACAAGAATGGATTTCATGGGAGGATACCACAGAGGAAGCCACTGCTGTTCAAACAAAACATTGCTGCACGTTTACAGTTTGCACAAGAGCACCTGGATGTTCCACAGCAGTACTGGCAAAATATTCTGTGGACAGATGAAACCAAAGTTGAGTTGTTTGGAAGAAACACACAACACTATGTGTGGCAAAAAAAAGGCACAGCACACCAACATCAAAACCTCATCTCAACTGTGAAGTATGGTGGTGGGGGCATCATGGTTTGGGCCTGCTTTGCTGCGTCAGGGCCTGGACGGATTGCTATCATCGAAGGAAAAATGAATTCCCAAGTTTATCAAGACATTTTGCAGGAGAACTTAAGGCCATCTGTCTACCAGCTGAAGCTCAACAGAAGATGGGTGTTGCAACAGGACAATGACCTAAAGCATAGAAGTAAATCAACAACAGAATGGCTTAAACAGAAGAAAATACGCCTTCTGAAGTGGCCCAGTCAGAGTCCTGACCTCAACCCGATTGAGATGCTGTGGCATGACCTCAAGAAAGCGATTCACACCAGACATCCCAAGAATATTGCTGAACTGAAACAGTTCTGTAAAGAGGAATGGTCAAGAATTACTCCATTGTACACGTCTGATCTGCAACTACAGGAAACGTGTGGTTGAAGTTATTGCTGCCAAAGGAGGTTCAACCAGTTATTAAATTCAAGGGTTCACATACTTTTTCCACCTGCATTGTGAATGTTTACATGGTGTGTTCAATAAAAACATGGCAACATTTAATTCTTTGTGTGTTATTAGTTTAAGCAGACTGTGATTGTATATTGTTGGGACTTAGATGACGATCAGATCACATTTTATGACCAATTTGTGCAGAAATCCATATCATTCCAAAGGGTTCACATACCTTTTCTTGCAACTGTATATACATTCCTTGTTTGCACTAGGTGTACAATTGCATTTTACAGTGTGGTAGCAGCTAAGAGATTCATATTTTTTTTGCACAGTCAATCGATATAACACTTGCACTTCAAGAAGCGCTCATATACATCAACTGTGTTTACTCACTTAGCTTTGCCCAGGATGTATCCCTTACACCTCCAACTGCATTAACTGCACCCTAACCCTAAGCTTTTACTTCCACTTTACTGTCAGGATAACTGTTTACTCTGTGTCATTAAAGCTCCAGGTACTGTGAAAATGCCCTTGTAAAAAGGGCTAAAAATGCACCCTGGGGTGTTTGCTTTTGCAAATGGTATTGATTTATGGGTTGATTTAAATTCATGAGCTGCTAAAATGTCCCAAAGTAAAACATAGCCCTACCATCAGTATTCCAGGTTTAAAAGAGAATGGTGTATATCACATAACTTGTATTTGTGAACTTACATTAGGCTATTATTGTGTATACATTGTTATTTTTCTTTCTTGCAAAAGACTATATGTGTGTGAAAAATACTGAGTTTGGCTGGGAGTTGCATTATAAAGCATCAGATATCCTTAAAGTGACACTCCACTACCCAAATCCAAAAACATAAAAAACGCTGTTTAGCAGATATAATCACAATGAAAACATGCATTTAAGTATGCATTTTTTCATTAGGGCCATATCTAAATATCTTATACTTTTTATATTGTTCATTTATATGTGTTTTTAAATATTTTTTGTTGAATAAATAGATTAGCCTTTTTATATGCCTCTATTCTGGTGCATTGATATTCTCTGGTTCCTGGATTTAAAGAGGAAGTGTGACCTCAAAAGTTGACACAATACTAATACACTCAGAGCCATGTTTACAGGTGAGCAATTTTCCCTATGGTTATCAATGTGAATGTGAAAATACTACACCTAGATTTTATTATTATTTTTTTTTTAATTAATCATGGATATCACAATCTCGAAATCCCTTTGAAAAGACGGAGAGCTTAATGGTCTGGTTGCCACCTGGGAAGTGCAGACAAGTGTGATGTTTAAAGCCTACATCGAAAAAGGCTCTGGAAAATGTGTTTGGATACGAAATATATTACCAATTCACATCCTATTAGTGTTACACTATTTGTGTTTTTTCTTCTTTTCACTTTGTATATATAGCACTATCCCCCTGCATCTGCTGTGAGGGGTAATTGCTTTACATATTTTATAGCACTGCACTCTCACTCGGTTGTTTTAGGTGGTGGGCGTATCACCGAAACACTAAATTTTGTTTTTCTGTACTTTAGTTACTGTGGTTGCAACTGCAAAGTACCATTCTTTCTATTTTACACAGAGTACCAGAGATGCAGAGCTGCAAGGGACACTGAGACTTTAGCCCCAAATCAGAACTAGCAATCCTGTGTCGAAGGCATGTAAAAAATATATTATTATTATTATTGCCATTTATATAGCGCCAACAGGTTCCGTAGCACATTACATGTATTATGCTCTATTTGTTTTTCAATACATATTCAACATACAATTTAAACTGTGGTTTTAAGTTACAATATTCATGCAATTAACACATCTGTGTTTCATATTCTGTTACAAATCAATATAATAACAAAATTAAAATATACAAAGCATGTTTATTTATTTAGAATTATTTTCCTCTAGAATTATTTAGATTTTTTTTGTTTTTTACTTTGTTGCATCCAGTATATTTTGATTATAATTTACAAATATTTTTAAATTTTATTTTGTGAGAATTGACATACGAAATAGGAATTTTATGACTATGTAAGGAGACAACAGAAGTCTAAAGAAAGTAAGATCAAAAGTAGAAATAAGGTCAAAGAGTTAATGTCCATCTGCAGGAAAAGATGTTTGATGTTATCAGTACAATGCATTAGGAGCATGTCCTTTCTCAAATACAGGTCAAAGGGAAATGGCGATTCACAAAACTATCACATTCCACATGATACATTTAAAGCTCTTTCTCACAAAGATTTAGTTTATTAAAAGCTTTATTATTACCATTTTATCAAATATTTTACAAATTCTTTAGTGATATGTTTCAGAGACACGGCTTGACTCTGGTCACAGGTCTTTTGGTTTCAAAATTCATACTTTGGTTTAAATAGATATGTTTGAAACAGTGTTCTGTTTGTAAGGATGCCTGCAGGATGAAGTCTAAAATATGATACCAACTCTGTTCATTTGCATCACGAGCGGGGCCCAAGGGAGCCTTTCCTAAAGTCCAACCTGAGAAATGCAGGGGATGCGCAAAACAGTAATTTTTTTTAGTTTGCATCAGTTTTGCACATGCGCACACACACAGAAAACAATACATGTCAGTATCTGACATCAGCAGATGTAAACACAGCCTACCTTTTATACAAAAACTGTTGTCTTCGGAGCTATCATAACCTCCACCCTGCAGGTGCATTGCCTTTCTGTGTTCTTTGACTCTGACCTTTCTTTTACCCCTTACATGTAACCAATCACTAAATCCTGGGGCTTTCACCTTTCTCACTCAGGATGCATTTCCTGCCTTGATTATTGTAACACTCCACTTATTGGCCTGAAAAATATACCTGAAGGATGGGTGGAATGTTCAGGAGGTGGAAGCACAGGAGACGGCAGAGGAAGCATGTCAGTGATGAGGCGTTCAGGAGCAAACCAATAGGCTTTACTAAAGCAGATTGTTTTTAGATTGCCCCTCTACTCTTTATAATGAACACCTCTGCCTACCTTATGTCCTGCAACTCCCCAACCTTACCCCTCTGTCAGTCTCTAAGCTGGCTTCTTGTTTTATATAGGATTCATTTTAAAGTTCTCTTTCTTACCTACAGAGCTCTCCATAACTGTGGCCCTGCTTACAACTCCTTCCCATTAGCAGGTATGATCTAGCTCGGTCTCCTTGCAACCTTCCTCTGCCATCTCCCAGCTACTGTGCTCCCATGTCCCAAACACTCCCTAACCTTAAAGTATATACTGATCACGTGATCCCCTCTCTTCTCTTTGTGTATTTGCTTTTCATGGCTGTAGATTGTAAGCTTGTTTGGAAAGGGCCCTACACCTATTATCAAATATGTTTTGTTAGAATTTAATAGTTGTTTTGTGTGCTTATTGTACAGCGCTTTGAAACATGTTGGTGCTATATAAATAATCATAATTATCTAATTCCCATCCTGGGAAGCATTTGGATATGTTACACAATCATAGTTGTAGCAGATGTATATCCATGACTGCAACGTGCACCAGGAGAGATATACCTTTAAGTACTTCCACTGAGAAGACACGCAGCAGGCCAGATACTTTTTATTTTTAATTATGCTACATTTTATGTAAAACAATTTTTTTTACAAAACGAAGAATTAATAATCCGAATCACGAAGTTCATGAAAAATTCTATAATTCAGCTATTGTCACAGTATGGCTATTTTAGCCTCAATTTTCCTTATAAATTTCAGTTTTCAACAATTCAGTTTTTACTGGACAACTCTGCCACTTCCTGAACACCCACCTTGAGAGAAAATGCACTTGTTTCTGGTATACTGCTCAGCTATCATATCATACTGCAATGTGATAATTGCCTGAAAATCAAGTTATGAATTAATTTCGCTACTGGGAAAATTCAGTGGGGGGATATCCGTGCTATTTGTGAGTGATCTGCAAGAGTTGCATAAGAAATCTGGGAAAGGAGAGCCAAAGAAATTGCAGTTGCCCTTTTGATAGATATTCTACATCAGAAAACTTGACTAACTCTGAATCATTTTTTGAATGCAAAGAATTCATCTCTGAACCTTTGCTTCTTTATTCCACAAGCAGTGAGGTTTGTGAAAATAAAGTTCACTTTTCTTTTGAAGTATTTTATTCAAGTACAGAAAATAAAGATATCAAGAAGGTGCAACTAGATGCTAAATGTACGCAGGGAGTGCTACATAGACTTTTTTTGAAGGACCAAAAAGAAACAAACGTATCGGGGTTTCCCTTTATCAAAGCCAAAAACGTCTTCTGGAGGACATTGTGGCATTGACAAAGAGGAAACAAGAAACATTTATTTATTTTTGGTTCTTCAACTAAATTGTATGTAGCACTCCCTGTACAAATTTAGCATCTCGTTGTGCTTCTTTGATTTCTTTGTCTTCTGTACTTGGATTAAGCCCTGCTTTGAGCAACAGGGTGCACGGTTAGCAGCACAGTGTTATCAAGTCTTAATTAGATTTTTAGGTACTGCAGTAATCCCTCTATGTGGCCAAATATTTTATTTAGTTTTTACAATAAAATACATATGGACTTAAAGCAATTCACACTGCAATAAAGGCATATGCACACAAGTATATCACATCGCATGTAAATATGTTACAGTGGGACATAATTATACAATGAGTATTTATTGTGACCTCTTTCTTATAGGAGGAACATGTCTATAGGCCCCTTCTCGAGCTGTGTATCTTTCACATGAAATGTATTTATTTAAAAATAATGGTAGTGGGTACTTTAAATGTAGGGCTGTAACAAGACATATGTGTCTTAGTCTGCCTGAGATTGGTGGGAGTTACATGTCAGGGCAGCATCTGCTATATGCTATTGATGTCGTTGGGAGATGGAATAGCACTTTCTCTGTCTCTCCAACTCTTTACATGTACTGGGTTTACGCTGTGGTAGAAACTTAAAAATACATTTATTCTGTTTGTCTTTGAAGTGTATTTCTGTTATGATTTTAGTGATCAACACAACTGAATGACCTGCCCCATTCTGGGTCTTGTTAAACAATTCATGTTTATCCTTTCCGTAAGACACAGCAGCAAAAACATTAATCACAGGCTGTCAGCACAAACAAAATTCACAAACAAATAAAATTCAATGCCTCAGTCTTCACATAAGCAATGTCAGGGCCATAATCATAGTTCAGTCTTATAGCCTTGCTATACACAGAGCAGTCAGGTATTTAGCTTGTGTGCTGAAACAATTACATACTGACAATAACAGACACAATGTTAAAACATTAAAAGGTTATACAAAGCATTTATCTTAATGGTAAGACGATAGTAATTCAATACAATTGTTCAGAAATTGACAATTGTGCTTCTTTTTGCAGATTATTTCACTTTATTTTTTGTTTACGACTATATAAGATTTTAAACATTGCTTTAAAAAACCCTCTACTTTTCTTTGTTGATTTCCAAATAACCAGTTTACTCCCACAGAGGATAATATTCAGACTGCTGTGTAACCTTCTAACCTCCCATTAATAATTTCCTGAAGCTAGTTATAAAATACAGAACTGTTGCAAGTAAACTTTTTTCCTCTTTTGTATTGCTCTTAATGACTAACTTGCATTGGGAAACCGTCTAAGGTCTGTTTCTAGTAACTTAGGAAGAAACCCATTAATGCTCATGTGGCGCTTTAAATATTTCAAGGAACATCCATCACTGCCTATTTTTAAATGCTAAAGAAATTTCATACATATTATATAAATGCTTCTAGTCAATAAAATAGAGGTAAATAATGATGTTTGCTGTTGGTTCACTTGCATGCTCATATTTTCAGATCATCCTTGTTTTTAATTAACCCTTTGGTGTTAAAATAATATAAATTGAATCATAAAGAATTAGAATTTCTGCAAGTTATGGTTAAAGGAACACTCTGGGTACCATAACTACTTCAGAAAGCTACAACAGTGCCTTGGTGCTCAGCCAGTGCAAGTAGTCAAACTATTTACATTTTCAAACCATTGATGCTCTCTGACAATGATGCATGGTTTAGCTCAGGAGAGCTATTGGAATATCCTCAGCAGGAGCTACTGCTTCCAGCCAGCATAATTTATTGCTTCACTCTGACTCTGGCCTTGAGGGGGCCCTCTTTGAGTCAATCTCTCTGCTCAGCACTGTGCCTTCTCACTTAGTTGAGGGAGCATTGTCATGTGATCTGTACACAGAATGTGACGCTCCCAGCCTGTTACTGCCACCCATCACTACTTGGGATAACATGGAAGGGTTATCTTGAGGGGAAGCATTGGGGAAGTGTCACAGGCTGCCAGGAACCCTGGTTCATCATTAAACCATAAGTAAACAGTTTAACACTGAACAAGAGACAGTGCCTGGGCATATTTATATAAACTAAATACTACAAGGTTCCTTAAACCGTAGCAGAACTCCCTCCTAGATCTACAGACTAAAACACATTAGAAATCTTGCAACTTGACCATCCATGCATATGGAAATAATATGAAACTATGTAAAATACAGCAGTAATATTCCCGTTTTACCTAATTCTGTATTCAAGAACAACCTGCAACATTTTAAATTCTTAACAAGTGCTTTTTTTATCATCCAATTGTTTATATATTTTTTATGTAACATCGCTAGCTGTAGAAGATCAAACACTGTCTTCAACCAGCAGAATAACTGGCACCCATTACAGTTTTATATGTAAGTTCAAAGATTGTTTTTGTGACCTGACCATTCATGTATATTAATAATATTGATAGCTGCAGTAGCCACGCTTGTGATGTTCTACAACTGGCCAGAGATGAGCAGAGCACTCACTCTTATAGTTCAAAATAAAAAGTCCATAGACTAATTTTTCTTGTGAAATGACTGTGCATACCAACAATTTATTATATCGCTAGCACTGTACTTTTCTTCCTGACAAATTAGCATTTTCTGAATTTGATAATGAATTTGTCAAAATAAATATCACACGTTTGAATTTGATTATCAGATCATTCTGCCATGATATTCAGGAGAGCAAAATGCCTGTTTAAATGAATTGATATAAAATTACTATAATATATATGTATATAGTCCAACTAGCTCTGTATTTGTATAGTATTGGTGCCCATTTAGTGGTAAATGGACTAGACATTTCACTGGTACTGTACTTAGTTGGGTCATATTAAATGGTCATTCTTCTGACTAAATTAATATACCAATAGCAATATACTCAATAGAAACATGCATGCGTTTAATTAGGTATTATGCGAACTTGCCCAGCTCAGACTTTCTGTTTCTGTCCAATCACAAACATCCAAATGCAGCTAAATGAATCTTTGCAAGTTATGTCCTCTGAATAATTGCTACCTCCTGAGTTAAGATCTACTGAGCTAAACAAACCAGGAAGTAACACATTTGGTTATCTGATTGACAGCCAGGGGGTGTAACAAGGTCAATTTATAAAAGTGACAATTTCTGTTGAAATCTGCACTATTTGTAAAATGAAAAAGAGGACACACTTTTCAAACATAAAACACTTTAGCAAGCTGAAGTGCTTTTGGTATCTGGAGTTCCCCTTTAAGCATTTTAAAATACCCCTGAGGAATCATATAGATGGATTTATTAAGACTAAAGCAGTTAAAGACTATATTACAGCAATCCAACTACACATGAACAGATTTACATTTCAAGTGCCTGTAGGTGCTAAACTCTTTACTGTGTCCCCCTACCTCCCTCCCCCCCAAAAAAAAAAAAATCTAGTTGCTTGCTCTGTAATTTGGGATAAGTACATTTCTCATTCTCAAAATCAACACAATTTATTTGTAGGAAAATTACAAAATATATATAAAAGCATATTTAAAATGGACCATAAAACACACAGTAAGTCCTTCAACAAATACGAAGTAGGCACTAGAGATTACTGTCAATCATTACTAATAACTTTGTTGAAAATGAGCTGACTTTGAGATCCATCAAAATATTAACCAGTTAACACTTTTACAAATGATGTGTAGTAACTTGCCAATTGGGTTATCCCGTTGACGTCATGGACTCTTTTAATTCATAGTTCTCGTGCACTCTTGAAAATGTAAATATATGCAGTAATACGTCATTCGGTACATTCAAGGGTATTTTATAATCAAAACCAAGGCTGGAAGAGGAAGATGCTGATGTGTCATGTGTCATGGGGATGATGATGAGTCATGAATTCCTTTTAGAAAATGGAAGTATCAGCTCAGTTATTGTGACTCAAAGAATCAGTCTATAAATCCAGAGTTTGGAATAAAAACTCTTTATTCACTAAACGCATAATTGAAAATGTGTGCCAAATTAGTCTAGATGTGACGATAGATGAGTTGGAATATATACTAAATCTGCTATTTTGGCCTAATTATTTCAAATATTTTTTCAATTCACTACAATTATGTGTTAAGTCAATAATCCCCCCAGGAGTTCCCCAATATTCATCAATTATTCTTCATAGCATCCCTTAAGATTGAAAATATGAACTTTACTCCCAGTATGTTTGTTACATGACAAACACTGTTTTAAACTTTTAGACTTTTAGAATGGCACCAAGGTGGTAAAATCCTTACTCAATGCTTAGAGTGCCACCATGACTGCTAATCACTGTCTACATCTCCCAGTGATGTAGAATAACTTGTTCTTTCATAGAATCCAGGTGTTGCCTGAGTTCCATTTCTTCGCACATGTCAAGCTACTAACTTTACAAAACTCCTTGATTTTCCCAATCTCTCAATTTTATTAAATGTATTGTTACTTTTTAACCGTGATGACTGTCAGAAACTAGTCTGCACATTTTTTTGTCCTGATATCATTTTGGATGCCTGCCATTGCTCATATATGGCAATTATATGTTCTCAAGGTATTATTAATATTTTTCTTAACTTTATATCTTTTTACTGCAGCTGCACTTCAGGCAAACATGTTTTTATTTCTCTCTTGGTAATGAATGATTGCCCACTTATTCTTTTGGGGGTAATGCATAGGTTGAGCTATACACAGCCTGTTTAATCACTAAACAATACCAATATCAACTTATTTTGCTTATGCTTTCAAATATGGTTATTATCTCACCAGAACTGACTATTAGAGCGTTCGTTTGTACCTTCTGGGTCAGGACACAAAAATATGAAATTATAATTTTTATGGGTCAAAACTGTTAGAAACAAGAAAATCTTATTTTCCCATGGCCCTGACAACCACCCACAATGCTTTGTCTACTAATTATAATGCTTTTGAAATATAATATCCTCTGACCTTATTTTGTACTTCTGACCTTATTTTGTAGCTGCAGAGTGAGAATGAGTTTTAGAATGGATGTCAACCTAAAACCATGTATACAATTTGAGGCCCTATCAAAAAAGGTTAGGAACCATTGCCTTAAAGGTCCGTTTGGAGTTTGGAGTGAACTAGAGGGTTCACATTACTATGCCTTGCCTAGTTCCCACCATAATCTGTCTTTTCATTAATTGTAATCTATATTACGGGTAAAAAATATGTTTTTCAAGTAAGATTTACAACTTCAAATAAGTTCTGTTGTCTGCTATATAAATTCGATTAAAATGTATGAAAATGTAAAAAAATGTATTTGTTATATTCTGCTGAGATGATCTACAGTTGTAAATATTGACATGAGTTTTAAATTCTAAACCACAAGCGACAGTAAAAGAGCTGTCAAGCTGAGGAAGGACACTGAATAAAACATTTACAATATTTAAAGGAATGTCAATCTTTATTGTGTTTGTAATTCATCAAATGGAAAATAAACTGCATCCTTTGGGAGTTTTACACCTAAACCATGCCAGTGAGATTGTTGAGACTGGAAACTATTTGTAAAATGGTGATTACTTGTGAAATTTGTTTTAACACATTAATGTTACTTTAGGATGAGGTGATTTCTTTATCTGGAAAAACTATACTTTTAAAGGCTTTGCTGGTACATTAAGGAGTGTTTAAGGAAGAGAAGCACACTGGTTATATTTTATTTTTATAATATTCTTATAACATTATTATATTACCGAAATTTGTGTTTTAGGAAACTATATGAAATATTACATGGTACGTAAATATGATGCAAGGAGTACCCTTGTTTTATTAATTATCAACACAAGTTGTACTATGAAAACCAACGAAAATATTTAGTCAGTGTGGATAAACTTTCTACTTACTCCACCTTATCTTTATAATCTGCTACACAGTCAGAGTTATCTTCTTTGTGCGTCCAATTGAGTGTGAATGCATCTATCTACTCCTTTAAGTAAATGGATCAATCCCAGAATGCTTTGTGTGGCAATATATATAGGGTCTGGGAACACATGTAAGGCATAGCCTACTACATCAGCAGTTGGCATAAATGTATGAAGAGAAAATGACCGTATTTCCTGTATTTGCATTATAATTTACCTCCTTCCCTTGGATGTTTCCATATTTTGTAATGTTACAGCCTGGAGTCAAAGAAGAGCTTTTGGGCATTCTTGCCATATGTTTCACGCAACATACTAATATCTTGGAGGTGCAAAATATTCTTTTAATATGACAGATACGTTAACTAAACAAACAAAAAATCTAAGAAAGAGCAATTTGTAGTTGCATAAGTATTAAAAACTGGCTTTCACTGCAGTTACTGTTGTGAGTCTTTTAGGGCAAGTCTCTACCAACATTACACATCTGGATCCTGCAATATTTGACCTTTTTCTGGGAATCAAACTCAAGTTCTGCCAGGTTACATATGGACTTTCATGAATACTATTATTTTGAAACAATTACATGGATTTTCAATCAAATTGGTTTTAATTGATGCTCTTCTGGGTTCTGGGTTTTTAACTACTAGGACCATAATCCTTCTGTTAATGGTCCCTTTGACCCAGTTTCATATATCATGCCAACTGAAACAGATTTACCTCTTAAACAACCCTGCATTTAGCTACACCCATTTCTAACCAAATTCCCAGTGCCTGCCTATGAATAGTGCCCCATTACATGATGCAACCACCTCCATTCATATCTTTACCTTTTCCCAACTTGAGCTCTCTGTGTAGCATTAACAGTTTATTTCATCTTAGCTACTGATCTATCCAGATACTTCAAATTTGGCTTGGTTGCATTTGCGACTAATGACTTTCTTACTCAGTCACTGATTTTTTTCTGGATGGCCCACTCCGAGCAGAGTCCTGCATCTACCTTATTTTTTTGTATTTTTAGTAATGAGTTTCTCTGTGCTCTGGGCACTGTTCAAAGCGATGAATATCCTTTATAACTGATTGGTGCTACTCCAAACTGTTATTCTCTAGTTTTATAGCTAACCAGTCTTGACGCTGTTTGTTTGGATTTGTTAACTAACAAACGCTTTCTAGACACACACATACTTTTACTCAGATTATATAGATGGCATACAAATACAAGGTCTCTACATTTCAGGTTATACATTAATGTTAACATGAGCTATCCGTGAAACATACATACTTTTTTTATACTGTGCTTAATTTGGAGACACTGATTCAGACATGCAACAGTGTTTGTGATATTCTTCATGTGCACTTTTGCATCGCAATATTATATTTCGGTTACATATTTAATTTCAATTCAAGGCTACTATACGTAACCATAGTTTTATACAATTAACTAATACTACATTTTCATCAATTTGTTCACTGCTTAAATAATCTTTTATATACCCCAGAGATACTAGGTAAAATAAAACACATTTTATTGCTGTACAAGCCAGACAAAAGGATCATATTAATGGAATAGAATTATGTTCTGACTTTTCAACTTATACGGAATATATGTCTGTCTGTCTTAGAACTGGAGCAATATCTAGAGGTGTATGTTAAATAGTATAAATGAATGGAATGCACCTCTGCCGCAGGCGTTTTCCCAGTAATGTTTGGCAACCCAACTACAGCCTTAACATTTTTTAGAGCTTGCCAAAAAGGCATTTAGCATGTTGCAGGATATACAGTATATATGGAGTACAGTTATTGCTTTATGAGTTTTGAAGAAAATAACTGCATTAAAAAAAAGTAAATATTTTGTATTGATTGTTTGATACTTTGTTACAGTTTGATATATGTAGTGTTTATGATGTAGATTTATGAACAAAAACTACCCATGAGATCTTTGAGTTGCAGACAGTTAAACATGTTACTTTAATTTTTCTGCAAAAGTTTAAAATGTGTTAGGCTGCTCTCTCTCTTCCCTCCCATGTGCCTATCACTTTTATTTATATGAAATAGGTTTGAAGATTATACTAGTTGGTTGGTTGGTTAATTCATCTGTTATCTTAGCTTTGGCATTTATTGATTTATAGTACATAGATGATTTTAAACTATACTATGAATCGCGGCAAATAATATGCCATGGTACTGCTTATTGCATTTTTTTAAATTCTTCACCTGACTAAATCAGTATTGTTTTGATAAATTACTACAAATATATTTAAATGGTAAGCCCATGTGGGTGAGTAGTTTTTTGATACTTTAAATTTTTTTTATAGTTTCTTTATTTTGATAAAATGCAATATATATAAATAGATTATATACAGGTAATGCCTAATAGTGGATTATAATATTAACTGGGTAAGCCCCATCCATGGTCTCTCATATGGATGCTTCAGCAATTGTGTATATAGATATGTTTCTGTGTCTTGCTAACTTTGAACACAGTTCTCCTTTTAAAATGTATTTTTGATTAGCTCAACTTAAAAACAGCATTACTGCAGAAGGGGGGTTGCAAGCTAAATACATTTCACTCTGAAACGCCTCACTTTTGTGAAAAGACGGAGGCGCATCATCACAGCAAACCTTTGGATTAAGATATATGTATTTATCTAAGATTTGTTTTTTGTTTTTTGACTGTGTTTATTTGCTGTTCCGTGGTTGGTTTGGCTATTATTGATGTGTCTAGCTGTGGATTAACCTACTTTACTTAAGCTTTTGGTATCCACTGTCGGAATGGCTTCTCAGGACATAAATACAATTTTTTATTCATATATTTTTTATATTTTCTGTAGCAAAATTATAAGTTACAAACATTTTCACTCGATTCATAAATATTTTTTTATAATAAATTATGACAAAATACAAATAAGCTATCCATACATACCACATTCAAATATCAAACTTCTCTCAACAATTTCTGTATTTCTAATGACTCCCTCTTTTCATACCAGGGGACAAAATCTCATTATACTGATCTAAACCCATAACCATGATTATAGGAAAAACCATTTTTCATGGCAGCTTGAAAGTCAATTTGTTCTCCTATATTTATGCTAGTGTTGTCACTATTTTTCCAGTTCCTTACTATTACGATTTGACACGCTAAATCAATATGGATAAAAGGGAATATTTCCCCCAAGACCAAAATATCAGCTAAACCCAGATGTAATAATGCCATACATTGGACTGGTTTAACCCCTTAAGGACACATGACATGTGTGACATGTCATGATTCCCTTTTATTCCAGACGTTTGGTTTTTCTATCAATGTAGAGATAAAATCAAATATTTGAGTCCATAGTGGTACTATGTTTTTACAGTTCCTGTATAAATGTTTCTGTTGTAATATTTTGTTTGCCATGTTTATTGTGTTGGTTTATTTCCCTCTCCATGGCTGGCTTGGTCATTATTGATGTGTCTATCAGTGGATTACACTACTATCCACTTTCAAAATTAGATTTTTCTGTATGCCTGCTATTCCTGCTATGGCAGATTGCATGCTTTCACTGTGTGAGTACTCGGGTATCTGCACAGTATACTGGATAACTGGAAGTGAGCCCAGAAGATTGTTAAGCCACAACATGATGCAAGGATAACCAGTGATTGCAACAGAAGAGAGTGGCAGCAATTTAATTTTATACTACTTAATAAATTCTTATGATAATTAGCATTGTTGTTTCCTAAATTCCTGCATTCCCACTGTTCATTAATTGGTTGATTATAGGTGCCAGGATCGTATAACCAGACGCCCTTTTTGTATATTGCTCCAGAAAGGCAGGAATAGTATCATGTGGTACATCCTTAGAGACATAGCTGACATCTACACCTGGACAAAGATGAGATTTATATGTTTGGTCACTAACAGAAAGGGCTGGTGAGAGGAGTACCATGCCATTACCTTTGCTAATTTTGCATGGTAAACGTATCCTCTACATTAGGATTCTGTTAGTTAAGATAGGGTTTATCCATTCCTCTTTCTCAGGACTTTTTTTAGCGTAGGTGCAACTTGTGCAGCGTCTAGTCACGACATTCCCTCACATATTAGTAGGAGGATCGGCTATTGGAAACTATCTGTTTACTGCTGGTAATAAATGATTAAATATTTTGTAAATAAGAAGATGTGTATTTTTTTATTTTTTGCCTCTTTCTTACAGACTTTGCTACCCGTCGGTTTCAGCACACCTTGACCGACTTGCTTCCATATAATTATATTTATATCGGTTAATTTCCCTGACCGCCAATAAGAAGGCATTAGCCTGGAGTTGGGGGAGGGGTTATTATGCCTATTTATTGGGGACCCCCTCCCCTCACAGGCTGTTGCTTTGCCATGGATATATCAAGGTATATATAACAACTGTCTCAGAGTCATCAGGACAGTCAGGTTTTGGACTTCATGAAAGACTTACCAAATTAGTTGACTTCTAGTAACCCGAGACAAGTCCTCTCTAAATAGTGGTGAAAGGAGAAACAATATGGAAAATAATGTCACAAATTTTATTGCTTTCAGATAGTTAGGGGTTTAATCACATTGGGGCAGCAACATAATTGTATGGCTGCTGTATTTTTTATGTGCATAATTTCCTTAAGCAAAATATATATAGCTGAGGAACCTCTATTAAATCTGTTGTGTGGCAGACTGGCAAACACATATGACGGAGTTAAAGTAATTTTACAAATGTATAACAGAGTCTATGCATGGGTAAAACCAATACAAAGAGTATAAAATACAGTGGAAACATTCTATGAACTCACAAAACTATAAATAGATTCTAGAGAAGTGGTAGGCAAACTTCCATACTCGAGATGTTGTGGATCATATCCTCCATATGGCTCTTACAGCCATATTGCTGGCAAAGCATCAGGGGAGGGCTGGTGGTAATGGTGATATTTGTGATGTATGGGAACCACATAACACAACATGTGGTTAAACCTGCAAAAAATATCTCCCTGTATCAAAGTCTAGTCTGCAAGCAAGGTGAATATATATAGTTCAGAACACCCCCTCCCACCCACAGTTAGTTTAGTTGTGCTAGAACTCATGTGCGGCCAAACCTGTAAGAGTGAGCACAAATATTAAAAAAAATACTAAACATACTAATAAAAATTATAAGGGTGTGTGAATGTAATGGAAAATCATAATGTTTTCATGGAAAGGTAAAAAATGTTTAAATATATATATATACACTGACATTTGATATTTGTAAATACAATCTACTATAGAATCCAAAAACAAATGTCAGATTATTAATATTTAATTGCTGATTGATATCTGGGCTAATGCTATGAGCTGCATTCAACCCATATAATACACTGACTCTGTGGTATTATTGGCTTTGTTAGATGGCAGCAGCATTTGAGTGGGTTCGTAGGATGGAGAATTCTTCCTGGCAAACTCTCAACAATGCTCACAATGAAATGTATTTTTATACATCTGTAAATAAGCTCCTACACTTTCCACTGCAGAACATTTACAGTCTCCTTTTACGGTTAACATAGATTTTTTTTACTGTACGCCTTTGTTTTGTTTGTCACTTAGAAGGGTTAATCATGCCAGTGCCACAAATGAATATGACTTGACTGAAGAATTTAATTAGGAATTCTTTACGTTGATAATGTACATGTCCAAACAGTAAGATATTGTATCTAGCATTTCCCTCCTCACTGTTTGGCAAATGTCATTTAGTTATTCTAGTAAAAGACTACAACAGACTACACACTTACACTTGCTCGTATCTGACATTCGATCCTATTTGTTTTTATATATTTAACATTTTTCATCTATGGGGTCTTAAGGGAAGCTAGCACATTACTGCAAAATCAATTAAAATATATATACCTATGTCATTATTTGTCATTGCCTCACTGAATCTTGGAATAGCATGTTGGAAATTAAGATATCATTGTAGCACACTATTTGCCAAAAGTAGAGTCATAATCAGTCATGCAGGGTTTCATGAACCAAGTCGTTCGTGGCGTTTGGATTATGTGAGAATCCAGGGATGAAATTGAGATAATGTGTATCTAAAGAAACTGAGAAGATATGCTGCTAAAGAGGAAGAGTTGGAGATGTAGGATGTGGATATTGGGAAAGTGATGGTAACCATAAAGAGGAGATTTGACCAAAAAAAAAAATGAGAGTAGAGTAAAATAAGCTGTTTCCTCCTGAAGACTTGGTATTTAAACACTTAAAGGATCACTCCAAACCCCTTTATGGGGTATGAGTATCACAGTTTAACCACAGTTTTTAAAAATGCAGATTTCTATAAATTAACTAAGAAACTCCCACCAGGCTTTAAATCAAACAGCCAGGGCGGTTTGCAGTCTTCTCTACTAGAGTATGCCTGCTCTCTCTTGCACAAACCTTAGACCAGCTCCTCCAGACCTCAGACCAGACGTGTGCGCACATGCAAATGGGAAGCCTTCGACTGGTTATTTCCCTGTGATGAGTCTTCCGGGAAAAAGGGGGAGGGTTTTCTAAGGCTCCAGTTTATGAGAAATGCAGCCTTTGCTAGTTCTTTTAAGATATACCCCAATGAATACATCAATAAAAAACTCATGCATGTATTAATTGAATGTATATCTAGTAAACAGTTGCTTAACTTTCTTTACAATTTTGGTGTTCCTTTATGGTTTCTTTAATGAAACAGGCAACCTATAAGTAAAGTTGGCATGTGTCCATGATGAAAAGTTGGGTTAGAGCGCATAGACTATGGATGCTGGAATTCAACCACTTACTCATGCACAAAACATCAATCTGGTTTATAGGTGAGCAATTATATTCTTATCTATTAATGAGGTGATATTGTGACGACTGGAAAAAATCAACATCTGAAAATAAAGTAAACCATTTTACATAATTACTATTTTCTTCATAACACAAAATCTCCAAAACAAGTGGTTTCAGATTCCACAGCTTTTAGTAAATCATTATTTCAATACCTATCAGATTTTTTTCCTCCTATGGTCAGTGGTGTATCCTGGTTTTGCCCCCCAAGCGCTCCCCAAGCCCTACTCGCGCGCGCGACCCCCACCCATCCCTTCCCTCCGCCCCGCCTTCTAAACACACACACACATACACTCACTGACAGATACGCATACACTAGCTAACAGAAACACAAACTCACTGACACACACAGACACTCACTCACTCAGTGTCAGACACACACTAGCAGACACACACACACTCACTGACACACACACTCGCAGGCAAACATACACACACAGTCAGACACACACACACACACAAACACACTCACTCACTAGCAGACACACTCACTCACTGGCAGACACACACACTCACTAGCAGACACACACTAGCAGACACAAACACTCACTGACACACACACTCACAGGCAAACACACTCACACTAACAGTCACACACACACACACTAACAGTCAGACACACACACACATATTCACTAACAGACACACACACACTAACAGACACACTCACACACACTAACAGACACACAAACACACACACAAACTAACAGAGACACACACACACACTAGCAGACACACTAACAGACACACTAACAAACTCACATTAACACATTTTTTTTTTAACCCCCCTCCCCTCCAGCCTCCTTACCTTTGGGAATGCTGGGGGGGGGTTCCCTTTCTCCCTGGGGGTCCAGTGGCTGCTGGGCGCTGGGCGGGTGGCTGGCAAGGGAGCACTTTCTCTGAGCGGTCTGCTCAGCTTCCTCGCACGCCTCAGAGTGAGGCTGGGAGCCAGGTTGATGACGTCATATTTCGGCTCCCAGCCTCACTCTGCAGTGCGCGAGGGAGCTGAGCAGACAGCTCAGAGGAAGTGCTCCCTCGCCAGCCGCCCGCCCAGCACCGCCCGCTTGGCATGTCTGTTAGCCGCAAGGCTAACAAGGCATTTGCCCTGGGCATTTGGGGGCGGCTTTTTTTGCCACCCCCTGGAAAATACCGCCCAAGGCAAATGCCTTGTTTGCCTCCCAGCTAATACGTCCCTGCCTATGGTCCAACAAGATAAATGTGGAAACCACTGTGTATTGATGGGAAGTTTGTTTCCAAAAATATTAAAAATGCTGGTTTTGTGCTTTTATCCAGAATTGCAACTAGCACTCTCTCTGTAAATGAATAATGTACCCCTTTCAATTTACATTGATGGCTAGCTGCTGGAGTCCTAAGGTACACCAGCAGTTAGCCATCAATGTAAGGTTAGTTACACTTCATTACGAGGTAAACTTTGATCAGAAATTTGGAGTTACCCACACAATGAGAGAACATTATATTCAGATGTTCAGAATGAGTGTAGATAAGAAAGAATTACAACCACTGACTGTGATATTTTCTACTTCACATATTTATCTATATATAAATTTACTTAATCCATAAATATATGTATATTCATTTAATTCATAGACAGTGGCACTTTGGTGCTACACACGAGATCTTTATCATTGCTGTCTATGGATTAAATGCATTTCCCCCCCCTGTCTGCATTCAAATCCCCTGAATATTGGTTTTTTTTTTTTTTTTAGAAATGATGTTTGAGAAAGCAGCCAGCCCTAAAACATATAAAAGCAATAATAATGCAAAACTATTCAACACTGGTATAGATGATACACTCATAAACATATTTAGAATGAAAACCTTGAATAATGTAACCTGTCTTCAAAATCCAGGTAACATAGTTACATAGTTACATAGTTACATAGCTGAAAAGAGACTTGCGTCCATCAAGTTCAGCCTACCTCACATTTGTTTTTTGCTGTTGATCCAAAAGAAGGCAAAAAAACCCAGTTTGAAGCACAATTTTGCAACAAGCTAGGAAAAAAAATTCCTTCTTGACCCCAGAATGGCAGTCAGAGTTATCCTTAGATCAAGCAGTTATTACCCTACATTGAAAGATTATATCCTTGAATATCCTGTTCTTGCAAGTATGCATCTAGTAGCCGTTTGAACATCTGTATGGACTCTGATAAAACCACTTCTTTAGGCAGAGAATTCCACATCCTGATTGTTCTTACAGTAAAAAAACCTTTCCTTTGCCTTAGATGAAAACATGGATCTCATTAGATAGAAGGAACACTTTCATGAAAGTAGAAGTACACTGATGCAGTTCAAGTGCAAAATGGTACCAAAATTAAAATCAATGACACATTTATTTGCATATAATGTTAAAATCACAAAACAAGCGTATATTATCGTTATGATATTGTACAGGCAACTTAACAAACTCACTCTCTTGCACAAGTCTTGGATTTATTAGAACTGAGATTTCTGCAAGCTGGTCCAGGCCATGGCTCTTCTCTTTCCTGTCTTCTTTTCTTCTAATATATCTCTTTCATGTATAGTGGTTTTGCATTTATTATCTTTTTTGTAGTTCTACAGAAAGAGGCTTTGCTACCCTCTTTATCCGTCTCCTTTTGTTTTTGGTGTGCCAAGTTGGTGATTACACTACATTGGCAGAAAGCCTGGTAATAGATATTGATGAGTGGTCTCTTGATATAGAGATGCATGAAGTATTGTACTTTTCTTTCTTTACATGGATAAGCACAAGTGAGTCTAATTTTCAGTTTTATCACTCAAACAAGAATGACTGTAACCATGCATCTGTTCTGACTCCTATGGTGTGTTACTTGACTATATTTGTTTTACAAAACTTAATAAAAAATAATTTGCAATAAAAAAAAAAGAGAAAAAAATAATGATTACTCACCAGTTAGAGTGATCAACCCAGTAATGTTTGTGAAGACAGCGTAAGCAACTAGTATAAGTCACTGCCCCAAAGCATCCCGTAACCCTAGTGATGAAAATGCTAGCAGTGAAACAGTGCAACGGTAACCATGATGTAAATGTATTTACAGACATGGATCTATGCGATCCATAATAAGAGAATGATTAACCAACCCTAAGGATAAATTAGTTAAGACGCATGTGTTTGAACAAAGGAGAATGTGGGATCACAAAATAATATGGAGCATAGGTATTTTAAAAAGTCTGAGAAGGAAATATAAAATAAATAAAACATACCTATATACAAAACGTGGAAATAACAAGTATGCTAATATCAAAAATTGCATTGTATCAATTTTTGCAGCACCGTAAACTATACATAAATAGATACAACTTAGTTACTATGAAGACTGGATGAAATACTGACATGGTTTATGCTGACCCAAAAACATAGACAAAAATGTGAACGAACATAAAAGAAAAGACAAATGCTAAAAGTAGAAGAAATTTAAATTTACCACAAAATTGATGTGTTAACTCCTCTTCTAGTGGCTGCCATATTGAAAGCCAATAGAGTTGCTTTCGCAGTACAGACATAATAAAACGTGGTCATGTGACACAGAAGCTCTTACAAATGCATTGCTTCAATGCTTTCCTATGGGAAGCTTGAATGTAGACATGGCACTCTGCCAGCCTTATACCATGACACACTAGGCTTAGTGGTCCTATAACTGATGTAGTCTCTGTCTTCTATATAGTTTCTTACCATACTTAATTCTACTAGATTATATTATTATGCATTTTCTCAATGCTTCTTAAAGTGTATAATTAATTTTGTTAATTTTGCAAAAAGGTTTTTACTAGGCGTGTCAGATCTCCTTTTCCAGCTGTTAGAACCACTTCATCTGAGCTTTTTCACAGCTTCTGTAAGTCCCTAATTTAAGTTGTGTCAAAATGGAACGAACCCCTGAGAAGGAATTTTAGAGAGCACATGTCATTTCTAAAACAGTATTCCCTAAAGTGATATGCAGTTCTTCAACTTGATGACCTACTGTATATTTTGACATTATTTGTGTAGGAAATAGTTATGTTTGTGTTTCTGAAATTTGATATCTATAGCTTTCATCTATCAGATAGTATGTCTAGTCTTACAGCAATACATTTGCATGCTAGTGTTTTTTTGCTTAAAGTGTCCCTGAAATGCAACATCATAAGATTTACTCAGTTTGAGAATTAACGTCATATATCGTAAACTATCTGGAATAGCCATAGAGGTACACGTTTGGTTTAGAGTATGTGGCTCTAAGTGTCTTTAGGGACATGTAATATAATTTATTAGTCATTTATGGAAATGAATGAAATATTTGGTACAAGACCAGATAATTTGAATTAATACAAACTATTTTCTATTTATTGATTTTTTTCAACTGTAGTTTTTGTTTGTCACTGTAGTAGTATATGCATTAGCTTAGACCAGTGATGGCAAAACATTTTGAGCCCGAGTGCCCAAACCATAATAATGCCAAAGTGCCAACACGGCAATTTAACCTGAATACTGAGGTTTAAGTTTAGAAAAAACAACTCAGTTTTCCGAACTAATTAACATCTTTTGTTTTGAAAAAAAGAACACAACAGAGAGTTCAATTATACAAATTTTAAATAATGATATAAATAATAGATAAAATTAAGCTTATATTTACTAGTATCTCCAACAAGTGCAGTACATACATACAATACATACACACAGATTGCTGAATACAGTCACAGACTGCTGAACACATTCACAAACCAACTGCTGAATACATACACACAGAGACTGCTGAATACACACAAAGACAGACTGCTGAATACATACACACAACCCACTGCATACATGCACACAGTTCGTTGCATACATGCACACAGTCCGCTGAATACACACAGACTATTGAATATGTACACACAGTCCGCTGAATACACACAGAGACTACTGAATACACACAAACTCCTGATTACATACAGACTGCTGACTACACACACTGCTGAATACACATACAGACAGACTGCTGAATATACACACACGCAGAATGCTGAGTACACACAGACAGACTGCTGAAAACATACAGACTGCTGAATACATACAGACTGCTGAATACACACACATACTGCATTGAGTGGTGCAGTGTATGTGTTTGTGTGTACAAGTGCAGAGTGTGTGTGGAGTGTGTGAGGGGTGTTGTGTGTGTGTCTGAGGGGTGCTGTGTGTGTGGTGTGCTGTGTGTTAGGAGTGATTTGTGTGGGGGTGTGCTGTGTGTAAGGGTGTGCTGTGTGAGGGGGGTGCTGTGTGTGGGGAGGGGTGATATGTGCGGGGAGGAGTGCTGTGTGGTGGGAGGAGTGCTGTGTGTGTGGAGGGGTGCTGTGTGTATGGGGTGGTGCTGTGTGTGTGGGGTGCTGTGTGTGGTGTGCTGTGTGTGGGGGTGCTGTGTGTGTAGGGGTGCACTGTGTGTGTGGGGGTGCTGTGTGTCGGCAGAAGGGGTGATGTGTGTGTGTGGGGTGTTTTTTGTGGGGGGTGCTGTGTGTGTGGGAGTGCTTTGTGTGGCAAGGGGTGCTGTGTGGGGGTAGGAGTTCTGTGTGTGGGGAGAAGTGCTGTGTGTAGGGGGAGGAGTGGTGTTTTGGGGGGATGGGTGCTGTGTGGGGTGAGGAGTGCTGTGTGTGTGTTGATACGGGTGCTGTGTGTGTGGGGGGTAGGGGTGCTGTGTGTGTGGGGGGGGGGTGGTAAATATACATTAAAAAAATACATAAAATCTTTATCCCCCCCTCCCTTCTTCTTACATTTGGTGAAGGAGGGGGGTCACAGCCAGCCCTGGTGGTCCGGTAGTGGTAAGTATGTTCCTGGCTGCAGCTTTCCTATCCTCCCGCCCAATTCTGTGTGGACCGTTGCCATGGGAATGCACGGCAACTCTCCACACAGAATGCTCGCAGGAGGACAGGAGAGCTGCTTCCCAGATCCCTCCCCCTCCTTCCCAGATCCCTCCCCCTGCTTCCGGGTTCTCCTGATACGAAACAGAGTAGGCGCCTGCCATTTTGGGCAAGCAAGTGCCCACTCTGCATTGCTGCCGAACGGCACCAGGAGTCCCCTCCCCCAGCGACCTATGGCCGTGTGCCCACAGAGAGGGATTGGCGTGCCACCTGTGGCACATGTACCATAGGTTCGCCATCACTAGCTTAGACAGTAGTAAAAGGAAGCCTCGGACCTGGAACCACTGAAGACTGAAAAATGTAACAATGCTATCAGCGTATCTCTAGCTTCCCATTAAAAAATGTAGTGAAAAAGACATGTAACATTTTTACTCAGTTTCCTGAATAATAATAACAACAAGGTATTTAACCAGGAAAGGCACATTCAGATTACTCTGGTTTTCAAATACATCCTGGGGATGTTACCTTAGCCTGACATCCAGGAGTTGTTACTATCACCCAATTTAATGGTACTCATTTTATCTACCTCAGAAGGATGAACAGCTGAGGCAACCCTGCTGGGATTCAAACTTGCAGCACAAGGGTTGAACAGTTTCTACTGATGATGCATTACCCCACTGAGCTATCTCCCTATCAGTAGGGAGTCACTGATGGGCAACACCCAGTCCTAGGCTTCCTGATTGAAACCTTGGACTAAGAAAGGAAGTAGCTGGGCAGCATGATCAGACTCCATCTTCCAAAGTTTATGGTTACACTGGTCATCCGGTTCCTGACACCATAACAATGTCATTGTAATGAAGTTATTATGGTGCTTGGACTATACCAAATTTATCAGCTATCAGCTGGAGCTCTTCACAAGTGTGGAATATAAGCTTTGTAGTTAGCTTCACTCCAACCTTTTCCAAAACTAATAGTTGAACTCATTCCATTCCAGCAACCTATCCACTTACAGGTATTTTATTTTTGTTTTACATTGCAAAACTAAACTAAATGAGAATTAGAGTCTCATATATCTTGCATTTTTTCTTCTCCTTGTAGAGACATACATTTCACTGCCATGACTGTTATTATGCATCTCTGCAGACTGTAAATGTCAGTCCTCCTTATTCCTCCACTCCATTCCAACCTCCTTATTCCTCCACTCCATTCCAACATTCGAACTATCATGGAGAGAGATTAAGGGTTTTGAACACACTGCACATATAATTTACATGCTATACACATGTGTAGTGTAACATTATCATTGTATATAAATATTATGACCCTTAACAAACACTATGGTATGAGAGGCATTTTCAAAAAGTTGCATTTCTCGAAATGCCCACAGGTCTCTTACAAAAATCCAAAAACAGATTATCGTTTCAGTTTCTACCTATTATTGTCACATTTACTGTAGATTGCAAAAATACATAATACATTTCTTCATCTATATTAGTATTTCACTTGTTCAGATAAGAAATACCTTATGGTTTTTTATCTTATCTATGTGTTATGAATGAGTAATTCAAGAAGTACAAAAATAGTGTAAAATTGTTTGTACCCTTTGACGGCAATCTGTACATAAAAAGCTATTTTATCGCAGATGTATTTAGTGGCTATAACGCCTATGTATGACAAATGTTACACTGATTTATTTTCTTTTTAAGAAAAAAAACAGGGTTCTAAATTGGGTTAAACACACTTAACAATATATTATTTTGGATAATACACTCATAGACACTATTCTGAATACTCAGAAAAGAAAGATTAAAAAAGTAAAAAGGATACAGATTAACGTTTCCAAAGAGGCACTCTCCCTCTTAAGAGTGATACTTGTATATTACATTGTTACATAGCTGAAAAGAGTGCCCAAAATTGCACAGCATATTCAAGGTATTGTCTTACCAGTGATTTATAAAGAGGCAAAATGATATTTTCATCACGAGAATTTATGCCCATATTTATATATGACAAAACCTTACTGGCCTTAGCAACTGCAGATTGACATTGCATATGGCTGCCTAATTTGTTATCTATAACAATGCACAATTTTTTTTTGTGTGTTATCTCTTTAGGGTGTGAGTTGCTTCTGCATTCTTTACCTTGAAGTGCATAACTTTGCATTTCTCTACATTAAATTTCATCTGCCATTTTAGTGCCCAGTCCCCCAATCTATCTAAATCCCTCTGCAGCAAAGCAATATCCTGCTCACATTTTATTACTTTACAAAGTTTTGTGTCATCTGCAAACACTGAAACATGGCTTTCAATGCCTATTTCAAGATTATTTATAAATATATGAAATAGAAGCCGTCCCAAAACAGAAGCCTGAGGGACACCACTTACCACTTTTGTCCAGCCTGAAAATTTACCATTAATGACAACTCATTGTACTCTATCCTTAAGCCAATGTTCTACCCAAGAACAAGAATATTCATCTAGACCAATTTATTTTAGTTTGGAGACTAACCTATTGTGAGGAACCGTATCCAATGTGTTGGCAAAATCCAACTAGATCACATTCACTGCAACACCCTGATCTTTACTTCTACTTACTTCCTTGTAGAATGCAATTAGGTTAGTTTGACATGACCTATGTTTCATAAAACCATGCTGGTTATTGTTAATAACAAAGTTCTTCCCAATTATTTTCCTGAATATTATCTCTAACGGACCTTCAAATATTTTCCCAGTCACAGATGTTAAGCTCACAGGTCTATAATTTCCAGGCAAGAATTTTGAACCCTTTTTAAACATAGGAACGACATCTGCCTTCCTCCAATCCTCCAGTACAATTCCTGAAGCAAAAGAATTTTGAAAGATTAACTACAGAGGTTCACTTACATATACGTTATGTCCCTAGCTTATTCCTATAGTGGATAGTGATTATATGTATATTTTTTATTTATATGCAGAAGAAAGACTTTAGTATGCAAGGAGATTTTAGTTACTCAGGTGTGCTTGATCTACCTAGAGTGGCCTTATAATTCAGAAATACATGGAGGGATTCCTATGGAAACCAAAATAAATAATTTAGATCATTTTTTTTTCCTGTTGCTCTTTACATTTTAGATGTTGAGTAAATATGTTTATATTATTATTATTATTATTATTATTATTATAGATACTATATGAACGGGACATATTGAAGCAAAATATACTTTTGTCATTTAATAATTTCTGTTCATTGTGTTAAAATGTATTAATTTATGCAGAAATTGCCATTTGCTTTATTTTATTAAATAGGTTAAATCAGAATTTTTGTCTCTTCCACCTATTTAAAAATAGTCCACCCTTCGTTTAAATAATCTATTCATTTGTATGTTCCTTAATGTGCTTCTACTTCTTGTTCGGGAAAGTTCATTTTGGAGTTGCCGTTTTTTTTTAATGTTCCCACTTCTCAACATACCTTTGGATGTTACCTTCCTAACGGAAACAATAATGTCACTATGCATTCACTGAGCAAGACTTGTAGTTTTTCAGTGTCACATTTTCTGCCTCATCAGCTTAACAACAATGCACCAATTTTCCTGCTGAGAGATACAATAATTACATTTTCCTGTATTCAGAAAAATGCAGCCGCTGTGTGTAGGAAATCCAAGAAACTAGACTGTCTGCAGACAGGATTGACAGGAATTGTGAAGGAAAGGGTATAATGGCATTGAAATTCTGACCTTCAGCATTTGAAACCAGATGCATGACCTGCATATGACTTCTTTTGTTCCAGTAATAAAACTCTTTCTCTAAGGTTTTGTTTTTTGGTTTTTGTTCGTAATGTTCTTTGTATTTGATAGAATTATCCAAAAGACATCAATTGTTTTTAGACATATCAAACAGAAGTAGGAAGGCAAATTTCAGATGCAGTGGGAAGTCCAATTTTCCTCTCCTAAGAAGCCCAGAGTGGGATAACACAAATATTCCCCCAAGGATAGTTAAGAGATAATCCCCAAAAAACAGAAACAATCCACAGAAGAGAAGTCCAACCCTCAGACCTGGATGTGTTTCCCCAACAATTGAATCAAAGACCTTAACTGTTCTTGCTCCACAATCTTCACATGCACACACTGAGCCTTGGGTAACTCATTACTATGAAAATAACATTGTGACCAAGAAAAAGTTATGTCTACTTAGTACATTGTGATTTTTATGATTTCATGCAAAGTTATGAAAATGACAGCCTTAAAGGGACACTGTATGTATTTACTTTATCTCATTAAAGGGGTATAGTGTCTAGAGTCTCCTGGCGCTGTCCTTCTATTCAGCGTTAAACCGTTTTTAATGTTTTAATGCTAAACAACTGTACCCAAATTTTGCTGCTCTCTGTGCTGCTTGGACTAACACAGAAGCATTAGCCTTAACAGAAATGGGCAGCTGTGGCTGGAATGCAGTCCCCCTTTACCCTCGGTATGTGTTTGTTTGTTTGTTTTTCTCATTAATGAACTCTTTAACTCTCCAAGACATTTAAGGATATTTTATGCTGTAATAAAAATGTTTGGTGCATAAATAATCACTTTTGGGGAATTTAAGTCAAATTGTGTGGTCTTACAGCTAGAAGTGAGTGCTGTATTTAATATAATTGGTGTGTTTAAACTTCATTTGGTCCCAGATGATGAGGTCATCACTCAGGTAACATCGTCAGAAGCTTTTAGAAATCTTTGTGACAACTAGTGGTTTAAGGAGTAACAATTAATGTCAGAGGAGACACAGATCTCTCCTACACTGCTTCCTGTAGTTTTTTGTAAAGGGACAACAGCTCACCTCTTGCTCATACGTTAACTTGGTTTTCACCTAATAGATATGATGTATTTTTTTTACATTTCTCAAATTCATTTAGTTTCCATTAAAAAAAATCTAATTTGTTGTTTTGTGCCGCATAAGCCTACATCCTTTGCCACAACCCCCTTTCAAGTAAAAGGGTAGATCTGTCAAAGTGTCTTCTATTTTTGATCTCCAATCTATTCATATTTACTAAGTTGTTTTAAAAATGGTCCAAAAAGTGATTGATGAAACAAGTTTTATTCAAGATCAGGTGAATGGCTGTGTGTGCTGTTTACATGAGGAATAAATGGAAACTGGATGCACAGTGGAAAGAAGGCAGGCCAGTGGAGGCAGTGTGGTGCTCTGGGAAATATTCTTCTGGGAAACCTTGGGTCCTGGCAGTGGTATCACCTAGCTAGAAATTGTTGCAGACCATGTACACCCCTTCATGGTAATGGGGTTCCCTGATTACAGTGGCCTTTTTCAGCAGGATAACGCATCCTGCTACACTGCAAAAAGTGTCTAGAAATGGTTTGAGGAACATGACAAAGAGTTTAAGGTGTTGCCTTGGGCTGAATATTCACCAGATTTCAAGCCGATTGAGCATTTGGGGAATGTGCTGGAACAGCAAATCATATCCATAGAGGATGCCAACCTCGCAACTTGTAGGACCTAAACAATCTGCTGCTAAATTCTTGGTGCAAGATACCACAGGACAGACGTCTTGTGTAGTCCATGCCTCAACGCATCAGTGCTGTTTCAGCAGCATGAGGGCAGGTGGTTTTAAGGTTGTGGCTAATCAGTTGAATACCATATGTGTTCACTTTTAGTAAATAACCTGTGTAACTGTTTTTTGGCCTGTTTTTTGACACTAATAAAAGCATTAGCCTTTTTAGGATCCCCACACCCCCAAGTATTCTTTTTAGGAAGCCAATAATGAGACCATTTAAGCCATCAAGATGAATGGAGATAGTTTGGGGTAACTTTGCAATCAGCTAATGAGTTCAAACATTCTAGATAGTAATATCATTTAGGCTATTCATTTGTTAACATATGTATCATTGTCAATGGATCCAATTAGAATACACTAGTTATGGTACATGCAGTGCTGTGATTTCATATGATTTTCCTGTTGCAATAATTGAATGACATTAATTCGATGGTTGTCCAGAATCCTTCTTGGTGTTTGAAAGCACTGTTTGGAGTAATTGTTCAAACCTCATGTTGATAACACTGTAAGCTTTGTTTGAAGAACTGTCGGGCTGCTAATGTGCTACATTACATACAGTAAATATCTGACAACACTGTACAAACTGAAAGAGATTACACAGGTTAAGTGGATAACAACAGCTCTTTACCTTTCTTATTACATTAGACTTAAACAAGAACTCATCAGCTCGTGCACCATAGTGGCAAATAGATATGTTTTGGCAATCAAATCTGCTTATTTCATGTGTATATATTTGAGGAGAGCTTTATAATCTCATAAATAATATTCACTTTGTATTTTATGTTCCTCTGCTTATTTTGGACCTAATGGTGCATTTCTGTTTGGGCTGTGAACCGACTGGTATAAACATGTCATTGTTTTTGTTGTACTGTGTATCTGCAATTAGTTAAGTCAAATTTTTCAGGCATAGTATAATAAAATCATAATAAATGATCTCACCTGAGCATTTGATTTATACTCATTTAGTTTTACAGGGAACTAATAGTACACATTTACATAGAGATGCAGTACAGCAGTATATAACACTTAACATTTTTAATATGTATTATTCATTTTATGTTTAAAACAGAATTTTGTTAAGATCAATTTTGTTAAGTCATATATAATCCATATGTCTCCCACATCACCATGGACCCAAACCTAAATTAATCTCTTTGCTACAATCCACCTCGGCTCTCCTTTACATCCCTCATTTTCTTGCCCACATCCACAGTTTTACTTTAAAAGACCTTGTTCTTTCCCTCAATGATACACACCACCTTATTACTTCTGCACATCCCTAGATTCCTTTAACAGCCATCCAATCCATAGTTTTTTCCTTCTTTCTGTTCTCTATACCACCTTTCCATCCCCAGACACATGCTCCTCACAAGTATTCTAAATTCCCCACTCTACCACTCCAGATATATTGCCTGCAGCCTTTGCAAGACCTCCCAATGCAGTCCAATCAAGTCTGTGCAAGATAGGTGCTCTGGGAAATTGCATGCCCCTTGTTTGGCTCCACTGAACTAACCAAACCAGGAAGCAATAGGACTAGTTTCCTAAGCCTAAGGTTGTAACAAGGTTAATTAATTTTGAAAAATTGCAATTTCTCACTTTTTTGTAAAAATAAAAAAATATGGACACATTCTTTACACATTAATCACTTCACCAGGCTGAAGATCTCTAAGTGTCTGGAGTGTCCCTTTAAAGCACAGGATTTACGTTTGCAGTCTTTCTTACCTGCATGATTTATGGAAGTTCTATTTTCAACCAAATTACACTTTAGCTTTGGAGTTTTGGTCTATAATATCTAATAACATAACTCACTGCGGAAAAGTGTCAACATCAATGCTTACTAAATGAATGGGCAAATATCTGCCACAAATGAATATCTTTTTCTAGCTCCTGCTTAGTTTTCAGCCATAAGTCTTGATTTAACATTCTTCATGAAGTCATGATGGACCTTTCCAATGCAGCCCTGAAATTAATATTCTCCACTTAAAACTGCAAAGATAATCCTTAAAACTGCTTCACTCCTAGTTATAAGCTGTTCAGGACTAACCATCTGTCAAATGCGTTATTTCACTGTTGCAGCCACATTTTGCACAGCTTTCTTAGTAGACTAGAAGTTTGAGGGTGTTGCTTTTGTGTTTTCTGAGCTTAAAACGATGGGCCAATCAGAGCCCATTCCAAGATCAAACCTGCCAAAAAAGTAAGAAATCTTTCCTATTTGAATACATAATTTTCCAGCAATCAAGAGACTTTGGAGACATGGAACTCAAAATGAGATAGTTCAGCTATGGCTGCTCCAATTGGTGGAGTTAATTGTGCAACAGATTATGGAAACTCCTCACCCTCATAGGTCTTAGAAGATATATGAAAGAGATGACTAGAAATGTGTTTAGTGCCAATACTATTAGGTGTATAGTGCCAATGCTATCCTATTAAGGTGTGGTAGTGCGGACATGCCTGACTCTGTCCATAATAATGTTTGGAGTTCTGGGGTTGCACCAAATTCGAGATCTTCAGGCTTTCCTTCATCTCAGATATACTACACAATTACCACAGACAAAACTAGTAATATTGAATCCATGCACAATGGAAATATTATGGCTCCATGATAAAAAAATCCTATGTCTGGCAAAAACATATTTTTCAGGTCCTATCCTGAAATTACATTCAAGTAGAAGAATCCATATACATATATACCTTTGTTCTATTGCTTCCAACAGATAATATATTTAATAGGAATTTGCAGTAATTTAGAGTTCACTTTGGACAAAATCATTAAAGTACCAGTGACAGGGATGGGTGCTTTGCCAATAAACATACAAGGTTATTCACTAAAGTGAGAATTGTTTGGAATTCAAAGCGAATTTCAAATTTAACCCCTTAAGGACACATGACATGTGTGACATGTCATGATTCCCTTTTATTCCAGAAGTTTGGTCCTTAAGGGGTTAAGGACAAAACAAGCTGAAATGGAAGCATGCATAACTTAATATTTCCAGTTTGGCTATTTTGGCCTTGAAGGGATAGTGTAGGCACTTTAACAACAAATTGAAGTTGTTATAGTGCCTGTAGCCTGCCCCCATCCCCATCCTACCCCCAAAGCTCAATATTAAACAAATTAAAAGCCCTTGGAAGTGCCTCCAAGCCCTCTGGTCATGGGAGTCGGGAATCTTACTTCCCAACTCTTATACATTAACATACTGTGATGTCACGCATACATGCCCAGTGTCATCACGGTCGGTCATAGAGAATCATTTAATAAAATTAATGATTCTCATGGACTACACTCTATGAAGGAGTGCAGACGCCTTTTTTCCCTCCAAAATGATACAACCCGAGGTAGAGGTCACGACAGCTCAGAGGGAGACTAAGCATTGAACTCTTTTTACCAACTACATATTTAATAATCTGCATTCCAAAGTAATGTGTATAAGAAGACTGTGTTCCATTACCTAGTGCATATTGCTCCAGGATTCAGAGGGTTAAGCAAGTAATCTTAAATGAACCGTGTGAGCGACATGTGCCCGCTTGCTCAGTGTCAGTGTTTTTTTTGCATTCCTCCACTACAGCGTGCACCAGCAGGTTACTCAGTGTAAAACATATGTTTTCTATGCCCAGCCTGGAATGCAAATGTTATGATTTATACGCAACTAATGAGTCTAAATAGTGCATTAACTTTTATACTTTATGTTTTAACACTGTAAAAGTCCTGCTAGATCATGCTCTGCCGTTTGTAGTTTGCTGGGCCGCTTGTAGCGGTTCCAAAATTCTAATTGTATGATATGTTTGAGCAGAAAAAGGTTTCAGATTCCAGCAGGATGCTATGTCAACACCAAAGTGGACTGGAACTAGTGAGTTCTCACACATGCATATCTCGATTACATTTGGGCAGTTTAAAGAATTTCACACTGAGTTTATATGTCAAGGGAAGGCTGTTGTAGCCATATTGAAAGATAAGCAGTCTCTCTATAGATTTATTGATATACTTTGCACCTGTCTCGTCCCCATTGCAATGATATGTGTTCCGGGAATGGCTAATGAAAGAATTTGGGAGTGGTATTAGAAAGGAGCTGTATGTAATGAAGAATATATTTTTGTCATTTAATAAAGTGGGTTATATAGAGTATATACATTTTTTTCATTAGTATTTAAAGATGCACTAAATCTCTTTGAGATAATCAAATAATAAGAAAGACTGCGCCTAGTCTAAAGATAAAAAGCCGTGCACTTTTTTATATACATTCTAGCTTAAGCTGTGAGCCTAACCCGTCATACTTCAGAGGGAACATGCTGGCTTTCACTGTCACTGACAGACAGTCCTGGCTGCTGGCTGTGATGGGCACAGTTTATAAGTAATTAAAAAAAATGGCCACCTATACTATTGCAGTCAATTCACTGGGGGCTGCCTGGCGCTACCTCTAATTGGTTGCAATATTTGCTGAATATTTTCTTCTTCAATCTGACAAAATTTCTAGCAATGCTGAGTGCACCATAACATATACCTGCAAAGATAGAGGTCATAACACTATCAAAAAGGAAAACACAGTTAAAATTTAAATGTAAGGTTACTTTACAAATTTAATTTCATTTATAAAAGAAAAACATTTTCTACTACTCCATCCCTTCTCCAAATTCATATGAGCAGGGCCATCGTCGCCTCTTGTTTCTACATGCTGAAATGTTTTTTGTCATAATTTACCTGCACATTTGACTGGCCATTGCACAGAATGTGCTCATAATTTATTTGTTTTCACCAATATGCTAATGTTTTTGTTTTAAAAGCTCCGTTAATTCTTCCTCCTTGGTACTTGTATACATTTGATTGGTTTATGTCTACAATATCACTTCTTCGAGACGTGTTAAAAAAAAATACACAGATTTACTCAATAAGCTGTCAATATTTGCTCAACCATAAAATAAAAGTAAAGATTCAGAGAGCAAGATTAAGTGGAAGTACTCACGTTAACACACCTTACAATAATGAATTAATTTAAAGGGATACTATAATCACCAAAATAACATAACAGTAATGAAGCAGTTTTGGTGTATCGATTGTGCCCCTACAGTCTCACTGCTCAATTCTCAGCCATTTAGGAGTTAAATCTTTTTTTTTTAATATAGCCCTAGTCACACCTTGCACAGCACTTGCTAAACATCTCCTGAAAAGGAACCTAGATAATCTAAGTTCCTTTAATACGCAGTCTGTTTAATCTAAAATTTATAGCTTTAAGACCCTGCAGGAGCCTCCTGTGTGTCATTAAAGTTTTTTTTAAAGAGAAGTAGATAAAAACTTCAAAACAAAGTTAACATCTTTTTCATGCAGGTTGTGTGCGTCACAGCGAAGGGAGTTGTGGCTAGGACTGTATGAACAGAAACACAAGTGCTTTAACACCTAAATTGCAGAAATACTTCTGTAAGACTGCAGTGGCATGATCTATACACCAAAACTGCTTAATTATGCTAATGTTGTTTTGATGCCTGGAATATACCTTTAAGTACATAACAACCTAAGTTGCAGCCTGGGCATATGGATTCAAAACTTTTGGGAAATTTTCATAAACATGATAGTTATAACATCATTGCTGTAAGCAGGACACTTTCTCCCCAATTCTGCTGTAAATTAGTTTCATGGTGGCCAGTCTAGCATGGAAAATACACATAATAGTGACAAGTTGTTGATGAAAAACAGAGCAAATTCTAATAATACATTTGAAGTGACCATTTCTCTATGGCTGAGTTCCTTTGCAGAAATTACTCTATGTTTAGTCTACTGAATCATCATTTTGTTTGAAGAGATTTTCATCTTGAAATAATTAAAGGTAAATATATAAACATTTGGTAAACACAGAAATTGCACTAGAAAGCGAACAACTCTCAGTGTTTTGGTTCCTTATAAGGCAGCAATGTGTCTTTTGTTACATATATCATGTGGATTAGGCTGTGCAATCAGCGTTTACATCTTTCATCGCTAACCTCCCATGTCACATAAAATACACATAGCTAAGCAAATCAATTGAAAAGGTCCTAATGACTTTCAGCTAAAACCACAAATGAAATAATGAATTAAATTGGTTATCTTTTATGAAGATTTGGAAAAATATATATTTGTATAAAAAAAAAACAGGTCAGATTACTAACATTCAAAACACTATTACCTACTTATCATTATAGGAATAATTAGGTTTGTGTTTCCTTAGAAATGTGGCATGTCATTTTTAAAGCTAATAAACTGGACCATTTTTGCAGAGCCTTTCATTATATATTTAGCATTTTGATAATATCTACATAACCCTGAATATAAAGCATCACACACAATTTTGATTATATTCCATTGGCATTGCCATAATTTGGGTTTGCTTTGCTGGTAATTGAATTTGGAATATTTACTTTACTATATCAACGACACCAGGAAGCTATTATATCAAGATTTCGGTTAGTCGGCTGTCCTTCGTCTTTTTAGTAGTGATTGAATTGATACACATCATAAAGTGGCTCAAAAACATCACATTTCTCTCTAAAATGTCATCACATGCACATTCTATAGTATACAGGTATTACAGCATGACTTACATTTTTGCTAAAAACATAATCCACAGTTAGTTTTAAAATATACATAGTTTTCAGCAAGTCTATTCAAACATACTATTGCTACTGTGTAACATAAAAATGGTAAAGTTTTAGTCACAAAGTGGAAATTTGAGTGTCAAAACCAATATTTACATTGTATATAGAGTATTTTTGGCGTTGTACTCCTAATGTAGTGAGAATTATACACCTAAGGGCAGAATGATGCATTCGTGTTCACTATGGAGAATTAATGTTGTTACAAAGAAGATCTTTTCATTTTATTATTATCAGAAAGGGTTGGATACGTCTGAAAATATAGTGAAATTCAAAGCCCTTTTGTCATGTTTAAAATACATTTTACATGGCATCTTACTTTAAAGTTATGGTTTTGTTGCTGTTTTACAATTTTTTTTCAAAGAAATGCATGAAATGGTAGTGTAATAATTATCTCTTCATCTGCATTATCGCTAGTGCTTTAAGAAAACACAGCTAATGAGTCTAAATAGTACATTACCTTTTATACTTTATGTTTTACACTGTAAAAGCCCTGCTATTTCATGATCCACCATTTGTAATTACGATGTAGAACACTAGGGCACTAAAGACACATAAAAGAAAAAAAAAGAAGGAAAGTGAATGGCGCTTACACAGTAAAACAAGAGCACAGTTGGAGTGGAAAGGGTGTTCCCCAACACCCTAAAATCAAGTAATAGAAAAGGGTACTAAAAGCAACAGGTGCCAAATACACACACCACTCCCTGTGTATCAAAACAGGCAATAATAATACTTATACATGTACAGGTACATATAGGAGATGGTCCATGTAAAAACCTATAAAGATAAAAAATAGTACATAGTATAGCCTGTATATACAAAAGAAGGAAATATGGAAGTGATTGAATACACTCACGGATTTCAGAGCCGTGCCAGGCTCTGTATATGGTGCCCAAGGGTGCCTCAGAAGGCTCTGTGGAGAATCTTGAATAATATCCCCCAGAAGTAGGAAAAAACAGCAGCAGAAGGATGAATAAAAAATAATAAATTTATTGTAAGTAAAAATTAAAAATTAAAATAGTAACTGTGCAGGTCCCATATGGTGACACACAGAATCACAGTCATGCAGACGCGTTTCAACTCAGTCCGAGTTTTCATCAGTGCATAAAACATCCATCCACTGATGAAAACTCGGACTGAGTTGAAACGCGTCTGCATGACTGTGATTCTGTGTGTCACCATATGGGACCTGCACAGTTACTATTTTAATTTTTACTTACAATAAATTTATTATTTTTTATTCATCTTTCTGCTGCTGTTTTTTCCTACTTCTGGGGGATACTATTCAAGATTCTCCACAGAGCCTTCTGAGGCACCCTTGGGCACTATATACAGAGCCTGGCACGGCTCTGAAATCCGTTTGGAAATAGCAAAGTGCTACTTGTACTTCTTGCCCTATAACTTTCCAAAAAAAAGCTAAGAACATGTTAACATTGGGTATTTCTAAACTCAGGACAACATTTTGAAACTATCTAGCTACCTATGTTTTTTGGCGGTTGTAGATGGGTAACATATTTAGGAGGTCAAAGTTGGAAAAAGTGTGGGTTATTTTACATTTTTTCATTATATTTTTAAAAAGTTTTTATAGTAAATTATATGATATGATGAAAATAATGGTATCTTTAGAAAGACCATTTAATAGCGAGAAAAACAGTATATAATATGTGTGGGTACAGCAGTAAGAGGAAAATTACAGCTAAACACAAACACTGCAGAAATGTAAAAACAGCCCTGGTCCCAAACTGTAAGAAAATTGAAAAGTGGTCTGGTCACTAAGGGGTTAAAGATGCACCTGAGCTGCAGTTATGCATGATGATTACTTATGCTGTCATAGTAACACACATGCACATAAATATTTCTGCATATATATGAGTAAATTAAAGTTTTAGAAATAAGAACATACTAACTAAAACATCAGTTATTCCTAAAACACACCTCCTTATGGTATTTCATTTTATTATAAATAACATGACATTGTATAACCCTGTAGAAGATTTAAAGCTTATGTCTAAAATTTTAAATCATGCAGTGTCAGCAGAAGAAATGTAACCCATGACTAAGTTACGAATATTAGGTCAACTTTGAGGCTTTTTAAACACACCCAGCATGCTGAAGTCAGCAAAAGGATATTAGGATGTAGTCACATTTCCTGATTTTGGTGATTTCTTAAGACTAATTTTTAATGAAGAAAATAGTTTTAGCAAACTTAACAATTGAACTATAGGTTTACACCATCACCACAGGTAATTTCTAACAATACTCAGTGCCATCCTTTTTCAATTTAGTCATGGACAAACTTGCATTTGTCATCATTTACATCTCTAGGTGACAAGACATCAATCATGGTAAACAAAATCAATGCTGTACACACTCTTTCTTAATCGTTCCTCTAATGCACAAAAACTGATCTTCCCACTGACTCACAGACACTCTGTACACATCCAGAAATTATTACCCCTCAAATATAAGTATCCACCCTAATTTTAACTTCAAGCTTAATATTCTATTTGGAATGATGCATTTAAACAAAGGAGTCTAATGCCTTGGTCTCCTGTACATCCAAAAGTCACTTTCCTGTACTAATGCTGTTTGACATCTCTCTGCTGAATTTGGCATTGCTAATCACCAATAGCTTCCTGCTCAGTTCTATGAACATATGGTTTCTTTCAAAAACATGATATACTGATTCAATTGTTCTTTTAATTAATTTCATAATTTTGAAATCACATCTATATCTTCAATGCTCACCTTTACTTCTCTACTCGTGGTCCTTTATTATTTTTCTATGTCACATTGCTAACTGATACATTAGTAACTGCTTTGCTGCTATTTCCAAATATAAAACTATTTGCTAGATTGAACCAATAATCTTCTCTATTAAAACTATTGTTTATAATTCATCCTTGTAATATATGTCATAAATAAATGGACACAATGGCTTAGCTCCATACTGTGTCACCTCCATCTTAGCACTATAGCCCATCTCCACTTAGTTAATGCTCAAGACATAGATACAGACTGTTACTACCTCCCAAACTTTCTTCCCATTCCAAAACAACTTTTACTGGTTCACACCTTGAAATGCAATTAAATGTTTGATTTTCATGCCCCCCATAACTATTCAAAGTACTAGTTTCCTTTACTCTTAGAATATCCTTGCACCTGGAACTCCTCCTCACCCTTTGTAAAGACCATCAGATGCTTCCTCAATACACATCTGTTCAAAAAGGCCTGCATAACTTTACATTGAGTTTTGTGAATATCACAAGATAATTTTTTTTAATTTTTATTAAAGGACCACTCTAGGCACCCAGACCACTTCAGCTTAATGAAGTGGTCTGGGTGCCAGGTCCTTCTAGGGTTAACCCATTTTTTCATAATTATAGCAGTTTCAGAGAAACTGCTATAATTATGAATGGGTTAAGCCTTCCCCCTAATCCTCTAGTGGCTGTCTCATTGACAGCCACTAGAGGCGCTTGCGTGCTTCTCACTGTGAAAATCACAGTCAGAAGACGCCAGCGTCCATAGGAAAGCATTGTAAATGCTTTTCTATGAGACCGGCTGAATGCGCGCGCAGCTCTTGCCGCGCGTGCGCATTCAGCCGGCGGGGCGTAACGGAGGCGGAGAGGAGGAGGAGAGCTCCCCGCCCAGCGCTGGAAAAAGGTAAGTTTTTACCCCTTTCCCCCTTCCAGAGCCGGGCGGGAGGGGGTCCCTGAGGGTGGGGGCACCCTCAGGGAACTATAGTGCCAGGAAAACGAGTATGTTTTCCTGGCACTATAGTGGTCCTTTAAGTACAGCACAAATTACATTTGCAACACCTGGTCTACTTCCAGGGGAGATTCATGCCTGTGATAAATATTTCCCTTGTATTAGGCTTTGGCATCAAAATAACATGTGGACACAATCGACATAGAAAAATGAGCCAAATCTGGTTCATGCAAGATGCATAAATAATGTGCGGGTCATTAAAGAATAAACAAATTAATAATGTTTAGTGATTATAAAAGGACTATAATGCTGTAGTCAGGATCAATTATAATTTATATCTGATAGTAACTTTTTTTAATTAGCTTACATATATCATTTTTGCTTTAATTAATTTCACATTTTTATATATTATTATTATTATTATTATTATTATTATTGTGTGTCCTTGTCTGTCCCTCATATATGTCTGTTTCTATACTGTCCTCTGTTTATAAATGCTTACACTTTCTTACATTTTATCCACGTTTCCCATTTCAGTTCCAGTATGAGTTTCACAAAGCCTCATTGTTTTCTCTCCATTTCTTTATTTCTTCTATCTGACATTTCTCCTCTTATAAATTCCACATCTGATTACTTGTTAATGACTATTTATCATTTACACCTGTTTTGTTTTGGGTTTTTTGGCATCTGCTACTGCTGCCATTCAGATTTCTCTTCTTGGTTTTCCTCTCTCCTGATTTCCATCGCTAAACTGATTGCCTCCTCAACATTTTACCTTATTACAACTAATCTGACCACATTACTTTCCCTTTTTCTTTCTCTCTCTTTCTTTCTCTCTTACCTCCCACATATCAACCAGACACCTAGTTGTCTCTTTCCAATTGCCAACATTCATTTAATTGAACAACTGGGTCTATTCTGTTAGGAATACAACCATATTGGTGCCCATTACCCCTTGTGAGGGTTTACTAGGTGAGTATTACTTACCTCTACTCCTACACTGCACTGGTTTCACTGCAGCAACTTCACCACTCTAGCTGAGATCACAAGCTTGATGATGTCAGTCAATCCTATCCTTCCCAAGCACAGGAAGGCCAGTGGGTATTCTTGAAAAATTGCCATGCTGCACCAATCATATGTTGCTATAGGAGCAGCATCTGATTGAGGAATAAGTCTGACTTGGTTCTCATTGCAGAAACACCCCTAGTGGCTGTCAGGAAAATATTTTTTAAAACAAATTTAACTCTACAATGGAAAAAAATTGCAATGTTTTCCATTGCAGAGTTAAATCTAAAGGGCCACTGCACCCAAACCACTTCATTGAGATAAAGTGTTCTGGGTGCCTTTAGTAGTCCTATAACATTATTGTCACCAAGTTTTCTTTAAGCTGCAAATAAGCACATTAAATTACATTCAGATTTTCTTGTGCGTTATATTCTTGTTTATGTGCCTATTTACACATATATTGTACAAGGAAATGTAGCCCATTATCATCCCTTAAAACATCTTCATCTAAAACATTTATTGGTTATAATAAGGAATATTATATTTTTGCTTGATAAAATATATATTGTCGCTTATCTGAGATTTGGTGTCTTAGATGAACTCTACCTAATTAGAACTAGAGTTTTTGAGTTTGTATAGGAATGGATTAAGATCCATATGACTTATCAACTTCTCCACCAGAGGCATATTGCTGTTTGCAGTAATGATGGACCTGGCTATGGCCCGGCAGGTGTTTCATGTTTTCTAGTTCTGATCATGTTATCTGTTCACAGTTGACGTTTGAGAAACACACAGTGAAAAAAAAAGTCTATTAAGCTGGATATTGTTTTACAACTCATTTGTTTTGATCTTCATTTTGCAAGCTGGTTCTCAAAACATCACGACTCACTCTTTAGAACGTAATCCTCTTTGTAGCACTTAAACAGTTTAATGCTCTACCAACTGTATCACATCTTTCGCAGACAAACCTCTGTTTTGGTCCTAATGATATCCATATACTTTGGTAGACTAATACAATTACTAAAAAGTATATAATACAAAATGGTAACCCAAACAAGTATAAAAATAACACAAACTAGAAAATTCATGAAAGGAGGAAAACAAAAGAAGTATGAGAAGATTTAACAGAAAGTCATTGGAGCGATGAAAGGGTGGTGGCTAAATGCATTAGAGAGTTCAAAGCTGATAAGAAAAACAAACAGAATGATAGTTGATCTGTTTGGAAACTTAAAACATGAAAAAAAAAAACTAAACTAAAAAAGAAATGACTAATGGACACCGTCTCGTAAACAATTGATCTTTAAGAGTTTTTGTTCTGTGCAAATGTCTGGAACGTAGTAAATGACCAGTTTTCTATCAAAAACATGATTTAAAAAAAAAACAATGATATTTCAATGTTACATACAGAGTGAGCCTAAACTGGTATAATAATACTTAAACAAAAAAATAGCAAAGAAAAAAAAAATCAATATAAACTCTCTAAGACCGTGCTCCTAATAATGCAATAGATGCTATAAATAGTTAGTTTGCAATTCCCCAAACATTTTAAATACAGTTTATAGCATTAAATCTATATATAAATTAAAAATAACTAAAAGGGATATATGGACCCAAAACCACACATAACACTGTATGAAGAATCTTCTTAAACATATGTAATGCCCAAAACGTATGTTGCTGCCTTAGAGAAAAAATGTCCTTGGTGGACTATTGTGTCACTGTTTAGTTGATGTGCTTAAAAAGCGCAAAACAGACAAACCAAAAAGGGGGCTTCTATAGTGAAGTAAGTTTATTTGAGGTAAAAAAAATACAAATATAATTATAGTAAATAAAAGTCAAGGTGCAATACTTGTTAAAGGCAGAGAAAAATTAAAATCCAAAATAAAACCTGTGTATACGATACAAGACTGTCCCCTCTGGCTAAAAACCTCCCTCCCCATGTAGTATACTCACAAGATAATGTGAGCTGAACACAAAGACCCTGTGTGCTGCAAAATACAGCCACTCGGCACCTGCAGTTCCGTGCTGATCCTAGATGATAGAAGCAGGGTCACAAGGGAAGGAATACTGAGCTATAGGCCCGGTAAGTGCTGCAATCCGTATTGTATTTGGAAATGCTTTGGAGCCGGTATAGAAGTTCCGTCGGCGGTGCACCTTTTTGTACCGGGAACTGAGTGTTCGGTATGCCACAGGGGACGAGCGTGTGAGCAGATCGGTGATCGTTCGCTCCTATGTATTTTGCTCGTATGCACTCACTTGTTCAGGGAGCACAAGCCATATATTTTAATGTTAAATATCATCGTAAGTCAAATTAGATAAGTACCTTAATTTCTGGCACTTTGTTTTTTGTATATGTAGCAGCTTGAACTTCCCAAACCAGAGTCTCTTCCTTATGGTCGTATCTATTCTCACCTTGTAGAATATGTTTAAAAGAGACTTTATTTATTTTATTTGTATTACGCAATGACTGCATATGTAAGACAAGTAGTTGTTATCAGTCAACTGGTAAATTCAGGAGCAATTTAATATTCCACAACTTGTTCTGTTACATTAAAATAAAAACAACAATTCTGAGGTTTAGAAAAGCACAAGCGTTCATTGTTTTCATTGCATTTATACAAGGCAGCTTCTCTAAGGTATTTGCCTCACAAGCGATGCAAATTAACAAAACAAATGTGGCGTTTCATGTTAAAGAGACATTAATTATCAACTAAATTTCATATAACTATAAATATATTTACCAGTTGACAAATAGGGACATTATAGGAGATGTTATATTTCAACTTTCTCTAGTGCAGAGAACATTTTGTGTACGACTCCCCCTTGATTTTATTAATTAACTCTTATATTTAACTGGTAGCACAACTGGGGAGAATATTTATATGATATTTAGTTAATAATTAGCCAATCATAATAAACATTTTTGAAAGCTCCCTCTAAGATGGACAACTTCTTATTTATCAGATAGATACCTGTTATAGCAGGATTTTATCACTTTCTTTTAATATGAATATGGATATAATACATACACGATATATGCATGTTTTATTAGCCCATACACAAAAATAGACTATTTTTATTTTTCTTCTAAAGCCAATTACAAGATATATACATATTTTGTACTATTAAATATGACAAATATATCATATTTGATCTTTGGTGTTGTCCATCTAATTTAGCTTTGCTTTTTATTTTATTTTTTTAATTGTATTCTTCACTGGACACCATATTCATAGCACACAACCTTGAAAGTACTTTCAGCATAGACCCATGTCACCTGGTTGATGTGTTCTGGTGTAAAAAATAGTCCTAATTAGCTGAATGGCTGGTTAAGCATTATGAGAAATATAATCCATGTTAGCTGGGGTATTAGCCATTACTGCCATGGAGTGATAGAAAGTTCGAGCTTCTTTGTGAGTGGATCATTTTTCCGAAAGAATCAAGAGAAGATCATAGTGTTATTGCAGGTCCACAAAAACAATTAAAATAAAGCTGAATGATGGAGGATGAAGGTTAAAACATTTGTGTTCCTGAATCTGTACCAGAGAGACACTGGGCAACAATTTTATTTCTAAAATATCTGTAAATCTAGACATCTGCAAATAAACCTATCATCGTATTAAAACTGGAGTCTGCTGTGTTACACATGATAAATTCCTTTTAAATTCCCTCTTTTATGATAATGTCTGACTTACCGCATGCTTAAACCACAGTAAAAGTATACATGTATAAGTGTGTATACATAACAGTAAAAACATGCAAACTAGGCGTTTTTTTTACATATTCTATTGTGAAACGTTCAATCATTCATAAAATTTCATTGAGATTTTGCCCTAGGCTTTCAACAGAAAATTAATGATGGTAACCCGTCAAAACATTACTATAAATGTCTTGCCAATAAGTGAATTTGCACAATCTAAAGTTAGTCAACCTAAGAGGGAATGTTTGTTTTAGAAGCTTTAATACATTATGTGACTATACCGGCTCATTTCATTTCTATAATCACAATTACGTCTTAAAATGACATACTGCGAGGTATGATGTGTTTTGCTTAAGCTTTAAATAGGTAAATGTTGAAATACGTATTTTGTCTTGTCTGCAGGAAAAGACGCTGATGTTCAGTTTAATTTGTCATATTCCAAAGCATATTTATATTTTATAACCCAATGACTCTCATTCAAGATACAATATATACCATTCAGTCCTCCCAGAGAACGGAAAACGTGAAGCCTACCTGTGCTGTTTTTTATTTTACTTGTTATTTAAATATTTTACATTTATGATTATGACAGCAGAATAATTACCAAAAACCATCCTGTAAAAGCAACACTTAAGTATAGTATATATTTCCAGGTAAGTTAGACTGAGTAATAAACACAGAACAATGTTCCCAGGAATTTGTGGCACTAAGTTGACCGAGTGTCAACATAAGAAAACAATAGACTGGGAGACACCAGAAAGGGGACGTACCTCTTCAAGTCTATGTGAAATGTGTCCTGTACAGGGGCTAAGAAGGTATAACAGAGAAAGTAGAATGGATGAGAGAAGTCTGAGTACAGAATATTGAGGAAAAATTAGGGAAGGAGGGAGTGATATTGAGTGTGGGTCAAAGAGAGTGGTCTACATGGAAAATACATTAAAATATTTTACAAGTTTGTTAGGTTTGGCTAAGGCTGTATAAACCAAATAATTTAACTTCTAAATATCAAAAAATTATGCAATAAGACTGCAGGGAATGATCATATATCAAAAACACTTCATTAAGCTACAGTTGTTTTGGTACTTAGAGTGTCCCTTTAACTCCCTAATTTAACTTACACCACACTGGGTCAAAATTTAAATCAATGTCAAGCTTGAAAAGCTTTTTTAATTATATATTTTTATATAAAATAATGAATATTTTGAAATATGTTGGTATTTTAATAGTTTGATATATTGTTTTTTTAAATATGATCTATTTTTTATATTTTAATATTTAGGACATCGACACAATTCTAATCTTTTGGCTCTATACACCAACACAATGGGTTTGAAATGAAATTAGCTCTTATGTCTTTGTGTACCAGAAATAGAGATGTAAATGTTTTATGAAACACGGGCCTGCTGGCTTTACAAACCTCATGCAACTCTAATAGGGAACAAATATTACTGCTGGTTAAATGCACACAGCATACAGAGATGACTTTTCCCTTAGTGGGAATCAGTTTATGCCTTGTGCGTGACCGGTTGTCCCTTCCTGATGTAACAGAATAGAACAGTCAGGTCCATAAATATTGGGACATCGACACAATTCTAATCTTTTTGGCTCTATACACCAACACAATAGGTTTGAAATGAAACAAACAAGATGTGCTTTAACTGCAGACTTTCAGCTTTAATTTGAGGGTATTTACATCCAAATCAGGTGAACGTGTAGGAATTACAACAGTTTGTATATGTGCCTCCCACTTTTTAAGGGACCAAAAGTAATGGGACAGATTAACAGTCATAAATCAAACTTTCACTTTTTAATACATGGTTGCAAATCCTTTGCGGTCAATTACAGCCTGAAGTCTGGAACGCATAGACATCACCAGATGCTGGATCTCATCCCTGGTGAGGCCTGTACTGCAACTGTCTTCAGTTCCTGCTTGTTCTTGGGGCATTCTCCCTTCAGTTTTGTCTTCATCAAGTGAAACCCATGCTCAATCGGATTCAGGTCAGGTGATTGACTTGGCCATTGCATAACATTTCACTTCTTTCCCTTAAAAAACTCTTTGGTTGCTTTTGCAGTATGCTTCGGGTCATTGTCCATCTGCACTGTGAAGCGCCATCCAATGAGTTCTGAAGCATTTGGCGTAATATGAGCAGATAATATTACCCGAAACACTTCAGAATTCATCCTGCTGCTTTTGTCACATCATCATTAAATACAAGAGAACCAGTTCCATTGGCAGCCATACATGCCCACACCATGACACTACCACCACCATGCTTCACTGATGAGGTGGTATGCTTTGGATCATGAGCAGTTCCTTTCCTTCTCCATACTCTTCTCTTCCCATCACTCTGGTACAAGTTGATCTTGGTCTCATCTGTCCATAGGATGTTGTTCCAGAACTGTGAAGGCTTTTTTAGATGTTGTTTGGCAAACTCTAATCTGGCCTTCCTGTTTTTGAGGCTCACCAATGGTTTACATCTTGTGGTGAACCCTCTGTATTCACTCTGGTGAAGTCTTCTCTTGATTGTTGATTTTGACACACATACACCTACCTCCTGGAGAGTGTTCTTGATCTGGCCAACTGTTGTGAAGGGTGTTTTCTTCACCAGGGAAAGAATTCTTCGGTCATCCACCACAGTTGTTTTCCGTGGTCTTCCGGGTCTTTTGGTGTTGCTGAGCTCACCGGTGCGTTCTTTCTTTTTAAGGATGTTCCATACAGTTGATTTAGCCACACCTAATGTTTTTGCTATCTCTCTGATGAGTTTGTTTTGTTTTTTCAGCCTAATGATGACTTGCTTCACTGATAGTAACAGCTCTTTGGATCTCATATTGAGAGTTGACAAACACAGCAACACATTCCAAATGCAAATAGCACACTTGAAATGAACTCTGGACCTTTTATCTGCTCCTTGTAAATGGGATAATGAGGGAATAACAGACACCTGGCCATGGAACAGCTGAGCAGCCAATTGTCCCATTACTTGTGGTCTCTTGAAAAGCGGGAGGCACATATACAAACTATTGTAATTCCTACACCGTTCACCTGATTTGGATATAAATACCCTCAAATTAAAGCTGAAAGTCTGCAGTTAAAGCACATCTTGTTCATTTCATTTCAAATCCATTGTGGTGGTGTATAGAGCCAAAAATATTAGAATTGTGTCGATATCCCAATATTTATGGACCTGACTGTACATTCAGCATCTCTGAAATGCTTCCACTTGGTGCCTACTTTACAGCCACACTTTTCCCCATCAGACATTTTGTTTAACATTTATAGAAATAGGGAATTGTGACATTTAGGATTATGGGAAGGTGCAAATGTATCTATTAAAGAGGCCATATATTATAGGTTTACATTCTCTAAATATTCTCATGCGCAAGAGTACAGCACTGATGTCTGTGGAGGATCTTGCAAGACTATGGGATCCTCCATAGACAAACCCTAATATATAACACATACTACAATACAAAAGTTAAATACATAATAATTATTTTGATATAATTTAACTGTATTGGAATTTAACTGAATTCCAAAACAATCTTTATGAACATTTCATTAAAATTCTGTGTTTATGAAATGCCCATTTTTTTTATTTAGGGGATGGGGTGACAGAGGTGAACCTGGGCAAGGTCAGCTTCACTTAAGTTTAACTTCTAGTTTTAAGACAAAATAATTGCATTGGAAAAATTCTTCTATTCGGCAGATTCGCCAGCTTAAATGTTATGGCCTACATTTTTCTATTTAGTTTTCAATCCACCTTAATTCACTCTTTAGTGATTAACTTTTTTATTCTTGCAGGAGTGAAATGTAATGAATTGAAAATTAAATTGCATTAGAATATACCCCATACATTTTTGTTCATGGAAGACTGAATAGTAATGAGTTAATAATTAAATTGCTTTATTTAAGCTGTCATGTTTTGGTTATGACCGTTTAGTGAGTAAGCCACTATAAGTTGATTTGAAATAGTTCAACTGTTGTAAATATTCAGTATTAAACTGTGCTTTGCCATGTGACGTGGCAGCTTTTTGGATTATAAATCTGATTTAAGTATTTTTCTCACCTTTGGGTTTTCACCCAATTTAAGCTCCAGCTACTTTCTACTAATCAAAATTCCTAGACCTTACGTTGTTAGATTACTTAACCTTCAAGATCTCTCCCCTCTTAAAAGTATATTTCCTGCAGCTCCGGCTAAAGTATGGAGGATTTCCTACAGCTATGATCCATGTCTAGCCAAATGCAATAAATACAATGGGAGAATGTTAAAAAGTACATCAACGGCTGCTTGTTAAACTTCGGCAGACACTTTGATTGAATTTTCACCACTCTTTTTGTTAACAATCATTTTACCAGGCAGCTATACTTTTCAGATGTCTGCCATTTGTTACTGGCTAAAAGGGTAACCTAAAAGGACAGTTATAGTAGAAAGAATGGTATACTAAGGACAGAAGAGGTGTACTAACACACATCCGCACATTTATACAGGTATGAATGTGTGCATGTGTATGTCAAATTTAACCATTTTGTGAAGGTTTGCTACATTATGTTTCTTAAAGATAAAATCCAGACTGGGGATGTCTCACTCTTTTTTATATATTATATAATTTTAAAGTAATCCTTACTTTGTCTCAGTATATATTTTTACTCACTGAAATTCCAACATAGTCAATGTAAGTAATTCATAAACAGTCTATCCTTATAAAGTACTCATTTTGGAGGTGGAGGATTGACAGAACTGATTTAATTCTGCCCAGTGTTTTCCTTGGGTAGCAGTTTCTTCATGAAAATATACCAATGACACTGCTAGATTTTAATTCTGTCCCGATATTAGTTTTTAGCTGTCCATATATTATTAGTCTGACAACTAAGAGAGTTTGCATTGTGTCTAAATACAATGTGGCATTGTAGAAGTAATATGGATGCTCAAAGCTCAGATGGAACAAGATGATTTATTGATCACATCATAGCAGATGGCATTCGTTATTATGAATATATACACTAGTGTAAGGAGCTATGTGCAGAGCACATTCTTAGAGAGATACTACCCTCAGCTTCATACCTAAGCACAGAGTTATCTCGGGAATGAATAACTCTCTGTATGTTCAGGTATAGGGATGAACTAGAATTATACACTTAGGACCTTCCACAGGGTAAAAGTTGTTTCACAGATAGAAATTACATAACAAACTAGGTTAATCAATGTAGTTACTAAGGAGAACTATTTTTTGTGTCAGTTTCCAGTGAATAATAAAATAATTAGCAGTCCTTTACATTTAGTTACTAATCTTTTTATTAGCGTGGGTACTTGGGTCATAATTGACAATGTTCAACCCGAGTGGTGGACTGTCAGGTAGGCAGCATTTAGTCAAAACCCTGATCTGAATTCCAGGTCTAGATTCACATGCAGTATTCTACATTTTAATGACATAATGACTTGTTCTCATTATTAATTCTATTTTTGATCCTATTAATTGAGTAAGTACCAAATGGAACAGATCCTGTATTCTGCAAAACTATCTTTCAATGCATCTATAATTGGCAATTTAACTTGTTAAAGGTCGGTGATTAAATTGGCAATTATTCAGTGTTCAATTGATAAACTATAAACTATACATAAACTATCAATTTAAACAAACTAGATAGATGGATAGACAGATAGATAGATAGATAGATAGATAGATATTTCTTGAAATACAAGTCTCTTAATGTCATATACATACATAAAGGGAACAGTTTTGCAAGCATCCATTATAGTTGTTAAGTGAGAGCAAATCCAATCCCATTCCATTCTGATACCAATTCTATTTATGTTTCTCAATGGTGTTTTGAAGACTGTAAGCTTAAACCAAAAGCTTCATTCAAAGAAAATCCAGCCAATTTGTATAAATTACTATCCAGTGCCAATTCCCATGATCTAATCTGAAGTACTACTCTTTCTTTTACAAGCAGTTTAAAGAAGGATTTTTGTGGAGCAATGCTTTTTTATTTAACAAACAATTTTGTTCATAGATATCTATATGCATATTAATTTTTATAGAAGACAAGTTGCTAACATTAACGCATAGTTTAAAAAAAAACAACAAAAATCAGGCCTTGTTATACAGCAAATATGATTTGCTTGCTCGGGGCAAATGACTAGCACATTCCAAAGAAAGGCCAGAGGGGATTCATCTGTCTCCTTGTCTCTTTGAATCTACTGTATCTGTGCCTTTCTCTCAGTTTCTCTATATATTCTATATATAGTATTTACTGTATTTTTAGTATATAGTCATCAACCATTCTCTTGAGAAAAGTTTACAAAATGTGCTTAAAGGATATGAGCTCACTGTACATCTTTGCCAGATAGTCTTATGCAGGGTTTATCACTAAAGTCCAAAGCTGTCTTTGAGTGTGAAAACCTAGAGTAAATCCCCAAGATTTTAGTAGGGCCTAGAATGAACTGACCTATTAGATGTTCACCTCACATGTTACCCTACCAAGCACTAGCATATAACCGTTGGAAAAGACTTGTTCTAGGTAAATTATATCAATGTGTATAAACCCTAATTTCCTTTTAAACCTGTTTTTCACCCATGAGCTGTTCTGTTACCAATACATTGGATCCTTCCTTACTGAACTCCGTAGGGCATACTATTTTTACATCATTTTCATTAACCTGTTCATGTAATTAAGTCTATGTATTTGTTTATGTCTATCATCAGTCTCCACAGTCTCCACAGTAACTTCTATTATGTACAAATATTTTTATTGTTCAGTAAAAATAAATAAAAATTCTGAGCATAATGGCTCTTGCAATGTGTTTGGCTGTTGTTAATAATTTAACTCATTTCATTTAATTGATGCACAATATCACAGAAATAATTTTCCCCTTCATTTATATTTACCATTGGGGGCTAGAATATATTACGTACTCAGAAACTCTATATACTCTGCTACAACCAATAAAATCTGCAGTGGATGTACCCTTGTGTGTCCGCACCGGCCTTTCTACTTTGCATTTGAAAGAGCGGCTGAGTAAACACCACTTTGCTTTATCTCTCAGCATTTTCTAAGGAGAAAATGGTGCATGCGCACCTGGAGACCAAGGCTGATGTCAGTGTACAGTGAATGTGCTGGCAAGCAAAGCAGAGTATTTTTCAGTCGGTCAGGCATATGCTGCTGACTGAGGGACAGTTAAATTGCAATGCTCAGGTAGAGAACGTGGAACTTAATAGTTTTCCTTTAAGCCATAATAGCCATGTTTTATAATTCAAAAATAAATTATAAAGCTTGCAAATCCAATCTTCAGTTAATTAATTAGCGAAAAAACTGCTCAAAATGATTGCAAATTGGGCATTGATATGCAAAAGATATTTCACTGAGCACTGAACACCGCTGTTTCTAAGGGCATTTTAGCTTTGGAAAATACCTTTTAGACTCAACAGTGAGAGCTTTCATTGTTTAAATTTGAATTAATATTTTCTGGTCGCTGGGTTACATTTCACTCTTGACCTGTCATTTCAGCAGAACTTTATATACAGTGTATAGAATAGCATGTAGAATACCGTGTATAAAATAGGAGTGTATAGAATAGCAGTGTATAAAGTAGAAATTTATTATTTCATTCCAGAAGCAAGTGTTTGATAAATGTGTAAGGATTAAACATATCTGCTACAAGACCCCACAGCTGCACATAATTCTTTGTAATAACTTGAATGTCTGGTCTATATCTTATAGTTAAACTATCTTGGAACTATGCAGAATTTGCAACAACCTCTGATGGTGACATTGCCACTGATTCAGTGGTTGAGGGGGCAGACAAAGGTGAGATTTACTTACCTGAACCTGTCCCACACCATTTTCACCTGGTAGGCCCTCTTCAGCTCCTGACGTTTAAGCACTGCTGTAATCTTTTATTTATTTTTTAATACTTTGTTTTGACGTGCAGTGGGATCTCACAACATAATGAATAAAACAGAGGTTAACCTGCACAGAGGTATAAATGGTCAGCATGAGTGAAATACAGAGTGTATCCTCTACACACCAGCAAACACAGACAATATAATAAGCTTAAGAGTTTGCGACTGCACATTTTGTATATAGGTATGAGTAGGTCAGCATCTCAGATTCAAGAATCGGTTAAGAGGGAAAGAAACAATATACTTAAAAACATGTTGTCGTCAATTCCGCAATGCGAGATTGATTATTTAAAACATAAAAGATAACAGATTGTGCCCACTGGCTTTGTGAGGATGGAACCCTGTAACAGATCGCCTGGCACCCCGAATGGGTACCTCCGTTGAAAGATGCTCCTAGCGCTTCCTGAGGACTCCAAGCACTGCAGCAGACACCACAATCACCGAACCAGAGAAGCGTATACCTTCTCTCAAGCATAAGAATGCTGTAGACAGTTGAATAGGAACCATACGAATAGGTTTACTCTCCTAGCAGTCAAACTGGAACAGCATACAATAAATCCTTCCCCCAATAATGAGACGACACTTCACTTTGAGGGTTAAAACAGGAACTGAAGTGCTGGCACACCCAGCCTGGTTTTTATTACAATCCACAAAACATAGTACTGCCCACAGGGTTTTGCAGAACCACCAATAAACACATTACAACACATACAATGCAAGTACAGCAGCCAATCAGACACAATGGGAAAATAGAAACACACCCAGCATATTCCTCCCCTCTGCTTAGGAGATAATTGAGTCAATTACTGTATCTACTCAATTATCTCCAAGCTGAAAAGTTACTTTTTGTACATTTTTATAACTTTGTGAGTTAACATCGCACATACATAAAACTTATATTATTTTAACCAGTATAACTTGGGGACAAACATATCCAAAATTCACTTGAATAGGTTCAGGGGTTTAACGGTTAGGTCGAAGTCCTTTGTTTTTATATGCAAGCATGATTTTTCCTGGCAAACCAGTTCCCACTGGTTTGGCAGTGTCCCTGGGACAACACCCTGCTAGAGAACAATGAATCCGGGGGAGGGGAAGAGGAAGTGTCCAAAAGGTTTCAGTAAGTCCATTCACTGTGCTTAAAGAGCCAGTAGCCGCACAATAAAATACAATATGCCCAAATATTGCATTCAAAAGTACAACTTTACCAGGGGCCATAGTCAGCAGGAAGGAGGCGGGCAGCCAGGCCTCTCCAATGCCAGGTGGCGAGGCGGGTTCCGCCACATTTCTCCCCTTTCCCATTGAGACTATCCAGACTCCAGACCTTCAATCGGTCTGGGGCTCTGATAGTCGGTCGGCCTTTCTCACCCAGTGTAGCTGTCCCGGTGTTCTCCTGCCACATGTGTCCAGTTGGAAATCCATAGTCTGGTGGAAAGGTAACCAGGGTGCTCTCTCTCCTGGTTGGACAAAGCTGTTGCTGGGGAGAAGGGGTAACAGGCTCCTCTCCCTGCGACGACCTCTCTTGTAGTAGGGGAAAACAAACTGCCTTCTCTTCCAATACATTGTCCTGTTGCTGGGGGCCAGGACAGACTGTCCATATCTCCAGTGGTGCAGGTGCAGAGACTACGGTCCCTTCTGCACTGTTGTGGGGCTTACTGTCTCCCCTTGGTGGGCTAGGCTGCCGCTGTGGAGGGGAAACGAGACTCTCCCCACCCGGTAAAATATTCTGCCGCTGGGGAGCAGGACTGACCATCCGTACTCCCTGTAGATTGGGCGCAGAGACCACTTTCCCATCTGCGCTGGTGAGGGGCTTAGTGTCTCCCCTTGGTGGTTTATGCTGCCGCTGGGGAGAGGAGGTAACAAACTCCTCTCCCTTACACACTTCCAGCCGCTGGGGAGCAGGGCTGACCCTCCGTACTCCCTGTAGCTTGGGCGCAGAGACCACGGTCCCATCTGCGCTGGTGAGGGGCTTAGTGTCTCCCCTTGGTGGGCTAGGCTGCCGCTGGGGAGAGGGGGTAACAAACTCCTCTCCCTTACACACTTCCAGCCGCTGGGGAGCAGGGCTGACCCTCCGTACTCCCTGTAGCTTGGGCGCAGAGACCACGGTCCCATCTGCGCTGGTGAGGGGCTTAGTGTTTCCCCTTGGTGGGCTAGGCTGCCGCTGGGGAGGGGGAAAGACACTCTCCCCTCCCGGTAAAATATTCTGCCGCTGGGGAGCAGGACTGATCCTCCGTACTCCCTGTAGCTTGGGCTCAGAGACCACGGTCCCATCTGCGCTGGTGAGGGGTTTAGTGTCTCCCCTTGGTGGGCTATGCTTCTGCTGGGGAGAGGGGGTAACAAGCTCCTCTCCCTGAACCATAGACTGCCACTGGGGAGAGGGGGTAACAAGCTCCTCTCCCTGACGCTCTCTCTCTTTCGTCCGCTGGAATTCTCGGTCCAGCCTTGTGTTTCGCTCGGCCATGACCTGGTTCCAGATCACCCGGCGTGTCTCCATGGGTACATCATCCCCATACTGGGCCACTCGCTGCCTTATTTCGGCCAGCCAATTATCTCCAGACCCTTCCATACTGGTCTGCTGGTGAAGAGGGGGACCATCTGTCTCCCCTTTCAATATATTGTCCTGCTGCTGGGAGGAAGGACGGCACCTTCTGCTCCCTGGGGTACACACTGCCGCTGGGGAGGAAGGACGGCACCTTCAGCTCCCTGGGGTACACACTGCCGCTGGGGAGGAAGGACGACACCTTCAGCTCCCTGGGATACATACTGCCGCTGGGGATCTGGGCCGACTGCCCAGCATCCCTGTAGGGCCGGTAGAGAGACAGCCGTCCCATCTCTACCTGCCATCGGTGGGTCTTCCCAGGACCAGTCTATGAGGTCCCCTACTTCTGCAACTGGTAGTGAAGCAGTGGGGACCTCGGCTGCATTTTCCCAGCTGTAGGTTGGCAGGTCTGGGTCCGCCACCCAGTTTTCCTGTTCTGCGTCTATGCTCTGCGGCTGACATGAGTTCAGAAGTTCCACATAGTCCATCTCTAGCTGTCGTTCCATGGCAGCCAAACGGTGGAGGTCTTGTCCCAGTCCCATAGATCTCGGGCCCTGTACCATCTCACCCCGGTAATAAAAGATAGCCCAGTACCGTGACTCTGCTGGACTGCCAAAGTCGACGTCTTCTGCTAAGGCCTTCCACAACAGGCCAGGGCTAGTGTAGTTCTCCCCCTCCGGCTGGATGCCCTTTGCCCTCCACGTCTCTGGCTGGACAGTGCACCACCACAGTGCCCGGTATGAGGCGTCAAGGCTCAGTTCCCTTTCCACGAGGTACTCAAGTTGTCTGACCTGCTGCCCTCCGGGTTGGTCTCCCAGAAGCGGCATCCGCCAGGCCATTTGTTCCTCCAACCGGTATGCGACACCAGGAAGGCGCTGCTGCCGTTGATACTGGACTTCCTCCAGGGCATTGTACCATAGTTCTTGCCGGGCAATATCTCTCCATTCCAATTCACTCTCTTCCTCAGGTGTGCGTGTTGCCCAAGGATCCACGAACCCCATTTTCCCAAATCTTTATGTAGACAGGGACGCTGTATAAACACTAGCGTCGCCTTCAATTTGTAAATCCAAACGAACTGTGTCTCTGAGCTGCTTTACCTCGCACTAGGACGCCATCCCACCGCTTGCCACCAATGTAATGGATCGCCTGGCACCCCGACTGGGTACCTCCGTTGAAAGATGCTCCTAGCGCTTCCTGAGGACTCCAAGCACTGCAGCAGACACCACAATCACCGAACCGGAGAAGCAAATAAATTCTCTCAAGCATATGAATGCTGTAGACAGTTGAATAGGAACCATACGAATAGGTTTACTCTCCTAGCAGTCAAACTGGAACAGCATACAATAAATCCTTCCCCCAATAATGAGACGACACTTCACTTTGAGGGTTAAAACAGGAACTCCCTGTACTGGCACATACAGCCTCTTTTATTCACAATCCACAAAACATAGTACTGCCCACAGGGTTTTGCAGAACCACCAATAAACACATTACAACACATACAATGCAAGTACAGCAGCCAATCAGACACAATGGGAAAATAGAAACACACCCAGCATATTCCTCCCCTCTGCTTAGGAGATAATTGAGTCAATTACTGTATCTACTCAATTATCTCCAAGCTGAAAAGTTACTTTTTGTACATTTTTATAACTTTGTGAGTTAACATCGTACATACATAAAACTTATATTATTTTAACCAGTATAACTTGGGGACAAACATATCCAAAATTCACTTGAATAGGTTCAGGGGTTTAACGGTTAGGTCGAAGTCCTTTGTTTTTACTTGCAAGCATGATTTTTCCTGGCAAACCAGTTCCCACTGGTTTGGCAGTGTCCCTGGGACAACACCCTGCTGGAGAACAATGGATCCGGGGGAGGGGAAGAGGAAGTGTCCAAAAAGTTTCAGTAAGTCCATTCACTGTGCTTAAAGAGCCAGTAGCCGCACAATAAAATACAATATGCCCAAATATTGCATTCAAAAGTACAACTTTACCAGGGGCCATAGTCAGCAGGAAGGAGGCGGGCAGCCAGGCCTCTCCAATGCCAGGTGGCGAGGCGGGTTCCGCCACATACACACACACATATATATATATATATATATATATGAGATTTGGTGTGTAATGGGGGTGAAGGTATGTGGGAAAGAAGTGTGTATGTGGGTGAAGAGATGATGTGTGCACTGTGTGTATGCAAAGATGTACTCTGTGTTGGTGTTGCAGTGTACTGTATGTGGGGGTTTCACTGTCTGTTAGGGTGTACTGTGTTCAAGGAGGTGTAGAGAGTGGGAAAGGAAAGAGCTTCACAATTTTTACTTTAATAATTGTTAAAATAAAATAAAAAAGAATAGATGGGGCGGAGCCTAACTGCTGAGCAGGTCAGACGTGCTGTGAATCAGCTCCTGCACAAAAGCGACTAAACTGGGGGTAAATACCCCGAAAACAGACACGTTCACCAACTGGAAGACACACAACGAGTCGGGGAAACCCGGGAGCATCGAATGAACCCACAAACAAGATCTACACTGCCCGGGAACCCGTACAAAGCACATGGGGCCTACCTGTGACCGAGCCAGGGAGAGACGGCCGCTCTCCTGGATGGTAAAGCCAAGTAAGAAGCCCTCAAAGCACTCGCCTCCTTCCCCCCCCCCTCTGGACCGGCGGGGGTCATCCCGGTCCCCACTTGACTCATATAGCAACCAGCCGAGACAGCAGCACAAGATTAATACTAAAGCGCAAAGCTGCAGGCCCTCACAGGGAGTACCTAAAATGGCGGCCAGCAACGCAACCCGCGTGGCGAACACGAAACAGACACCAACGCCACAGAATGAACCCCTACAGAGCGTAGAAGCGATACTGAACTGCTTCTGGGACACACTCATGAAGCGGCAACAAGCAGCCCGACCCATGATACCTGCACTACCGACAATTGGGAAGCGGAGCCGCGGATGGAGGGGAGTAAAGGGAAAGTCCTTGGACATAACGTCACCTCAACTACCCACCCACACACAACCTAGCCCACCCGGGCTGCAGGCCAAAGGGCAGGGAGCCCAGAAGCATCATCCACACGGGCGGAGGAACAAGCATCGCAAGCGAAAGAAAACGACCTGCTCCTCTGCCACTCCCACACGTGGAGGAAACCCGGGCCCTAGCGGTAGCCGAGTTTGTGGCCAGAAGATGCAGGCCTGCACGCCAGCCTGGGGCTGGAAGGATAATCTCATTGACACCCACACAGCGGCAGGACGCAGAAACCCAGCACCGGACACACACAGCTTCTACAAAGAAGGCATCGGGTAAACGACCTTGATGGGGCCTAGTGAACTCACTGCAATGGGACACTGTCATAATACTAGCCCCCCCCATTCCATAATGGAAAGACTGCAAGATTTACTGGGCGGCTGGACACACTTGTGGACATTGAGCGTAATGTTATGCCTGTCTTCCACCCTGCATAGCAGGTAACATGACAAACACAGATGTAGCACACACTCACTAGACCTGAGAGATAACTCTGTCCAAGCAATATCACAAAGGGCATGAAAGCCTATCACATAAAGAATGTACACTGTTTCCTAAACACTAGCCAGGTGCAGCTCTCTCAATGTTACTCCCCTAAATACTAATGAGCACTCTTAACGCCACACTATGGGACCGCCAAGCATGGCAACACATCACATCTGGTACCTAGCCTACCCAGCACATGCCATAACCCTGACACATGCCCTATCTATACACACATACTGAAACACCCCACTGTACCTGACTGATTAATCTAAACCTGTTAAGAACAACACCTGCCAATGTCCCAGACCCACCTGCCAAAACCTCCAGAGCCGGCATCAACTGACTGAGGTGGACCGACTCAGAGACTGACTGTACCCCTACAGGCCCAAATATAGAGACTGTGCCAGACTACATTGCAATGTCTATACCACAAAGGATGTCATTATTCACTCATGTAACTCACTGCACAGAATATCTATAACCTTAGGCGCAACCACTATATACTAATAAGCGACTCTACCCTAGCAGGTTACTGGGAACAAACGAACTGTTTGACATCACATAGGTACAGGTGCACTAGCTAAATAGGGTCGCTAGCGTTTTTACTGCATTATAGGTACTATCTATGTTGCTGCTGATCTAGTTAACGCATGAACCAAGCCTGTTTGCAGGATATACTCACATTTAAATTGGTGTATCAACGTTACATTAATTAAGCTTGATAACTAAGACATAGATTACAGCCCACCTGTTTTCACAACTCAATGTTCTAAGCTTGTTTATATAATATAAAATGAGGATGATAATCCTAGGAGATTTTGTAATTTGTTATGATGATCCTAACCTGTATAACCCCTGCAAGTCTCCCTCTCTTTATTCTGTACCACCATGACCACATGCCTCAATAAAAAGAAAGATTGACAAAAAAAATAAATAAAAAAATAAATAAAAAAAAAATAAAAAAAAAATAAAAAAAATAAAATAAAAAAGAATATTCCCCATTCTCTGATC
>OW240917.1:107640931-107758987 GCA_933207985.1 Pelobates cultripes | reverse complement strand
TTTAACTGCAGACTTTCAGCTTTAATTTGAGGGTATTTACATCCAAATCAGGTGAACGTGTAGGAATTACAACAGTTTGTATATGTGCCTCCCACTTTTTAAGGGACCAAAAGTAATGGGACAGATTAACAGTCATAAATCAAACTTTCACTTTTTAATACATGGTTGCAAATCCTTTGCGGTCAATTACAGCCTGAAGTCTGGAACGCATAGACATCACCAGATGCTGGATCTCATCCCTGGTGAGGCCTGTACTGCAACTGTCTTCAGTTCCTGCTTGTTCTTGGGGCATTCTCCCTTCAGTTTTGTCTTCATCAAGTGAAACCCATGCTCAATCGGATTCAGGTCAGGTGATTGACTTGGCCATTGCATAACATTTCACTTCTTTCCCTTAAAAAACTCTTTGGTTGCTTTTGCAGTATGCTTCGGGTCATTGTCCATCTGCACTGTGAAGCGCCATCCAATGAGTTCTGAAGCATTTGGCGTAATATGAGCAGATAATATTGCCCGAAACACTTCAGAATTCATCCTGCTGCTTTTGTCACATCATCATTAAATACAAGAGAACCAGTTCCATTGGCAGCCATACATGCCCACGCCATGACACTACCACCACCATGCTTCACTGATGAGGTGGTATGCTTTGGATCATGAGCAGTTCTTTTCCTTCTCCATACTCTTCTCTTCCCATCACTCTGGTACAAGTTGATCTTGGTCTCATCTGTCCATAGGATGTTGTTCCAGAACTGTGAAGGCTTTTTTAGATGTTGTTTGGCAAACTCTAATCGGGCCTTCCTGTTTTTGAGGCTCACCAATGGTTTACATCTTGTGGTGAACCCTCTGTATTCACTCTGGTGAAGTCTTCTCTTGATTGTTGATTTTGACACACATACACCTACCTCCTGGAGAGTGTTCTTGATCTGGCCAACTGTTGTGAAGGGTGTTTTCTTCACCAGGGAAAGAATTCTTCGGTCATCCACCACAGTTGTTTTCCGTGGTCTTCCGGGTCTTTTGGTGTTGCTGAGCTCACCGGTGCGTTCTTTCTTTTTAAGGATGTTCCATACAGTTGATTTAGCCACACCTAATGTTTTTGCTATCTCTCTGATGAGTTTGTTTTGTTTTTTCAGCCTAATGATGACTTGCTTCACTGATAGTAACAGCTCTTTGGATCTCATATTGAGAGTTGACAAACACAGCAACACATTCCAAATGCAAATAGCACACTTGAAATGAACTCTGGACCTTTTATCTGCTCCTTGTAAATGGGATAATGAGGGAATAACAGACACCTGGCCATGGAACAGCTGAGCAGCCAATTGTCCCATTACTTGTGGTCTCTTGAAAAGCAGGAGGCACATATACAAACTATTGTAATTCCTACACCGTTCACCTGATTTGGATATAAATACCCTCAAATTAAAGCTGAAAGTCTGCAGTTAAAGCACATCTTGTTCATTTCATTTCAAATCCATTGTGGTGGTGTATAGAGCCAAAAATATTAGAATTGTGTCGATATCCCAATATTTATGGACCTGACTGTACATTCAGCATCTCTGAAATGCTTCCACTTGGTGCCTACTTTACAGCCACACTTTTCCCCATCAGACATTTTGTTTAACATTTATAGAAATAGGGAATTGTGACATTTAGGATTATGGGAAGGTGCAAATGTATCTATTAAAGAGGCCATATATTATAGGTTTACATTCTCTAAATATTCTCATGCGCAAGAGTACAGCACTGATGTCTGTGGAGGATCTTGCAAGACTATGGGATCCTCCATAGACAAACCCTAATATATAACACATACTACAATACAAAAGTTAAATACATAATAATTATTTTGATATAATTTAACTGTATTGGAATTTAACTGAATTCCAAAACAATCTTTATGAACATTTCATTAAAATTCTGTGTTTATGAAATGCCCATTTTTTTTATTTAGGGGATGGGGTGACAGAGGTGAACCTGGGCAAGGTCAGCTTCACTTAAGTTTAACTTCTAGTTTTAAGACAAAATAATTGCATTGGAAAAATTCTTCTATTCAGCAGATTCGCCAGCTTAAATGTTATGGCCTACATTTTTCTATTTAGTTTTCAATCCACCTTAATTCACTCTTTAGTGATTAACTTTTTTATTCTTGCAGGAGTGAATTGTAATGAATTGAAAATTAAATTGCATTAGAATATACCCCATACATTTTTGTTCATGGAAGACTGAATAGTAATGAGTTAATAATTAAATTGCTTTATTTAAGCTGTCATGTTTTGGTTATGACCGTTTAGTGAGTAAGCCACTATAAGTTGATTTGAAATAGTTCAACTGTTGTAAATATTCAGTATTAAACTGTGCTTTGCCATGTGACGTGGCAGCTTTTTGGATTATAAATCTGATTTAAGTATTTTTCTCACCTTTGGGTTTTCACCCAATTTAAGCTCCAGCTACTTTCTACTAATCAAAATTCCTAGACCTTACGTTGTTAGATTACTTAACCTTCAAGATCTCTCCCCTCTTAAAAGTATATTTCCTGCAGCTCCGGCTAAAGTATGGAGGATTTCCTACAGCTATGATCCATGTCTAGCCAAATGCAATAAATACAATGGGAGAATGTTAAAAAGTACATCAACGGCTGCTTGTTAAACTTCGGCAGACACTTTGATTGAATTTTCACCACTCTTTTTGTTAACAATCATTTTACCAGGCAGCTATACTTTTCAGATGTCTGCCATTTGTTACTGGCTAAAAGGGTAACCTAAAAGGACAGTTATAGTAGAAAGAATGGTATACTAAGGACAGAAGAGGTGTACTAACACACATCCGCACATTTATACAGGTATGAATGTGTGCATGTGTATGTCAAATTTAACCATTTTGTGAAGGGTTGCTACATTAAGTTTCTTAAAGATAAAATCCAGACTGGGGATGTCTCACTCTTTTTTATATATTATATAATTTTAAAGTAATCCTTACTTTGTCTCAGTATATATTTTTACTCACTGAAATTCCAACATAGTCAATGTAAGTAATTCATAAACAGTCTATCCTTATAAAGTACTCATTTTGGAGGTGGAGGATTGACAGAACTGATTTAATTCTGCCCAGTGTTTTCCTTGGGTAGCAGTTTCTTCATGAAAATATACCAATGACACTGCTAGATTTTAATTCTGTCCCGATATTAGTTTTTAGCCGTCCATATATTATTAGTCTGACAACTAAGAGAGTTTGCATTGTGTCTAAATACAATGTGGCATTGTAGAAGTAACATGGATGCTCAAAGCTCAGATGGAACAAGATGATTTATTGATCACATCATAGGAGATGGCATTCGTTATTATGAATATATACACTAGTGTAAGGAGCTATGTGCAGAGCACATTCTTAGAGAGATACTACCCTCAGCTTCATACCTAAGCACAGAGTTATCTCGGGAATGAATAACTCTCTGTATGTTCAGGTATAGGGATGAACTAGAATTATACACTTAGGACCTTCCACAGGGTAAAAGTTGTTTCACAGATAGAAATTACATAACAAACTAGGTTAATCAATGTAGTTACTAAGGAGAACTATTTTTTGTGTCAGTTTCCAGTGAATAATAAAATAATTAGCAGTCCTTTACATTTAGTTACTAATCTTTTTATTAGCGTGGGTACTTGGGTCATAATTGACAATGTTCAACCCGAGTGGTGGACTGTCAGGTAGGCAGCATTTAGTCAAAACCCTGATCTGAATTCCAGGTCTAGATTCACATGCAGTATTCTACATTTTAATGACATAATGACTTGTTCTCATTATTAATTCTATTTTTGATCCTATTAATTGAGTAAGTACCAAATGGAACAGATCCTGTATTCTGCAAAACTATCTTTCAATGCATCTATAATTGGCAATTTAACTTGTTAAAGGTCGGTGATTAAATTGGCAATTATTCAGTGTTCAATTGATAAACTATAAACTATACATAAACTATCAATTTAAACAAACTAGATAGATGGATAGACAGATAGATAGATAGATAGATAGATATTTCTTGAAATACAAGTCTCTTAATGTCATATACATACATAAAGGGAACAGTTTTGCAAGCATCCATTATAGTTGTTAAGTGAGAGCAAATCCAATCCCATTCCATTCTGATACCAATTCTATTTATGTTTCTCAATGGTGTTTTGAAGACTGTAAGCTTAAACCAAAAGCTTCATTCAAAGAAAATCCAGCCAATTTGTATAAATTACTATCCAGTGCCAATTCCCATGATCTAATCTGAAGTACTACTCTTTCTTTTACAAGCAGTTTAAAGAAGAATTTTTGTGGAGCAATGCTTTTTTATTTAACAAACAATTTTGTTCATAGATATCTATATACATATTAATTTTTATAGAAGACAAGTTGCTAACATTAACGCATAGTTTAAAAAAAAACAACAAAAATCAGGCCTTGTTATACAGCAAATATGATTTGCTTGCTCAGGGCAAATGACTAGCACATTCCAAAGAAAGGCCAGAGGGGATTCATCTGTCTCCTTGTCTCTTTGAATCTACTGTATCTGTGCCTTTCTCTCAGTTTCTCTATATATTCTATATATAGTATTTACTGTATTTTTAGTATATAGTCATCAAACATTCTCTTGAGAAAAGTTTACAAAATGTGCTTAAAGGATATGAGCTCACTGTACATCTTTGATAGTCTTATGCAGGGTTTATCACTAAAGTCCAAAGCTGTCTTTGAGTGTGAAAACCTAGTGTAAATCCCCAAGATTTTAGTAGGGCCTAGAATGAACTGACCTATTAGATGTTCACCTCACATGTTACCCTACCAAGCACTAGCATATAACCGTTGGAAAAGACTCGTTCTAGGTAAATTATATCAATGTGTATAAACCCTAATTTCCTTTTAAACCTGTTTTTCACCCATGAGCTGTTCTGTTACCAATACATTGGATCCTTCCTTACTGAACTCCGTAGGGCATACTATTTTTACATCATTTTCATTAACCTGTTCATGTAATTAAGTCTATGTATTTGTTTATGTCTATCATCAGTCTCCACAGTCTCCACAGTAACTTCTATTATGTACAAATATTTTTATTGTTCAGTAAAAATAAATAAAAATTCTGAGCATAATGGCTCTTGCAATGTGTTTGGCTGTTGTTAATAATTTAACTCATTTCATTTAATTGATGCACAATATCACAGAAATAATTTTCCCCTTCATTTATATTTACCATTGGGGGCTAGAATATATTACGTACTCAGAAACTCTATATACTCTGCTACAACCAATAAAATCTGCAGTGGATGTACCCTTGTGTGTCCGCACCGGCCTTTCTACTTTGCATTTGAAAGAGCGGCTGAGTAAACACCACTTTGCTTTATCTCTCAGCATTTTCTAAGGAGAAAATGGTGCATGCGCACCTGGAGACCAAGGCTGATGTCAGTGTACAGTGAATGTGCTGGCAAGCAAAGCAGAGTATTTTTCAGTCGGTCAGGCATATGCTGCTGACTGAGGGACAGTTAAATTGCAATGCTCAGGTAGAGAACGTGGAACTTAATAGTTTTCCTTTAAGCCATAATAGCCATGTTTTATAATTCAAAAATAAATTATAAAGCTTGCAAATCCAATCTTCAGTTAATTAATTAGCGAAAAAACTGCTCAAAATGATTGCAAATTGGGCATTGATATGCAAAAGATATTTCACTGAGCACTGAACACCGCTGTTTCTAAGGGCATTTTAGCTTTGGAAAATACCTTTTAGACTCAACAGTGAGAGCTTTCATTGTTTAAATTTGAATTAATATTTTCTGGTCGCTGGGTTACATTTCACTCTTGACCTGTCATTTCAGCAGAACTTTATATACAGTGTATAGAATAGCATGTAGAATACCGTGTATAAAATAGGAGTGTATAGAATAGCAGTGTATAAAGTAGAAATTTATTATTTCATTCCAGAAGCAAGTGTTTGATAAATGTGTAAGGATTAAACATATCTGCTACAAGACCCCACAGCTGCACATAATTCTTTGTAATAACTTGAATGTCTGGTCTATATCTTATAGTTAAACTATCTTGGAACTATGCAGAATTTGCAACAACCTCTGATGGTGACATTGCCACTGATTCAGTGGTTGAGGGGGCAGACAAAGGTGAGATTTACTTACCTGAACCTGTCCCACACCATTTTCACCTGGTAGGCCCTCTTCAGCTCCTGACGTTTAAGCACTGCTGTAATCTTTTATTTATTTTTTAATACTTTGTTTTGACGTGCAGTGGGATCTCACAACATAATGAATAAAACAGAGGTTAACCTGCACAGAGGTATAAATGGTCAGCATGAGTGAAATACAGAGTGTATCCTCTACACACCAGCAAACACAGACAATATAATAAGCTTAAGAGTTTGCGACTGCACATTTTGTATATAGGTATGAGTAGGTCAGCATCTCAGATTCAAGAATCGGTTAAGAGGGAAAGAAACAATATACTTAAAAACATGTTGTCGTCAATTCCGCAATGCAAGATTGATTATTTAAAACATAAAAGATAACAGATTGTGCCCACTGGCTTTGTGAGGATGGAACCCTGTAACAGATCGCCTGGCACCCCGACTGGGTACCTCCGTTGAAAGATGCTCCTAGCGCTTCCTGAGGACTCCAAGCACTGCAGCAGACACCACAATCACCGAACCAGAGAAGCGTATACCTTCTCTCAAGCATAAGAATGCTGTAGACAGTTGAATAGGAACCATACGAATAGGTTTACTCTCCTAGCAGTCAAACTGGAACAGCATACAATAAATCCTTCCCCCAATAATGAGACGACACTTCACTTTGAGGGTTAAAACAGGAACTGAAGTGCTGGCACACCCAGCCTGGTTTTTATTACAATCCACAAAACATAGTACTGCCCACAGGGTTTTGCAGAACCACCAATAAACACATTACAACACATACAATGCAAGTACAGCAGCCAATCAGACACAATGGGAAAATAGAAACACACCCAGCATATTCCTCCCCTCTGCTTAGGAGATAATTGAGTCAATTACTGTATCTACTCAATTATCTCCAAGCTGAAAAGTTACTTTTTGTACATTTTTATAACTTTGTGAGTTAACATCGCACATACATAAAACTTATATTATTTTAACCAGTATAACTTGGGGACAAACATATCCAAAATTCACTTGAATAGGTTCAGGGGTTTAACGGTTAGGTCGAAGTCCTTTGTTTTTATATGCAAGCATGATTTTTCCTGGCAAACCAGTTCCCACTGGTTTGGCAGTGTCCCTGGGACAACACCCTGCTAGAGAACAATGAATCCGGGGGAGGGGAAGAGGAAGTGTCCAAAAGGTTTCAGTAAGTCCATTCACTGTGCTTAAAGAGCCAGTAGCCGCACAATAAAATACAATATGCCCAAATATTGCATTCAAAAGTACAACTTTACCAGGGGCCATAGTCAGCAGGAAGGAGGCGGGCAGCCAGGCCTCTCCAATGCCAGGTGGCGAGGCGGGTTCCGCCACATTTCTCCCCTTTCCCATTGAGACTATCCAGACTCCAGACCTTCAATCGGTCTGGGGCTCTGATAGTCGGTCGGCCTTTCTCACCCAGTGTAGCTGTCCCGGTGTTCTCCTGCCACATGTGTCCAGTTGGAAATCCATAGTCTGGTGGAAAGGTAACCAGGGTGCTCTCTCTCCTGGTTGGACAAAGCTGTTGCTGGGGAGAAGGGGTAACAGGCTCCTCTCCCTGCGACGACCTCTCTTGTAGTAGGGGAAAACAAACTGCCTTCTCTTCCAATACATTGTCCTGTTGCTGGGGGCCAGGACAGACTGTCCATATCTCCAGTGGTGCAGGTGCAGAGACTACGGTCCCTTCTGCACTGTTGTGGGGCTTACTGTCTCCCCTTGGTGGGCTAGGCTGCCGCTGGGGAGGGGAAACGAGACTCTCCCCACCCGGTAAAATATTCTGCCGCTGGGGAGCAGGACTGACCATCCGTACTCCCTGTTGATTGGGTGCAGAGACCACGGTCCCATCTGCGCTGGTGAGGGGCTTAGTGTCTCCCCTTGGTGGTTTATGCTGCCGCTGGGGAGAGGAGGTAACAAACTCCTCTCCCTTACACACTTCCAGCCGCTGGGGAGCAGGGCTGACCCTCCGTACTCCCTGTAGCTTGGGCGCAGAGACCACGGTCCCATCTGCGCTGGTGAGGGGCTTAGTGTTTCCCCTTGGTGGGCTAGGCTGCCGCTGGGGAGGGGGAAAGACACTCTCCCCTCCCGGTAAAATATTCTGCCGCTGGGGAGCAGGACTGATCCTCCGTGCTCCCTGTAGCTTGGGCTCAGAGACCACGGTCCCATCTGCGCTGGTGAGGGGTTTAGTGTCTCCCCTTGGTGGGCTATGCTTCTGCTGGGGAGAGGGGGTAACAAGCTCCTCTCCCTGAACCATAGACTGCCGCTGGGGAGAGGGGGTAACAAGCTCCTCTCCCTGACGCTCTCTCTCTTTCGTCCGCTGGAATTCTCGGTCCAGCCTTGTGTTTCGCTCGGCCATGACCTGGTTCCAGATCACCCGGCGTGTCTCCATGGGTACATCATCCCCATACTGGGCCACTCGCTGCCTTATTTCGGCCAGCCAATTATCTCCAGACCCTTCCATACTGGTCTGCTGGTGAAGAGGGGGACCATCTGTCTCCCCTTTCAATATATTGTCCTGCTGCTGTGGAGGAAGGACGGCACCTTCTGCTCCCTGGGGTACACACTGCCGCTGGGGAGGAAGGACGGCACCTTCAGCTCCCTGGGGTACACACTGCCGCTGGGGAGGAAGGACGACACCTTCAGCTCCCTGGGATACATACTGCCGCTGGGGATCTGGGCCGACTGCCCAGCATCCCTGTAGGGCCGGTAGAGAGACAGCCGTCCCATCTCTACCTGCCATCGGTGGGTCTTCCCAGGACCAGTCTATGAGGTCCCCTACTTCTGCAACTGGTAGTGAAGCAGTGGGGACCTCGGCTGCGTTTTCCCAGCTGTAGGTTGGCAGGTCTGGGTCCGCCACCCAGTTTTCCTGTTCTGCGTCTATGCTCTGCGGCTGACATGAGTTCAGAAGTTCCACATAGTCCATCTCTAGCTGTCGTTCCATGGCAGCCAAACGGTGGAGGTCTTGTCCCAGTCCCATAGATCTCGGGCCCTGTACCATCTCACCCGGTAATAAAAGATAGCCCAGTACCGTGACTCTGCTGGACTGCCAAAGTCGACGTCTTCTGCTAAGGCCTTCCACAACAGGCCAGGGCTAGTGTAGTTCTCCCCCTCCGGCTGGATGCCCTCTGCCCTCCACGTCTCTGGCTGGACAGTGCACCACCACAGTGCCCGGTATGAGGCGTCAAGGCTCAGTTCCCTTTCCACGAGGTACTCAAGTTGTCTGACCTGCTGCCCTCCGGGTTGGTCTCCCAGAAGCGGCATCCGCCAGGCCATTTGTTCCTCCAACCGGTATGCGACACCAGGAAGGCGCTGCTGCCGTTGATACTGGACTTCCTCCAGGGCATCGTACCATAGTTCTTGCCGGGCAATATCTCTCCATTCCAATTCACTCTCTTCCTCAGGTGTGCGTGTTGCCCAAGGATCCACGAACCCCATTTTCCCAAATCTTTATGTAGACAGGGACGCTGTATAAACACTAGCGTCGCCTTCAATTTGTAAATCCAAACGAACTGTGTCTCTGAGCTGCTTTACCTCGCACTAGGACGCCATCCCACCACTTGCCACCAATGTAACGGATCGCCTGGCACCCCGACTGGGTACCTCCGTTAAAGGATGCTCCTAGCGCTTCCTGAGGACTCCAAGCACTGCAGCAGACACCACAACCACCGAACCGGAGAAGCATATGAATCCTCTCAAGCATATGAATGCTGTAGACAGTTGAATAGGAACCATACGAATAGGTTTACTCTCCTAGCAGTCAAACTGGAACAGCATACAATAAATCCTTCCCCCAATAATGAGACGACACTTCACTTTGAGGGTTAAAACAGGAACTGAAGTGCTGGCACACCCAGCCTGGTTTTTATTACAATCCACAAAACATAGTACTGCCCACAGGGTTTTGCAGAACCACCAATAAACACATTACAACACATACAATGCAAGTACAGCAGCCAATCAGACACAATGGGAAAATAGAAACACACCCAGCATATTCCTCCCCTCTGCTTAGGAGATAATTGAGTCAATTACTGTATCTACTCAATTATCTCCAAGCTGAAAAGTTACTTTTTGTACATTTTTATAACTTTGTGAGTTAACATCGCACATACATAAAACTTATATTATTTTAACCAGTATAACTTGGGGACAAACATATCCAAAATTCACTTGAATAGGTTCAGGGGTTTAACGGTTAGGTCGAAGTCCTTTGTTTTTACATGCAAGCATGATTTTTCCTGGCAAACCAGTTCCCACTGGTTTGGCAGTGTCCCTGGGACAACACCCTGCTAGAGAACAAAGAATCCGGGGGAGGGGAAGAGGAAGTGTCCAAAAAGTTTCAGTAAGTCCATTCACTGTGCTTAAAGAGCGAGTAGCCGCACAATAAAATACAATATGCCCAAATATTGCATTCAAAAGTACAACTTTACCAGGGGCCATAGTCAGCAGGAAGGAGGCGGGCAGCCAGGCCTCTCCAATGCCAGGTGGCGAGGCGGGTTCCGCCACAAACCCCAATGCAGCATGCTAATAACTTTAGTGTTTAGATGGCTTGCAGCACGTAGACTAGCACTGAGCAGGTGGAGTTGAGTGTGTACTTTACGGACATTGCTGCATTAAAGCAGGGTGGCCATATATATAGATATAGTGAAAGGAATATAAAACCGTAAACATTGGTGTGTCTGTAAGGTAAATCTCTAAAGGGCTGGCTAGCAACCAAGATAGCTAACGAAAACTGATGTATAAGTGAAGAGTTAGCTGAAATTCTAACCTTAAACTTAATTCTACACCATATGTATTAACAAACAAATATATATAAAAGGGGTCAATCGATACCCCTGTATAGCCTCCAGCTCTCGTGGCTAGATATAGTCCCAGTGATCTAGAACTGTCCACCTCGCGGGCCCCAGGCCGCAGTTTTCAGCTGTGGCCTGGTATCGATGATGCTTCCTCACTGGATTCCGGTAGCGAATATTGGTCCTCTTGATATCAGGAGGGTGGGGTGGCCACTTTCGTTGTTGCAGGCATGGCAGCATGGAGATCCTCTGCTTAGCCTGGCTAGACGTGGAGCAAGAAACTTCACCAGGTGACTGTTGCAGTGGGCTATCACTCTGTCTGCTCTCCACATACTGGCTCTAATTTTTAGCCAGTCGCAGTCAAAAGTTGGCAAAGATCTCATCCAGCCGCTGCATGGTTGTTTCCATCAGGCCTCGTGTGGGGAAGGTATGTAGAGTGGTAAAATGCCTTAAAATGTGTCTCACGTCAATGTAGAGTGTCTCCAACAAAATTGGTGCTTGTTTTCTCAAGTAAAAAGTTTTATTTTTGCATAAATGTATTATCGTATTTGGAGCTCACTCTATGTGCGACCGTTCAGTATGGCAGTCACGCCCAGCCCCCCCCCCACTGCTGCAATCTCACATGCACAAGATTACAGCATTGAGAACTATGAAGGATCCCTCGATACTGCTGGATCCTCCATAGATAAAGCTAATTTCATTCAGCCATCACTAGTGATTGTCACTTCTAGATGGAGGTAGCTCTGCTTAGTGTCTAGAAGTGTCAGGCATAGGCGTAATGCCTCTGTAACTTCTTTCTATAGTTCTGTGAGGTGTACTGCTTTCTGTGTGAAACAATGTCATTTTTACAATTTATTGTAGTCACTTTAAAAAGAGCCATTTTTAAATTAGGTTTACTTTGCTGCTAAGGTTAAATATCAATCTAGATTACTTTGCATTTTCCTTTAAAGTGGACATCCACACAATTTAACATGCAGAAAGTAAACCCTCCACAATCTTCGCTTGCGAAATTGTTAGCAAATGCATTGATTAAAAGATAGATGCACTTGACAAACTTTTCTGATATAATGGATGAGTCTTTGAATACATTTGACCCATCACCAAATGAATTGTCTTTTCTGCTGATGATGGTTCTATTGGCCACTAAATAGCACTTGCTCTAGAACCAACATTACAGGGAATTCAAAAAATAAACAAACATTATTATTATTAAAGAATCCATCTCATGGGTTTAAGTTGTCATCACAAGATTTCAAACCTATTTTTCTCTACTGAGTAATTGAATATTAGAAAAAAAGAAACAAAAAACATTTATATAAAATATTTAAAAAATCATTTTTCATATTTGTCATTTCAACATGCATTTATAAATTAGTTTCTATAGTTCTTTTTTTTACTAGTCAGTGTTGATAATGTGTACATAAAAAGAGACTATTACATCTAACCTGTGATAATTTTTTATTTAATGACCATCTAGAATAACTTCATTATATCTGGGTGACTTGTAGACATTTGAACTCCCTGGCTGAAAGGAACAATTAATCATACTTTTAATAGACTCCAACAGTTTTATCTCACAACCTGTGTGTAAAGCGAAAAGAAAATATATGCAGAAATAATAGAATATATATATATATATATATATACATATATATGTATATATATGTATATATATATATATATAAAACTTCAAGGATAGAATGAAAATAATACTCCCAATTTCTGTACAGTCATATAAAGTGAACTGTTACATGTCCCGATGGCCTTAAAATGGCAGCATTAAATATGGGTAATACTCAGCTAATTAGATAACTGGACGGGAAGATAGCACAATGCAGATTATAACCAACAAGGTATTGCTATAAGGATAAGTGCACAAGACAGCAAGATTTTTCTAACCAATAGTGTTTATGCTAAAACCAAAATCTGTAAAGTGTAATGCCCTATACTGGTGTGAGAATTAGATGAAATTAAAGGATTACTCTAACAACCATAACCACTATAGCCTGGATACTTTGTGGAACATAAAATTAATGTGTTAAAATGGGAAAATTACACTTACAGACTCTCACTGTACACTGGATATGGTGCTTGGAGTGTCCCTTTAAATTGCTTTAAGGTTTAACATTAACCCTTTCATTTCTAGATCAATGAGAGCAAGTGCTCTGACAAATATTTTTTTTTTATATCCTAGTGAAAAATATTGCTTATTAAAATCAGTTTACCAGTTCTGTCTTAAGTGAGAGCCTTTTTGTAATTGTATGTTTCAATGTTTTTACAGCTAGAATTTCATTAACTCAAAACTAGATGTCAAATGTCTACCATTTTTATATTGTGCTGAGATGGTATATCAAGCAAGGTATTTATAGCAGGATGGGTGTATAGCTTGGTCCCAGCTAAATGAGGCAGTACTATTTTGTGGCGAGTCCATCTTTATTATAAACCTCAAAATAACAACAAAATGTAAGGATTCCGTGATAAAACTGCTGCAGTCATTCTTCAGTGACCATTTACTGGAAGAAAGTAAGTAGGTCTAATGTTCATCTATTCATCTTCTCTGCCAGCAACCATAAATAATGTCTCCAGGGTAGATACTGGGGAACTGTGACCTTTCAGTACATAACAACTATATAAATCTAGTGTATGTTTTTCTGACAGTAACTTTGACTAAACGTTACAATAATATTATGCATTTTCCAAGGCAGCATAGTTCAAAGATAAAATATGTCCAATAAAACGTTTTTTAATTCAAATGTTCGTTTTCTATTTTTCAACTTGATTAATTGTAACATTACTCTAATATAAAGTAAAAATAAGACAACTTAATTTATACCTTACTCTTCACTTTCATTTTGAAAACCATTCTATAAGGATATAGGAATATCCAGTAGCACAAAGTTATTAAAATAGTGGTAAGGAAATGTTGATGGAGAATATTGTAGGAAAGGGTGAATTATTACTGGAAGAACTAGGGTGAATTAATAGAGATTTTGAAAGATGGAGGAGGAGATTAATTAACAATCTTTAAGAATGAATCATAGCACTTTAAATATTCCATGTTTTCACACCTTTATGTAATTGTCAATCAAAATAGCTAATTTGATGATCAGTCGTGGTCCTCGAATTTGAGATTAACTGCTTACTGACTTTAATCGAGTCTTTACTGAAACTGAGTGAGTGTAAAACTACATATTGCAACTAATGTGTACTATCCATTTGGAACAAGTCAGATACTGGTAAGAAAAGAGAAAACCTGATAAAACAGTGTTGTCCCACATACTGATGACAAAGGGTCAGAATTGCCAACTCGTTTGCATCTTACAGGGGTCAGATCTTAGCAAGAGTGCTAGAGTCATCCTCTAATAATTCCTTCACACATATATTTTTCTTAACCCCTTAAGGACCAAACTTCTGGAATAAAAGGGAATCATGACATGTCACACATGTCATGTGTCCTTAAGGGGTTAAGAAACTCACTGCAGGGAGATAAGAGGCCTCTTTAGACTGTGCTCCCCAGTGCCTTTTTAAGTTATGTGTCAGGAGGACTTAGGTTCCTTGACTAAATAATTATACTACCACCCACCTCTACATAAGGTTCTACAGTGGAACTCTTAAGTGCCCAACATACTGTGCCAAAGCAGCCCCATGGTTAATAGATGCCCCATGGTTAATAGAAATTCATATGTATTCATTTATATGGTTACTCCAATAAAAACATAATTTTAATAAATCACTGTTTTTGTAATAACCCCTCATGGTACCCCACCCCACCTTCCCCCACCTAACAAACAAACAAACAAACAAACAAACAAACAAACACAAATAGAAATAAATAAAGGATAAAGTCACATCTCTATCCTGAGCCTGAGTCCAAGGTTTCCCAAGGTTTCCAATCCTTCTAGATGGGGGGGAATAATAGAGAAAGGGCTGAGGGTAGCATTAATAGCACGCTCATTGCTGATTGATTGCTCTTTGACAGTCAGCCTCTTTGAGTTATCTGCCAACTAGCAATACGATCATCCTATAAACCTATCAGCATCTGGATGGCTGTAAGAGACAGATTCTTTAATCAGTCTTGTTTTAAGTAGGAGTAAAGTGTCTTAACTCTACAGTGGAATTTATAGATGTGGTAGGTATAATTCATAAAATAGAAAAAAATGGCAATTAAATCAAAGTGATCCTAAGAATTATTATTAAAACAATTCTTTATTGTCAAAACATAGAATAATTTTGATAAGTAGATTTGCTGTAATAAACTGACTGATGCACATGTTTGTCCAAAACACATTTTGTTCTGTTTGCCAATCTATCACAGTGGTATTACTCATAAAAGAGAGAAATACACAATGTGTTTATTTAATTTATTTAGGCTCACAGTCATACATCTTTTGGGTGAAGGGTGCCAAATCTTGTTGTAGTTTTAATGACAGATGTGTTTTCCTATATGATAATATATTTCATAGAAATATACAATATCATTTTTGGAAAATGTTTTATTTTTTTTAAATGCGTTGTTTCATTGTTAAAGGAAGGTTGACAACTTACTTAGAATTCAGTTACTAAAAATCTTTTGAATTCATAATGCTGCATAAATTGTTTCCAGCACTTTTTAATTACATATGCATAAGATGTTTAATTTAATACAATAGTTCTAAAAATGCCCATAATGTCAGATTATAACATATTGTGAATTTTTTTTCAAAAACTTCTGACTTATGAAACGATCTTAGGATACTTAAAATCATTATGTATAGCTAAAATGTAGAACCCATTAGAATAGATTTTCACTTTGACCATTTAGCTCTTCCCCCAAATCATTATTGTATAACCAGGGTAATGTGTAAACATTACATATCATTATTAGACATGTGCAATTCGTTTCGGTCCCAATTAAAATGGGGGGGGACCTAATGTCCTAAATTTATATTTAGGGCTCCCACCCACTGCTCAGGGTTGCTGAAGTTCTGAAGTGCCCCAAATTGCCGAAGTGCTGAAGTTCCGAAATGTCTAAGATCCGAAGTGCCGAAGTTGCCGAAGTTCCGAAGTAGTGAAGTTCCGAAGTGCCGAAGTTGCCGAAGTGTCGAAGTGCCGAATTGCCGAAGACCCGAATTTTGGAATGCCGAACCAAGCCGAATATTTTCCCCATGCACATGCCTAATCATTATTATATGTTTTTTTACGTTACAAATGTTGGTACTTGATGCTAGGGGCAACACGACCTGTTCTTTGTATTCCAGCCAACCACCATTAAACTGCTTAGGATGTAGGGGATTTAGTTTCAGTGTTGGGAGATATCTATCCCATTTAATATAGTAATCAAAAAGTGACCATTTTCTTTATGGTAAATTCTACTAGTTTTTACAGAAATTTTAATTTACGAAGACCACCAGATTAACTTTAGTGGAAAACATTCTGACACCTTTATGTCGGACAAAATGTGTAGATGCATTTATTGAAAAGTAACAGTTAAGATATAGTTGAAAAAATATGACAGAGATAATAAAGTGCACCCAAAATGTACTACAAATTAGACATAAAACTACCAGCAACACTTTAATTAAACTCCTCCATTGTCTTGTCAATCTTCACTATTTGCATGGGCTGTGAAGTGTTTGGCCAACAGATCTGATAAGAAATAGATTTGTATTGGAAGACACATACTGTCAGAGAGTTAGCAATGTATGAAAAGCAGACGCATCATTTTCTGACTCAAACTACACACTTACAAATATATTTTCTTTTGTATAGAAAAAGAAAAAAAAACATTTCTGCCATAATGGATGCATCTTTGAATGCATTTGACCCATCACCAAATTAATTGTCTTTTTTGCTGATGATGGTTCTATTGGCCACTAAATAGCACTTAGTCAATCAGCGGCGTTCCTGGCACTCTGCGCTTCCTAAAAACAAAATTTCAGAAGCCGGATGCCGCCTGGGGGGAGGAGGGGAAGTTGAGATCGGAGGTGGAAGCAATTTTGGGGTTAAGCCATCCGAAAATGGTTTAACCGCCTGAGGTAAGAGTGAGTCCAGTGGCTTAATGGATCCATTACAACGTTATTTAGATGTAGTTGTTTTGGTGTCTGGAGTTTTTCTTTAAAAATATTAAAGCTTCATTTATATGATCACATATGGACCTTGCTAAAGTAAGTTGTGTTCTAAAAGGAATATTTACTAAAATGAGAATTCAAAGTGAATTCAACATGAATTTCAAATACAAGCTCAATATAGCCAAAGTGGAAAATTTTCTAAGCCAGCTATGCTTTCATTTAAACTACTGTTGTCTTAAATTTGAAATTCAACTTGACTTGTCACTTTAGTGAATACACTCTCAAGTATCCTTTGGTAAATACAAAAGCATACTATATGTACAGTATATGTCACTGAACCTGTTTAGTATTATCTCATTGTGGATTATCTACAAAGAAAGTATTGTGATGAATGTGAGACTAAATTGCTAAATAAAGTAAAGAGATTAGATGGAAATTTTCTTGATCATATTTTGTGGCATAAATACTATTGTTTAATTGTTAGTGTACCCAAATTCACTGTTATAGAAAAACACCCACAGCAAGCAGGGGTACTCGCAAATCTTGGCATGCCTACTGCATAGATTAAAACTTTTGTAACAATAATTACACAAAGTTTCTGGCAGGCCAATATCAATTATGTGCAAAATTGGTGTCTGACGCCAGTTGGCACAGCATGCTAGTGCCAGACAGCCAACAGCAGTACAGCCCACCACTATGTGCTGCCCCTGGCCTCCCATCAGTCTGTTCTCCACGATTTCCCTACCTCTACAGACAAGGACGTCAGCCAAGAAGGATTGGGCTGAATGGAAGGGAGGTGCGTTTTAGCTTTTCTTTTCTTTATTTATGTTTATGTTAACAGGGACAGAACACCTCAGAAAGGGTTACTGTAACCAAAACCAGTTTTATGAAAACACAGTTTTTTTTGGTTGGAGTAACCCTTTAAGACATCAACTATCGGCTTTGCATGGTACAATGGCAAACCGCATCGGCAGATGGAGTTGGGCTTCTTTAACACGGTTGCCGTTTCCCAAATAGATGTATCGATGGTTGTACAGGACGTGACATCTCATTCTGAATACATTAAAGTTAAATGGACAAAGCACGTAAAGTCAGGAGGGGAAGCGCCCCACAATCTAAATGTTACCAGCCGTCACTGCACAATAAAATAATAGTGGTCATCTGAGCATTGCATGTGAGTCACAAAACCACAAAAGTCACAAAAGTGTAAACATGTATACACTTGACATATGCATAGTCGCCTTTTTCATCATATGCTTAACAAACCCAAAACCCCCGAAAGATACTCAGACACCTTTATTTTGGGAAAATTATCACAGCTTTAATAATATAAATAATACTTAAAAATGTTTAAGGTCATTGTCCACATATTAACATAACATATTAACCCCAACTACTGTAACAATACTACCCGAGACAATGACCCACATCACAATAAATAATATCACAGTAACACATAATTAACATATTAACATAACCATTGCCACTGATGGCATTATTTTCCAGGTTTTTACCATTTAGGGGTATACCTACACACACCAGGTTCTGAGCTACCAACAAGCTGGAACCTACCAATACCCTTCCATACCTAACTGTTCTTAATGAACTAAACTATTTTACATCAGGACAATCAACCTACACCCCGACTTGTCTATTCATCCCCCGGTGCCATGACCAAACGGGAGCTAAAACAAAAAATGGAGGGAGGGTGGGATAAAACAGGTAAGTGAGGATTAATTAAGATGGCCCCTGATCTAAAATGGCCACTATATATACTCCTCTAGCAAAAACCCCACCTCCAATTTCTATAGCCAATCCCCCACACTACACACCTTCTACGCCTGTCTCTAGCAATGTCAATTCCCATTCCCCTTAGATGCGCTGCTCCATAGGCTACAACACTAATGCTGGTTCTTAACATATTGCCACATCAGCTGTTATTGAGGTAAGTGGTGTATTGCTCTTTCCTTGTCTGGTTCAATAAACTACGTGCAAAAGTAGCAAGAAACTGCATTGTTTGTTGCCAGTCTACCCAAATTTACAGTTAGAGAATGAATACCCACAGTAGGTGGTTGGGGAGGAAGAGAAGGGGGTGGAGTTGGAAATCTTGGCATGTCTATTATAAAAAAAACATAGATTAAAACATTAGTATCAATAATTACACAGTATATCACGTGAGAAAATCTAAACTAAATACTCTTCGCATACTATTTTTGTTGCAGATAGCCACATATTTCAGGAGTCACAAGGGAAGATTTTTTTCACATCTTGAGAAGGGATTTCAGTCATTGTTTAAGAGTTATTTGGCAAGCACACTTAACACAGAGAATTTATGAGCACAAGACTCCTTAAAGGATTTAATGATTATTAAAAAAAAAGGCAGCAACTATCTCAGTGTTTGGGGCATTAAGGCTTTGCGCTAGACAGTTCAATTTGGAGTTCGAGTCAGAGGTCACAGAGTAACAAAATATTTGAGCCCCTGAACTCTAACTTTTTCACAGTTCACTTACTCCCATTTGTCTTTCAGCTTAATGTTTTGAAGAGGCCAGGTTGTTGTATTTGAAACTACAAGGAAAGTGGAGTTTTTTTTAGCCTCTCCTGAAGTAATTCTTGGCAGGCATGTAATTTAAATTTTTTTTCTTAATAGCTTAATGTTTTGAAGAGGCCAGGTTGTTGTATTTGAAACACAAGGAAAGTGATTTTTTTTAGCCTCTCCTGAAGTAATTCTTGGCAGGCATGTAATTTAAAAAATTTTTCTTAATATTTTTTTCCCATAAAGGAAAATATGTTTTATTTTTTTATTTGAATGCAATCAAATCACAATTGGAAATGAGGATTACACCTTAACAGCCTATTAAATTATTCTAAGTGAATATTTAAAGAAATAGGCATGATGTCTCTTCAGGGTCTAAGTAGAGATGGCTGAACACGCTTCTCTTACTTTCTGTTCTTGAGCTGCTTGAAAAATATTATTGAATACACCCAAACAGTGTCTTAACTGTTCATAATGCTTAATGTTAAACGTTGAAATAATAACAATCTGTTACACAAAACCTAATGCCAACATACATTCCTCCCAATTGTCCCACTTTTGGCATGACAGTCCTGATTTTAAGGTCCTGTCCTGACATCTTGCTTTAGTTCCCTGGTTTCCCACATCTGCTGTGCTCCCTGCATGGTCCTGATAGCTGGGAGCTGGCCATGTTGGCTGTCAGGTGGTGGACTTGCCCCTTTTCTGGGCTGAACCACAACATTTTGAATGGGACCATCCCATTTATTGGGCAAACCTGCCCACTAGTATGCAACATAGAATGTCTAGCTGTCAGTTTTGACGTATCTATGCGTTGTTATTTGAGTGGGTACCTCCAGTTTAAAATATAATCCTTAAAGAGCTAATTGTTTTTTATGGCACAGACTTTTTTTGGTCCTTGGAATTAAATGGAGTCTCTCAAGCATTTTGAGAAATATACAATAATCCCCCATATTGTTTAATCTAATAATTTTACTGTACTAATCATTTTATATCAAAAGTGACAGTAATTAATTTGAGTTATTATGCCATATACATTACTGCTTTGGGTCAGTCTGCAGCTCATTGGTGTAAAGGACTATTTTGTGTGAGCCCTTGACCTAACACTTTTTGCAATAAGCAATAGAATGTTTTTGCATATCTAATCAATTGAAAATAATGTGTGAGTTGCACCAGTTATAAATAAAAATGCAGGGGTGCGTGAACGTAGGACTGCGTCATATAAAAAATGGTAGACTTTTTTTAATTTTTTTTTAATTCTCATTGCAAAATGCCACTGGTTTTACAGGCCATGTGCTAAGGAGACAGGAAATACTGCATCATAACATTTACAGTGGAACCTAGTTTACAGTAGCAGTAAGTAAAAATCCATCGACAGCTGTACTGAAACCTTAATTTAAAAAAAAAAAAAAAGTTTTATGGATACATCTTTCCCGGACTGATGAAGTTATTTTCCAGTTTTTAACAATCGTCGGTGACCTGGGATACCCTTGACTCATTCCATACTTTGAAATCATGTAATTTGAGATGAAACTTCAGAATGTTTTTCTACTGCAGCCATCAACAGTGATATTTTATTGCCAGTATGATAATGAATACATTATTTGTGATAAAATGGCATAATTTACATCCCATTTAATACATACACCACTGACAAAACCCATGAAGAAAGAAAATATGCATAGTTATAATTATCGCTATAATAGCGCTATATTTCTAGATATTGCTTTTAAAAGTGGGATTAGTCTGATTTATTGAACAGTTATGACAGAATTGCGCAGTAAATTGGAAAAAGTAATAATGTAAAATGCATTTTGACCACCAGATAGACTTAATTAATTTAGTCTGCATCAAGCAGAGAGACTGTAAAAGTGTCACATAATATTGAAACTAACAAGATACAAAAGAACAGTGGAACAGTGGCTGATGAGTCGTTGCCAAAAAGGGGCAAGGAGGGAAAGTTCAGTGCATACTACATGCTTATAAAAAAGCAGGAGAAACAGTCTGTACTTCTCTATAATGTACATATGACAGTTTTTATTATACTTCTGCATACTTTTTGTATGTGGACACTTGAGCAGTATACTTACATACATGCATTTTAAACTTTGATAGCAATTCTGGAAGGCAGACTTTTGCATAATTTACATTTGTAGAATTCTATGTACAACAATCCATGCACACAGTATGTTCTGCTTTTAAATATTACCTATCTAGTTATGTAGTCATTTGTTTGGAAATTAAGGTAACAGTTTTTTTCCTACCGAATGCCCAGACATTCCTTTACTCACTGATTATGCCATCAATTAAAGTAGAATAATGTGGAAGATGCCCAGACACCTGACAACTAAATAAGGCTTTGATTCAATACTTTTGGAGAAGCTGTTCAAATGATTTTATATTTTTGCATATTCTTTTCGAATGGTTTATCGACAAAAAAATCTCACGTAGTTTAATTGTGACTTCTCTATGTAAATCACTTGAAAATGTTACAATGAAATATTAATTCATTTGAAAAGCTTATCCAAAAATATTAAATCAAGGCCTAACTCAGTAAATTGGTGGTCCAACTTAATATAACCTACACAGACAGTAATCACTGAATTTCTGCTCAACATTCTACGGTTAATGAAGCTATCATCTAGAAGTTTAACCAAGCTTATTCAATACACATAAGAGACATTGACACTAATGTAAACTGTCATCTCAGATACATCTTCTCGGAAAAAACTATGATTTGTTTAAGTTGTTCAAATTAGCCGGAAAATATACAAGAAAAGACTTTAAGAGTTACTTCAATCAAAGTTAAGCATCAACTCTCATAAAACATTATATAATATTATATAAGCATAAATATATTTGATAATAGTAATGTAAAGGCAATGAAATGTAAACATTTCTCAAAATGCAGTTCATGTTACTGTTTGCCGAATGCTTAAAACATGTCATATGGTATAAGCATTCGGTCTAGTATTTATAGATTCTGGCACAATCGGCAAACATGTTGTCTAGACTATATACATGGTGATATGTTTTTTACGTCTAAAATATCTATATTATCTCACCTCTTTATATGATAAAAGTGAATATAATTTTTTATACAATTCAGTAATTTGGAAATTTCAAAAAAGAAAGTACAATAAATAATGAATAGATAATTGTAATAGAGGGATAATCACACAGTAATTAGAAAGAAAAACATCAATTTAAAGAGTGAGTTATATGTTTTAAAGGTGTGATGTCAATGTATTTTAAGTCCAGTATATGAAAAATATATAATTAATATTAAGGTGATAGGAAATGAGACGGGGTGATGAAGAGTAGTCATATTTATTAGTTCTGTCAGTAGGACTTAAGGTACATCAATAGAAAAATGCTGATTGATCCATGATGCCTTAAGGATAACTCGAAAACGCCTGTCAAGTACATTTTATATGATTCCATGCACAAAGGCAAGAGATTTCAGTCACACTTAGATAGTCTGGAATTCATGACGTTACACATAGTTTACTTTACTGAATAGGTGCTACCTCACTTGATGTCAACTATTGTTTAATAAAGAACATTTTTTTTTAGAAAGGTCAAGGTTGTATTTCCTTTGCAAACACAAATGGGATCAAATAGCTGTAATATTAGTTCTGTGTAATTATTTAAGATGTTAGCAATCTTAATGTACTGTGTATGGTTATTTTTAAAGATTAAAAAATGTATTCGAACATTACACTTCAAGAATATTACTTAATAGGCTTTTACCTATTATGCTAAAAGTGCAACATAGTCTGAATAGAATATTTATCTCATGGTATGTTGAAGTATATTGTTTATCATTATAGCAATATACTTTTGCATTTAGCTCAACTATCTAGTGTATCCCGTTATACATCCCAGAACCAGTTATAATGATAGGGGCTTAAGTTGGACCTAGATAAAGGAATACAATCCTGATAAGGAATGGTGAATATGCATAACTACAGCATGATTCAGCCATTTTTGAGACGTCTGCAAAAGTTGCTCTGTGGCCCACTACAGCTGCCTGTTGTAACGGACCGTATTGCACACAAGAGGGTAAAAAACATTTAGGCGATATTCCCCTTTTCAGATGCACAGACAGCTACTGCAATCACCAATCTCCCGAACTGCAAACACATGAATTCACCAATCTCCCGAACTGCAAACACATGAATTCCCCAATCTCCCGAACTGGAACCAGGGGAATGCTCCAAACTCCCGAACAGGAAACACACAAATGCTGTAAACAGCCGAACAGGAAAAACCATGCGAACAGTTTACACTCCTGGCAGTCGCACTTTAACAGCATACAATCCAATTCCCCCCAAGAACGAGATGATAATTTGTTTGATTATCAAGCAGAAATGATTTACTGGGGCTACCTGCCTGGCTTTTATGCAGGTCTCCCACCTGGTGGACACTCCCCTAGGGGACCAGATGGAAGACTGGGAAACATATTGGACATTGACCAATCACAAGCTTACAATCCCACAATGCATCACAATCCCTCCTCTCTGTCCTAGAGATAATTGGGAAGTAATCCAATTATCTCCATGGACAGAGGCAAAACTCCATTAGCCACATGGCAAACAAAGGACAATAAAATACATAAAATGACATTCTGTTACATTTATCACATAGAACATACACATTCTACCTATCCCCAGATAGCTTATATCTGAGTGCACATTATTACAGGATGGCGCTCAGATCACATACATACAGTTCAATCGCCATGGAGCCAAAGTCTTTCTGAGCTGAGCTCCTTGGCATAGCTATCTGGGGTAGCATGGTTTAAACAGTAAAGTACAGAATGGACCGGTGTTCGGATAATTGACTGCAGGTAGGAGAAGGGAGGTTGGCGGCTCAGTGGTGTTCGTGACTTTAACAGTCCGCAGAAAGGCACGAACCAGCTTTCTGTAGGGAAAAAGAACAGTGTTAAACATGGGGCCATAGTCCAGTGGCAGGAGGCGGGCGACCAGGCTCCTCCAGTAGCCAGTGGCGTGGTTGGTTCCGCCACACCTGTCATTTATAGATGGGATAGAGAGTAGTGGAATAGATTGCTGCTTTTCTTTATAAGAGAATGGACAAATATATCAACCTGGTGTCCATTACCTCGAATTCTTTTCAAACAATATGCAAATGTGTACTTTATCACCACATAGAACATTGCGGTCAACTCCACAATTCTGTCTGTTCAAGAAAAGCAAGGATAGCCAGTAATCTAATTATTCTAATAATGACCCATTTCAACCAAGCCTTTCTTCCTCTTTCGAATCTATCTGCTCCATTCTCCCTCCATTCAATCTCTGCATTTAGCCTTTAAAGCCATCACCACATAGTTACATAATTACATAGCTGAAAAGAGACTTGCGTCCATCAAATGCAGCCTACCTTACATTTGTTTTTTGCTGTTGATATAAAAGAAGGCAAAAAAAACCAGTTTGAAGCACAATTTTGCAACAAGCTAGGAAAAAAATTCCTTCTTGACCCCAGAATGGCAGTCAGACCACCTTTTGCTTTCCTCTAGCACTAATTACTCCAGCACAAATTTCTGTTCCAGGACTCCAGTCCGTCCTTCTGCATCACTGCAGACAGACTGTAAATTACAGTACCCCTCTTTTGTCTCTTGTTTTTATTGAGATTTTATACAATAAAGTACAACATGGCATATCAAACTGTGACAGTGTACAAAATGAGATAGATTGCCTTACCTAGTATACAGAGACATACAGGTATATAGTGCGTACACAGTGATTCGTGATTCATTAATGACAAGAAGGTTTTTTCTCTTTTTGAAGATCAAACATTGTGGCTGCATTTCAGTAGACAGTTAAAGGAAAAATAAAATACAGTTAAGCCATTACAGACTGCAATAGACACTTGAAATGTCCTGTATAGTACAAATGCTTGTAATTGACACTCTATGTCATCGTAATAATTTGATCCTTAACAATGTTAGGATGTGTCCTTATGTCCTACAAAGCATGGGCTTTAATGACATGCCCTACTGTTTTGGAGAGAACAGATACTCAGGGCTTCCCTCTGTCAGCTGGGGCCATATTTAGTGACCCCAGACTGACCGATGAGTTGTATGCAGCACTGATTGTGAGCGCTGCATATAGACCTTAAATCCATAGAAAAAAACATGGATGAGCACACTACTCTCAGCTGCAGTGATTCTGGGCTTTCAGCTGTTCAAGGGAGAACCCCAGGGTTTGTTTTGAAATGGTTTCTACGCATGCCACCTTTACCAGGTGCTCGGCGCCAATTGTGATTGGCAGGAAAAGCATGCTGGAGGTTCAGCGTTACAGGGAAATCATAATGTCATGAAAAAAATAGCTGTTTAAAGTTATTGCTAGGAAATGTATCTGCTAGTATCAGTATTAGGATTAGGGATATGTGTAGCATTACTGTAAGGTAAGGGGATATGTTGGGTTAGTGTTAATGCTGTTTTAGGGTTAGAGATAGTTTATGGTTAAGTCTAGGGGTACACTTAGTGTAAATATATGGTTAGAGTTTGTGTAGACATATGGTTAGGGGTAGAGTTGGCATATCATCGGCTACCAAAATGTATTTAGATCCTAGACATATAATGCATTAAAAATCATGACTAATATATTAATATATTTTCTTTTATTTTCATTTAGTTGCATTGTATGTGTAAAAATTAATGTAAGCAACAAAAAAAATGTTTTCTTCATTTGTTGCCAATTTTTAACATTTTATTCACCCTTAATGTTGTGTTAGGTATAAATATATGATGTTAAAGAAAAGCTTTTTCTGTCCTTTAAAAAAACAATGAATAATATGCATGGGGGGCACTTAAAGAGAAACCCTTAAGTTAAAGCAAATTCTAGGTTTTGTTTTGATTCAGAACCTGGACAGCTGCCTTTATCCTTAAAGGGACAAAATAGTCACTAGAGCAAATACAGCTTAATGTATAGTTCTGTTGTCTATAGCCTCTCTCTGCAGGAGTTTACATTACTGCCTAGTGGCAGTCACTCAGATGACCACTACATGTGCTTCCTGTGTCAGAGCTGCACAGTGTGCAACATTGGCGTTCAGCATCTCCATCCTCTGCATGGAGGCGCTGAACTATTCCCATAGAGATGCATTGATTCAATGCATCTCTATTAGGAGATGCTGCATTTTGCAGAACATGTGCAACAGCCTCCCAATGCCTTCCTATGCATTGGATTGGCTGAGATCAGCAAGTTTCAGTAAAATCACATTTTCAAAAGGAAGGGTGGCCATGAACCTAAACCTATATTTTATCACTGTAGTGTCGGGAATACCTGTTTGTGTTCTTTCAAGAGGTAAATATCCGTGGATAAACATGGAGTGGCCTGTTTCTTTAACATTAGCAGTCCTACAGATTACCACTGCCATGAAATAAAAAAGACATTCCATTTTGATTTTTTTTTTTTTTAATTCTTAATGCCAATTATTATGATAGCATAGTCCATAAATAGTCCTTAAAACAAATTTATCTTAGTTAAGCAGTTTAGTTGTATAGACCATGCAAATGTAGTCTCACTGTTCAGTTCTCTGCCATTTAGGAATTAGGAGTTTAGGAGGTTAGCAGCTTTGTTTATACAGCCCTTGTCACCGCTTCCTGCAGGTGATGTTCACAGCCTTCATAAACACTTCCTGTAAGAAAAAGCGAAATTAAAAAAAAAATTATTGTACATTCTGTTTACTTTTTAATTTCTTATCTCCTGCTCTGTTAATAACCTGCTAGACCCTACAAGAACCTCTGTGTGTGTGATAAAAGATCAATTTAGGAGATAATAAGATTTCTACCTGAAAATTAAACCATTTTGTTCCTGCAGGTTGTGTCAGTCACAGCCAGTGGAGGTGTGGCTAGGTATGCATAAACAGAAACAAAAGATTTTACTCTTAAATTGCAAATAATTGAGCAGTGAGACTGCAGTTGCATGACATATGCACCAAAACTGCTTAATAAATTTGATTTAGTATCTATATTGTCCCTTTAGATGTATACCTGAATACTGTAAGAGATGTACACCTGAATATAGATCTATTTATTCAGTGAGTTCATTTAGTTTAATACATAGATTCACAGTGTTGCCCCAAAGCCATCATTAGTACCTAGAATAGCCAATAGTCCCAAGGATATATGACGTAACTGTTCATTTTAAATCCTAATCAAAGGATCAGATTCACAAGGCTTTAATCTTCATAGTCCTTATGTTCCATAAAGTGTGCATGTGATAATAACACATAATTATGCATGTGACAAATTGAAAATCCATATCATCCTTTAAACAATTAATTCCAAACCCAATTCTTAAGGCACACTTGGATTTAGGAGTAGTCTGGTATTTAGAGAGTCTTGGTTCTATTCCAGTGAGGACACAAAACCTCCTAGACCATTGATGTGCCATGAGTACTGGGTTTGTGTACTACCGCTCTAGAATGAATTACATTTTTCTGAGTATCAATTTTTGTTTACTTCTAATATTCATAATGGCTGGCCTTGTACAGATATCTTTGCTCTTGTTTTTATTAGGCAAGCTTTGCACCAGATATTTTAGAGGCTGCACAGCATTTTATTTTAAGCATTTTTCATTTTGACATTTCTACACATTGTTCATTTTATCCGAAAAAAAAAAGGGATTTTCAAGAATGGTAGTTCTATTTTTTGTAACGCATGTTCATATGTTAATATTAACCCTGATTCATATTTTGTACATTCAGGAGGAAATCATGTTGGAAATTTGTGGAATGGGTTTATTCTGATAGTTTGAATGGGGACTTCCCTGGTGACTCTTCTTTAAAGTTTGATCATGAGGATGAGATCTTCAATTCTGTGAAATGTAAATTGACTTTCATTAAATTTACTGGCAATTGATTGTCAGATAGAGTTAGTGGCATTACATTGTATTATTATTTATCTCCTGGACTGAAACATAGTCATAACAAAAATGAAGCAGATCTTTAATACAGCTATTAAATGACCATTTGAAAAGAATCAGTAACTCTAACTTACTAAAAGATTTAAAAAAAAATACTGCTATTTGTCTAAATGATATATAGGCTGTGATTGTAAAACAAAAATAAACTGGAGCAATAATAAGCAAAACAACAGGAGATTGCTACTTTATTGTGGGAACATAACAATAAAAACAAGTTCTAATTTAAGAAGTCAGTTACTTATTCTCTGATGCCTATCTTCCATTGTCTCCCCCGTTTCACATAACACTTGAACAAAAGTATAAAGTACAGACAGAATTTCTTCCTTCAAAATATAACATCTCCACCGACTGCAAAATCCATTGTTCTGATACTCTTGACCCTATGTTATCCCCCCTGAGTAGACACTGTAAGTTTGCTTTTAAAGTATTCAAATACAATTATTGTAACATCATGTTGGAAAGAATTTTCCTGGCCAAATGTTTCATCGAACATTTTTCAACAACCATAAATGTTAGGGTTTCTCAAAGTGCATGGTGTCTACAGTGTTTTTTTTTTTTCTAGTATTAAGGATACTAATGTATATTCATGGAACATAGCTTAAAATATTTCATTTACAGTCATTATTTGACTACTAATATTGAAAAAAGAAAAATGTGTTCAAAATATAATAAGAGATAAGTTAGTGCTCCATTTACAAATCAGAGGCACAAGTAATCCTGCACTTTCTGACAAATTAGCCTTCGAATTGGTAGGTATATATTCTTCTCCCCCTGTTGATATGTCTTAATAGTGCCCCACAGATCACCTACTGGGACTTCTGCATTGAAGGTTCTGTTAGTATTTGTGTTTTATCAAGCAGTGGAAGGAAGAAAAGAGTCTAGTTTGAAATTTGTTCCTCAAGCATTTTCCTGTTGTCATGTGGAAAGAATGCAATATGCATGGGATTCTGGGCCCTTAGTCATCTACCAGAGGCTGCATATGGATTCATATCCTTTGGAGACCAAGGTGTGGCAAACTAGGTTAATTTTATTCAGTGGATGAAACGTTAAGATCATGTATCTATATCTTGAAATCATTCATCTTAACCATTATTTCATATTCTGAAGAGCTATATGTCATTATGCTAGAATCATGTTCATTGCAGAGCTATTTCCTGATGAAAAGTGTAACTTACTAACACCAAAACAGATATAACAGACCATCTAAATTTCTGATAGTTCCAGAGCCCTGTATCATTAAAGACCTCAGTCTTTGACCCAAACTGCTGGCTAATGTATTGATTTGTTAGAGGAACCCAATATGAAATCTACCACCAAACTAAAGGTGATATCATAGCTATAAAACACGTGAGGTTATGAGTATAGTTTTGTTCATCTATGGCATGATACAGTCTTTAATCTATTCAGTCTCTTGTGTTTCCATTTTGTTATGTACCCACATTGACCTTCTAGTGACATGATCATAAATCATGAATGTATAATCTTTCCTTGAAGAGAACCGACCTTCATGATCTACATACATGCTAATACACCCATGTTTAATGGTAACTAAGCATAGGTGACTCTCACTTTTATTGCACCCTTCCAACAGCTAGCTGTCGTCAGTCATTTTCCAAAGATAAATGTCTCTCTTTAGCATGTTGAGAATCACATTTCCAGCTTGGAAATATATTTCCCAGTGGCTATTTAGCAGTGGTTCATTTGTTCTTTGCTTCAGTCTTGACGACTATGTTGAAAAAGATTCAGTATAACACCAGTGGCAGTGGTGTATCCTGGTTTTGTGCTGCCCTAGGCAGGACAAAACTCAGGCGCACCCCTCCCCCTGCGCCACCCCCACCCAACCCTTCCCCCCGCCCACCTTCTAAATACACACACACACAGTCAGACACACACACACAGTCAGACACACACACAGTCAGACACAAACACACACACAGTTAGACACACACACACACACACAGTCAGACACAAACACACACACACACACAGTCAGACACAAACACACACACACAGTCAGACACAAACACACACACAGTCAGACACACACACACAGTCAGACACATTAACACTTTTTTATTTATTTATCCCCTCCTTACCTTTGGGAATGCTGGGGGGGGGGAGGGGTTCATTATCACCCTGGGGACCAGTGGCTGTCGGTCGGGCTGATGGGCTGGCTGCTGGGCGGGCGGCTGGCGAGGGAGCATTTTCCCCTGAGCTGACTGCTCAGCTCTCTCGTGCGCCGCAGAGTGAGGCTGGGAGCCGAAAGATGACGTCATATTCCTGCTCCCAGCCTCACTCTGCGGTGCGCGAGGGAGCTGAGCAGACCGCTCAGAGGAAGAGCTCCCTCACCAGCCGCCCGCCCGACCATCAGCCAGCGCTGCCCAACCCCCGGCATGTCTGTTAGCCGCAAGGCTAACAAGGCATTTGCCCTGGGCATCTGGGGGCGGCATTTTTTGCTGCCCCCTGAAAAATGCCGCCCAAGGCAAATGCCTTGTTTGCCTCACGGCTAATACGTCCCTGCCTAGTGGTAAGACAAAGTATAGCAATAAAGCCGGATAAAACGTATCTTAATATACATTGTGCACTGCTTGATAAATAAGGGTTACTTTAAAAAGCATAGCTGGTAGCCATAAATCATTCACAATCTAAATATTGGTACATTATGTGCTTACAATATAGTAAAATAGAGTGCTATAAACTATCTGCTAATAGTTTCCTCTAATCCAATAATTGTTTTATTCAATTATAAGTAGGAAAACCTCGTTTTGGTTAATGAGTCACTCAGTTTTTGCTTTTCAGTGAGCTTCCATTCTACCTTATTCCAAAAGGGCTCAATTGTACAAAGAATCAGAGACAGTGCAAACCACAGGTCTAAACTGAAATCTCTATGATGTTCAATAAATCACCATGTAGTATGCACTTTGTAGTGCATTTTCAAACTAGATGCATCTCATATTAGAATTTGAAAATATAATTTCTACCTCTGATGCTCGCCTTAAAGACTTCTCTAGGGCTGCATTGTTCCTGTGGAACACCCTTCCCCTCTCTGATAGACTTTCACCCAATCTCCACTCCTTTAAAAAATCTTTGAAAACTTTCTTCAGGAAAGCATATTAATTAAACTGCTTTCCCATCCCGCACCCTGATTCCTCCCCTGCAACTATCATCAAAACTAATCACCTCTGTGAATACTATCCTACTTGTTTACCCTACCCTTACTTTTTGTGTAACTACACCCCACTCCCTCTAGCATGTAAGCTCATTGAGCAGGGCTCTCAATTCCTGTGCGTCCAACTTGTCTGCTAACAAATCCGTGTCTGTTATTCCACCCATTATACAGCGCTGCAGAATTTGTTGGCGCTTTATAAATAATAATATTAATAATAATAATAATCAAGGGACCTAATATTTTCAACATTTTCCAATCATCACATAATCTTGACCACTAATGGTCTTTACTAATGATAATAGTGATGGACCCATGGTTACATGCATTACAGCTAAGTTCTGATCCTGTCATCTGCATTTTCAGCATAACTAAAATCAATCTTAAAGGAATAATGATACTTACCCTTCATACAGAATTATGCCCTGTGCTCAAACTCCCACTACTCTTGAGTGGCAGCATTGGCAATATAGTATTCATCAGCCCAAATACATAGAATGGAAGCAAAAAAGTTACCTGCACACTATCCCATATCCCTATGGAAATTTAAATTAGAGGAGGTTTTTAGTATCTCTCCAATGACCACTAAAATAGAAGTTCACGTGCCACATCAAAGCAAACTTCTAAATCCTAAACTACCAACTTACCTTACCTTTCAGCTAAAATACAAAAATCTCTAATGAGACAGATAAAGATATTCTTATAAACCCCTACAAACGTAATAATCCTTAAGAGGATGTTGCCATATATTTGCTATAAGTTTTTATTAACAATAGTAATTACATAGTAGCAGCCACAAATTATCAACATTTTCTCTACCATGTTGCTATTTTTAATGGTCTAATGCTAGTAAAGTCTACCACAGCTGGTTGCAATCACCACCCAGTAATTACCATTGTTAGAATTAAAAAACAAAGTGCATGGGGTATTCAATTGCCATAGTAACACAACTTGGACAAACACTTTTAGTACTTTCCACAACAGCACTGAAAGCCACAGAAATGTAAGAATGCATCCCCTCCCTCCCAAACCTCTGATGAGTAGCTCCTACACTAAGTTTCATCCTTTTGGTAGCAAAGTCAAAGATTATATTTAGAAGATGAAGCCCAGTCTCCTGGGCCCTGTATTTATTTTGACCCAGTAGGACCTAGGAGTCACCCAAATAAATCAACATGGGTTCATAAGTGCTCAATTAATGTCCAGTGTCCTGGGTCCATAGTTCGACAAAATTGGTATCTCCCATCCTTCCATCCTCCTTGGGTGGCTTATGTCTTCTAGTACCTATCCGCCACCTCCGAAATTTGTCCCTACCTACTCCCTCAGCCTTATAATTTTAAGGAAGTCCAATATACCAAAAGTAAATTTTCAAAAAACAGTAAAACCTGCATACTTATCATTTGAAGTTTTCTTTCCTCAAAAAAGCCAAATTTAAAGGACCACTATAGTGCTAGGAAAACAAGCTTGTTTTCCTGGCACTATAGTGCCCTGAGGGTCCCACTCCCGCCGTGCTCTAAGGGGAGGAAGGGGTTAAACACTCACCTTTCTCGCTCTTCGGCAAGAGCCACGCGCGCATTCAGTCAGTCCATAGGCAAGCATTCTCAATGCTTTCCTATGGACGCTGGCGTCATCTCACTGTGAAAATCATAGTTAGAAGTGCAGAAGCACAGAAGCGCAGAGCCGCGGAAGCGCCTCTAGCAGCTGTCAATGAGACAGCCACTAGAGGCTGGATTAACCCATTTGTAAACATAGCAGTTTATCTGAAACTGCTATGTTTACAACAGGCAGGGTTAATCCTAGATGGACCTGGCACCCAGACCACTTCATTAAGCTGAAGTGGTCTGGGTGCCTATAGTGGTCCTTTAATAATAATAATAATAATATTAATATTATTATTATTTATAATAATAATGTAACAAACCAAAAATAAGAATCCCCAAATTCTCAAAAAATAAAATAAAAATCATGCAGCAGAAAAAGTGAACCCACTAAGAGCTCTGCACTAGCAGAGCATGCACAGTGAGAATGACCTCTTTCCTGATAATATGTAGATATACATGCACATGCATTGCCATCTAGTGTTGCACAATCCTCGTCCAAATCAATTTGTCTCAGAATTTTTTTTCATTCACTGAGCAATCTGGTTCGTGTGAATTTCTGCCAATAAATTTGGCTTGTTTTTGTATTGTTTTTTTATTCTGACTAATGAAATTAGTAATCTATTTAGTAGATAGATCCCTTATTATCCCTGAATTTGGCATTCCCACAAAAGGTTAACAAATTAGGGAGCTATCTAATTAACAGTGGAATAATCAAAATTAAGAAAATCACTTTTCTTCATTTTAATCTTTCAGTGTTTAGTTGATAGCTCTCTAATTTGGTACCTTTATGTGGATACCAAATTACATAACTGTTTAGTAGACAGCTCCCTAATTTGGTTTCCTTAAATATAACAATACCACGTAATCGCACCAAATTATGGAGCTATCTGCCAAACAGCTGAAAGATCAAAAGTAAGAAAAGCCCTGCACATTAAAACATTTGTTATCCATGCACTTAGTACAATGTATAGATAAAATGAATTGCAGATTTGAAAGGTTTCTGTCATGTTTTGCAATGAAAGCACCAGGTGTCTTTTAACTTTAACTGTCTTTGACATTTTATAGATCATTTTATGGCATACTGGTTTACCTCCTCTTTAAACCATAGGATTATATGCTTTAATGCTGTGTGTGTGGTCTGCTGCATCTCCTCTCTGTACCGGTATCAGTATAGATTTAACATCCTGCTTAAAACTTTAAGTTGAATAAAAAGACAAAACACCTTTTCACTGTCTGCCTTGAATAATCCCATCATGGAACATGTCAAGAGCTCAACTCCGATTCCACTGTAATCTGAAAATATTGTCTTTTCATGGAAAAACTAATATATACTTTATGAATCAACTGGGATTACTAGAGGAAAAACTGACAACTTTATATAGACTTCTATTTTGTTTCCACCATGGTAGAAGTTTTGTCAGTAAAGTTTCTCAATAACTATATATCTCTGCAGCCATAAACCAAAAATATGTACCACAGTTGTCTTGCGAGTGTCTGGGTGTATGTATATATACTGTACACACTGATTGTAAATTCAAACATCGGTTTGAAGTTCAGCAGTTCTGGCCTTCTTGTAACAGTCAGTGTCAAATTCACTTATGAATGTATTATGTCACTAGATGTTCCATCAAAATTGCAGCTGTGTGTCTTATTGAGCATACCAAACTAAGATAGATACACTAATTTTGCAGTTTAAAAAAGGTGATTTTTCCAATTGCTGATATCCTTTTTGACCATACCTACCATTAATGAAAATCTGACATGGCCATTCTCTCCACAATGGTCATAACAGTCGGTATCTTGTCCATCTCGCAACAGACCTTCATGGATAGACCTTACTTAGGTTAAATGACAATTATTTAAACAGCACCAACATATTCCTGCAGCGTTGTACAATAGGTGAACAAAACAAACTTCTAACAAAACAGAATGAATCAGCAGCTTGCCCAAATAAGCTTAAAATATAAAAAAATAAGTGATCATTGGTCAGAATACACATTAAAACACTGTAGTGTTAGGAATACAAAACTCTGTTCCCAACACTGTAGAGTCCCTCTGCCTCCAACCGCCCTCCCCTCTGTGACCGTGAAAGGGTTAAAACGACTTTATTTTACTTACCAGATTTCATCTCCGTGGTCCCCCGGTGCTGCACCAGTCTCCTTCTCCCATCAGCAGATGGGGAACCTAATATGCATGCGTGGCGAGCGCATTGAATTAATGCTTTCCTCTGGGGATTTTCAAGATGCTGGACATCCTCTGAGTTAAACTCAGTATGACTCAAGATGAATGAAAGAAGCGCCTCTAGTGACTGTCTAAAACTGCTATGTTTTACATTACACAGTTAAGGGAACAGGGACTCTGGACCCAGTGCAATTCAATGTCCTGTTAATAAAGTTTATAACACAAGAATGATGTAACTGTAAATTAAGATTTTGCAGACTTATGTCATCTATTTATGGCGTGCATTGCAGCATTTTATAGGAGCCTAAATATGATTGCACTCCTCCTAACAAGATGGATAGAAGTTGGATATAGCCCCTATCATGTCTGGCAATCAATATGATGCAGAGCATCAAGGGAAATGTAGTCAACATTAGTTGAGATTACAACAAGGGAAATGTAGTCCACATTAGTTGAGGTTCTGTTTGATAATGTGGAGTACACACTGGAAATAGTTTTTTCCTCTTCAGTGATGAGATAATATTGATTTATTGAAAAATACAAATAAAAAAACCCCATTGAAAACAATAAAATACAACTTAATAGCATTTTCCAGATTGCATTCTAGTGCTAATAAATTGTAACTATTTAACAGAACGAAGCAGCAGCACAGTTTAAAAGGCTATAGAATGTAACGGGACATAAATGATAGCTGCAAATAGCAAATAAACTGAACTACATAGATCAAAAAAGCAAGTCGCCATAGAAAAGTCAATTATATGATCAAGTGCAGGGCCATCTTTAATGCGGGGCAAACAGGGCAGCTGCCCCGTGGCCCCGCCGCCCATAGCCTGAATAAAAAAAATCCTCCCCCCAACCCTTGGGCCCGCGGTGCTGGTATTGCGGCTTCACCGGAGCCCATACTCTAAGGGGGCTCACCGGATGGCCAATACACTTAGGGCCACCTGGTGAACACGTTTCAGCAGGGGCCCAGTCGGGTGCAGTGGCCCCTTGCTTAACGTCAGCCTGGGAGAAAGTGACGTCCACGAGTCACTTCCTCACTCAGAGATGATGAGCCGCGCGCGAGGGAGGCAGCGAGGAGGGGGACTGAGCAAAGAGAGCCAGTCCCCAACTCCCAACTACCCAAGCCAGCACACTGGACCCCAGTGAAGGTAGGAAACTGGAGGGGGCTTTAAAGTGTAAAGTTTGCATATGTGTGTGTCAGTATGTCTCTGTGTGTGTGTGTATCAGTAGGTCCATGTGTGTGTCAGTATGTCCGTGTGTGTGCGTGACATTATGTCTGTCTGTGTGTCTGTCAGTATGTCTGTCTGTGTGCCAGTATGTCTGTGTGTCATTGTGCCAGTATGTCTGTCTATGTGTGCCAGTATGTCTGTCTGTGTCTGTGTGTCAGTATGTCTGTGCGTGTGTGCCACTATGTCTGTCTGTGTGTCATTATGTGTCTGTCAGTAGGTCTGTGTGTGCGTGTGCGCCAGTATATCTGTTTGTGCCAGTATGTCTGTCTGGGTGTGTGTCAGCATGTCTGTGTGTGTGTGTCAGCATGTCTGTCAGTAGGTCTGTGTGTGTCTGTGAATGTATATCAGTATGTCTCAGTATGTGTTTGTGTGTGTGTCAGCATGTCTGTCAGTGTATGTGTCTGTGTCCATGTCAATATGTATGTGTCAGTATGTCTGTCAGTTTATGTGTCTGTGTAAGTATATCTGCCAGTTTGTTTGTCTCTATATGTGTCTTTATATCTGTGTGTGAATCTGTATGAAGTCTCTGTGTATCTGCGAGTCTCTATGTTTGTCAATGTATAACTGTATGATGTCTTTGTGTGTTTCGGTGTATCTACATGTGTGCCAGTGTGTATATCTGTGTGTCTGCATGTTTTTTTTAGTATATATGTCTCTATGTGTGTGTGTGTATATGTGCATACATCTCAGCATTCACACACTAACACTACATATAAATACACCCCTGCATTCAAACTCCAACACTAAGTACAAACACATGTCTTTGTTACTCACCAAAATTATATGTAAACACACCGCTGCATTAAAAAACCAACACTACACATAAATACATGCTTGCAAGTATGCCAACACCACATACAAACATATTCCATACAAAAACCTGTTTACATTCAAACACACAAAAACAGCTTAGTGCTAAATACAAAGCTTCAAACATGGGTAAATGGTAGAGCCCCAGCTATTACCTGTGCGATAGGGAGGCCCCAAAACATTCTTGCACCTCACTACTTTAGGTCTGTCACTGCGTTGGGGTGGAGGACGTGATTGCACGCCTGGGGAGGGGGTACAGGTTTCAGGGAGCCCAAGCAAATGCTTTGCCCAGGGTCCAATCAATAAGAAAGACGGCCCTGATCAAGTTTGGGAAGGATATCCAATTGCTTTTAGAGGGAGTCATATCAATACAAGTTCTGCATAAATGCTTATACTGAGCCCATGGAACTCTACTTCTTCCTGGGGAGACTCAGACAGGAGGCAGGCATTGGCTATCAATACTCATTCATTTCTTAATAGAAAGCCCCCAAGGCGCAAATTTAATATGTTAAGTGTTTCTTTGCAGATATCAAATTTCTGCTCGCTTTTATTTTGTGGATGCTCACATTTTTACATATGTTTATTTAATACGATGAGCAATAGATGTTCCAGTGGAGAATGTCCAATCCTGAACAGTATGTTCTGAATATTTGAAAAATGTAGTACAATGTAGACAACTTATCTACAGTTCAGCCAGGTGGTTCATCTATTTTCTGTCTAAACATTGTAAGTCATGGTTAACTTGACACAAATCTATGTTAAATGAATAACTCTTATGCATAGTATACTTGTAACTAGACGTGTGCAGGCTGAACAAATGTGTTTTTTTCCGGTACATTCTGGAAGACATTTTTTGAGGGATGGTAAAATTTAGTTCATGCTGCTGTTTAGCTCAGCCTAATTTTGTTACCAAAAATACTATGGACAGTCATTCGGGCAGGCAAAAGAGCAGGAAAAATGTTGCCTATAAATGTAAAGGTAAAGTCAGTTGCAATATCGCATAGCGTAATGACTTCAGATTATCAGCCATTTTTGCAATGCCAGCTCTGAGTTGCCAAAATTAGATTATTATATAGTTGGGTTAACGAAAAAAAATATAAAGTAAGAAAACATTTTTTTTTTTTTTAAATGACCTATTGATTTTTCTTTCTGCTATCTTGTATCAATAAAAAATAAGATTTTCAAATTGAAAATATGGGATTTATCCAAAAATGATCCGTAGCATCAGTGACCATCCTTCAGTTAAAAAAACAAAGCAAAAAAACTCTAGCTAGTGGCAGCAGGGGTCTTTTAATTAAAAAGAGAGATTTAACAAAAATAAACTATAGTTGAACAAATGAGTGGATCATTAGTTGCCCACTGAGTTTTTCCTTTCCTTTTTTTAATATTTTTTAATTCCGTTTTCAAATTAAATTACTGCCGCTGCAGCTGTCCACTTGCCTATTTTTAATGCCTTTCAATGTAGTGTTGTCACCTTGCCTGGCTAAATCTTGCTGTGCCTGCTACCTCCACACATGCAGTGGATAGAAGCTGCTGATAGGGCACTGCTTGTATCCAAATATTAAACAACAATCAATCACACTACAGACTGCATGCATGCAAATGCTTTTTTTCATCTTAGGATGGAAAGGGTGAGTGGATCATTTCCACTCACTTTTCCTTAGAAAAAAATTTGACTGTCCTTTAGTATGGAAAAAAGCAGCACCCTATCAGCTTCTCATGCACTGTCAGGCAGGACAAAACCACAATGAAAAACATTTGAAAAAAAAAACAGTGAGCGGCAGGGGTAATTTATTTTTAATTCTTATTTTTTTGAGTGGTTGAACAAGGGGATGGCCACTAGCACCACCATCACCTCTACATTTTAGAATACTTTTTTTTCTACAAAAGTGTTAAAAAAATACCTTTCATTGTGTCACAAATTGTGTAAGGAAAGAAGCTTGCAGTTGCCAAAGAACAAGCAGAGGCACAGAAGCACAGAGCAATTCAAATCCATCACTTACTACATAGAAAATCAAAAACACAACTCACAAATCAGTTAATCAATTCTAAATCAGTGAATCAAAGTGGGCATAAGTGGTCTGGTGGGGTTTCGGCACCGACTGCAGGCTGTACTCAGGGGACTGTTTCCACATGGCCTTCTCTTAGCATTGGGAGTATTAAATTGGACATCACTTCCATGGGGCTCATGCATGTGAAGAGGCTCTATCTTGTAAGCATCTGTGCCATCACTAGATTTCGCAATGTGGTCCAGTGCTCAACTGGACCATGTAGCATTACAGGGTCCCTTGCGGACCCCAAAAAAACAGATTATGGGCTGTACCCTCCTGTTGGTGGTGGTACACAAAGTACTCATTTTGTAAAATTGTATCATTCTTTTTAAGCATGTTGCACACACCTTATCTCTATTTCAACAAAGAAAGCCCTAATAAAGTTTGATTTTTTTTTTATGACACTGCTGTAACATGATCTACAATCCTAACACTGTGCTGAGCTGGCTTTGTTTATTTTGGAGTAAAAAAGCATAAATGCTACAATAACAAGTTTTTTCTAAATATAGATCCTTCTGTGCATTCTATTTTAGACTAATCACGATGTATCCAAATGTTTGGCAATCTTCGATTTCTCAGAATAGATTTTGACTATTAATGTACATTATGGCCCCTCAATCTAAATATATTTTCCAATTTATGGGTCATTTCTTTTTTTGTAGCACCCAGGTGTGGTTATTAACAAATTTCTCATTTCAGCTGAAGTGCTTTTGTTTGCATTTTTTATATACTGGATATTGTTACTCAATTAAGCATTTTTCACGAGCTGTGTGTGAGATTTCAGTATTCTATAAATAGATAAATGTACAGTGTGCTTGCATTTTAACAGATTGTTGAGCTACAATAACAAACGTGTTCAATAACAAAAGTACTTCCCAAAGGAATAGATTACGTTTTACGAGTTTGTGGTTTCAAGACAAACAAGGAAGTTTGCATTGCTCCTACCTGTACTGTACATATCCGGTAGATAAAGTATTCTGTCTAAAGTCTGCCCAACATTTGGATTAGCAAAGTATCTTGCAAGGCATCAAACACTGTTTTAGTGATGAATATAACTTCAGTTTATTAAAGAGAGCGAATTGTGTGCATAGCAGTGAATAAATGTCCTTTTAAAAATAAGTTAAGAAAACTCATATTTTACCTCCTGGTATTATTCCATTTTCTCAGAGAAAGCAGGTAATTTTCATAAACTTCAAATAACTGAAACCTAGCTGTATTTCAAACATGCACTTTTAGTATATATTTTATGTGTGCAGCAGACCAACATACAAGGAAAAACAAATTCATATAGTTATCATCTATTACTTGACTGAGATATGTGTGGCCTCATTTTGGTCTGACTCTATCTCAAAAATCTGAAATAAGCCATTTTTTTCTTTATCTAGTACTGAAATTAATTCAAAAAAAAAAAAAAACATTTTACAATGTACTGGACCTCAGAGCAAGCTCATAAATAGATATACATATTCTCTTCTATGAAATCCAATAGGTGTTGATTAATGGTTGCTTCTTCTAAATCTCAGTAGACATGTTTCCAGTCTTTGCAGTATCAGAACAATGCATCTCCTTGTAATTTCGTATGTGTGTCCAAAAATGCATTAAATCCATCAGTAATCCCTATGGAGCTCCATCTTTCCTTGCGTACAGGGTAAAGATAGGACACAATGTAGTGACTTTTCGTAGTATACACTTTTTTGGAGGAAACCTGAGTCCTTATGTTTATCGTTGGCTTAGAAAATAATTATACAAACTGGAAAGCTGTACAGGAGACTTATAAATGGTATGCTCTTTGTCCCACCATATTTATGAAGTTGCAGTCTTGATTCATTGCACCTACCCTAGTAGTAGCCTAGTGGAGACTCAATGTGATTATTGTTTATAACTGATCTGAGGTTCTGATCATTCTCCTTCCACTCTTACTGTCTACTCCAAAAATCAGTGAAGAAATGAGTCCCACTTCTTCATTGTAACCAGATTTATTCTCTCCTTCAGTTATTATGTTGTTTATATGCCCAAAGATTAACGCATTACAAGATCATAACTCAACAACCAAGTTCTTCACATTTATTCATTCAATAAATGGTTACAAATACATTTTTGTGTACCATGCACATGGAGTCACTAGCACACTGCATCGAGGAGTGGACCAATTTTCTGGGTGTACTCTGCAGCAATATCTGCTTGTACAAATATGCATAAGGACCAACACCCTGCTTCCCAATTTCTACCTGTCACACTATCAGTGTATTGTGATTAATGTACTTTCAGATTCAGAGCATACAGTTTAGAAATGTTAAATAAATTATAACAGTTTTTTATTTTATGTTTTTTATAAGGTATGATTATCAAAGAACAGGTAGACTATAAGGCTAGGAATGCAAACATGCAATGCTGTAGAGTTCTTGTCAATATATATAGATTATCGCACTTCCCCTGCAAAGGTTTAAAAAAGCTTTAAACTTAACTTATTTCTGCAGGCACACTGGTCTCTTTGTGGCTAAGATCATAAATTCTAGTGATCTCAGCCATTTCAATGCTTCCCCATAGCAAAACACATCAATCAGCATCTCCTTATAGAGAGGTATTAAATAAATGCTTCTTTATGGGTAACATTTAGCGTCTCCATGGAGACACTGAATATAGGTCCTGCAAAGATTGCAGGATTTTGTCCAGGAAGTCCCTCTAATGGCTGTCCAATTTACTGCCAATAGTGTGAACTTAGACAGCAGTGTAAACACTGCCTTATCTCTAAAAAAGGTAGCATTTACACCACTAACCTGGCAGGGACAGATTGCATTCCACAAAACCACCACAATGAGCTGTAGTGGCTCTGGTGACCATAGTGTCCTTTTAAGTTAGTAGGATATACTATGTTATAATACTTACTATGACCTTGCTTTCAAACAAAAGAACCAATTCATTTTATGAGTTAGTAGTAAAATATTCCTTATGCAATAAATTATTGATCTACAAATCATTATTAAATTGCAAAGTGTTTGAGAAGAAACTGTTTTGTGTGAAATGTTCTGCTTTTAAAATGTTCATGAAATCGAACCCTTACACACATTCATGACATGATATACTCAAAAATAAGTTATTATTTTTTATCTATTTCATATCTGAATTTTTGTGTAATTTGTAATAGGAGTACAAGATTCCCAGCATGAGAAGATTGTTTTGGCTTCTTTCAATGGAAGTATACACAGCCCCAAGTTCCCACATGCTTATCCACGGAGCACAGTGTTGGTATGGAGATTAATATCAATGGAGGAAAATGTGCGAATACAACTGACCTTTGATGAGAAATTTGGGCTTGAGGACCCAGAAGATGAAATATGCAAGTAAGTAGAAGTATAGCATTCACACTTGATTCAATGGCATGGTCAACATTAGAGGACAAAAAAGGGACATGTCCACACAAGCACATTACAGATATGGAATATTACTTATCTTTTTTTTTAAGCTTTCCTATCATTGCATATATATCATACCAATACCTTTTATATCTTGCACTAATTATAATCATTAGGGGGAGCATGACAAAAGGAAAAAAATATATATTGTGTAATACAAGTTTTAAAGAGTGCACTCATCTTAATAAGTCATTTTAATTCAGATATTAATAAAGATATAGATAGGAATATAGATATATTACCTTCCTTTTTTTTCCCCTTTCCTTTTTTTTTTTTTTTTAAAGGGACAATATAGTCACCAGAACAACTACAGCTTATTGAATTTGTTCTGGTGTGTAGAATTACCTTCAGGCTTTTTGCTGTAAACACTGTCTTTTCAGAGAAAATACAGTGTTTACATAACAGCCTAGTGATAACTTCACTGGCCACTCCTCAGATGGGTGTTAGAGATCCTTCCTGGGTCATGGCTGCCTAAAATGCATCCAAACATTCAGTGTCTCCTCCCTCTGCATGCAAACACTGAACTTTCCACATAGAGATTCATTGATTCAATTCATCTCTATGAGGTCGCTGATTGGCCAGGGCTGTGTTTGAATCTTGCTGGCTCTGCCCCTGATCTGCCTCTTTGTCAGTCTCAGCCAATCCTATGGGGAAGCATTGTGATTGGATCAGGCAACCACTTCCGATGATGTTAGCAGACTGCTTGTTTTTTTTTTAGGCAAACAGCATGCAGATCTACAGCTTCTGGCTTGAATACAGTAAGATGTTGCTATATTTACGGAGGCATGATGGGCCCACGGGGGCTAGATGGTGTTTTTAACACTATAGGGTCAGGAATACATGTTTGTGTTCCTGACCCTATAGTGATCTTTTAACCTTAGCCCACTGCTACTGTTTGGCAATAAAACTTCTATGATTAGTTGAGTTTGTGTAAAAAAAGATGCAAATAACATAGTAATATAAAAAAAAAACATAAAGGGCAAGCAGGATTAGGAATCAGTGTTTTTATGTTTTTTTGTTTTTTGTTTTTTTTATCTGGATACTTCGAAACTGATTTCACTGTGACATTAACTTATCTTAAACAGCTGCTTGTGACACCTAATATATGGTTTAGCCTTCCATGCATTACAATGGATAGCAATTGAAACTTAGACATAAAAATATAGCTGCACCCACATTCATGTTCCACTTAAGCCTATACATCTGTTTCTTTTCTTTTAGCTATAGATTAGAAGATGGTTGGGATTGTATTACAAGCATAAACTAACTAAACCTGCATTGCAGTTATTAAAATTTGGTATTGTCTGGAACAGAATTTCACAACCTGTGATTTGTGTACTTAGTATTATGTAGGGGATGGAAGTTATTAAGGGTATGTGTTGAAATAACAGTGGACTTTATGGATATTTGTTAGCTACACAACTTTATAAGTCAGGCAAAGGAGAAAGTTTTAAGAAAAATAAAAAAATGCATATCTCATTTTTTTTTTTTTTTTGTATACATGATCATTCACCAAAAAAACACATACAAAATAATTAAAGTGGTTCTGTTTCCATCTGGGATCTCTGCTTATTTTGAGACCAAAGGTGGTGACTTCCTCACTTGTGCAGCCTAGGGGTGCAATGGAAGGGAGTTTTTACTTTTTCATGAACTTGTCATTTGTGGCTGAAACCATTTTGTTCTGCAAGGCACTGTTCAGATCCTGGTGCTTCATTTGCCAGGAGCTCACATCACAGCTGTACTCTTGCACATGTGCAAGAGTGAAACATTGATGTTTATGGAGGGTCCCACAAGCCCTTTTGCCCTCAATCATCACTAGTGACAGCTGAGAGATTGACAAAGCTTGACGGTGGTAGGTTCTGCTTTTTTGTAAAGGTTTGTTAAGCGTGCATTAAATGCATAAGATAAATTATTCCTTACTGTGCTTCTTGTTATAAATGTTTTATCTGTATGAAATCTTCATTTTATTTTTTATTTTAATTCTTAATTTTTTTCAAGACAGTTGTCAATACCCAAATCAATTACATGGATACAAGTGGATACACAAAAATATGTAAACATTCAGAGTGATTACAAAATTACAGATCCATATTCAAAAGTATCTTCCAATACAAATAACTAGAACAATGATATTTAAGAACTGATGAACACAAAGTAAGGTTCAGTCAGCTGTCACTATCTCTCGGTAGATTAGAAGAATTATGTGAGCAGCAGCTGTGACTTCTTTCTTCCCAAGCTTATCAGATCCTCTCAGGAGCAAGGCACAGTCAGAGCAGGAAAGGGATGTGACATCGACCTAGTATCATTGCTATGTCACTAACTCCCTCTTTCCAGAGTTCAGACCTTCTCCGCTGCCACTCATCACAGAAGAGCAGCTCCTCTATGATAAATAGCAGGTCGCTGGAAACCTGCCTGGAGCAGAGAACCTACCTGACAGACATAGCTGTGATCAGTGTAGCTCTGATCTATACAGACAGGCAGTTAAAGATCAGGAAGAGGATCATCACTGCATGCACCAAGGTCAGCTCGGTCAGCTGTTTCTGAACACCAGAGCCTACTTGTTGTTGCTGGAAAAAATATCAGCAATTGTATTTCTGGTCATTTTTATGTACTGGTGCCAACTGGTTATCCTCAAATACCGATTTTGCAGGTAAAATACCGGCCGAGTGACAACCCTAATTACACACATGCATGTTTTGTCACCACAATGCTACAATGCACTACAAGTAGAACTATCAGGGTTGTGAGTAAGTAACAGTACAATAAAGTGTAGCGGGGGACTTGGAGTTTGCTGTGCCTTAGGAAGCAAAAACCCTAAACACATCAGACTTTATTTTATGTTTTTTTTTACTTTCCTTTCCTGGAATTAGTCATCTGTTGTAACAAACCACTGGGGTTGTGTTCAGTCCTGGAACTCAGGTACAGTAACAGCTCTCCCTTACAAGCATGATCCACAGAGATCCTGAGGTTGAGAACAGTTCAGTGAGGGGACGGGGGCTTTAATAAAAATAACAGAAAAAATCCAAGGCAAAGGTATCTGAAGAAGGGTCAGGTAGAAATCAGAGTCAGATGGTCCAAAGGTCAGGACTGGGGGCAATCAGCAAAATCCAGAGAGCAGGCGAAGTCAGGAAACCAGCAAGGACAGGAAACACAGGGAAACAAATGCTAGGAGTTCTGAGGCAGACAACAAAACAACATAGCACTGACGGAAAGTTGTGATCTGCTTATAAAGGAGTGGCTCAATCACATAACCTGGTCTTACCTGTAGGAGGGGTTACCTGAGGTCAATATGACTAACTGTGGGACTCAGTCCCATCTTGGATGCATTATTGTCCGGGCTCCGTCCCTCAACCACACCCCCTCCAACCTCTGACCTGCAGGCCAGTCTCCTCATGCAGCGGCTGCCATCTTGGAATGCTGGAGCAATCACTCTGAGTTTCCTGGCTGTGAATCGGGGTACAGAGGATGCATACTGGGGTGCAGCAGCCACAGGCACTATAACCCCTGCAGACTGACCTCCAGGGCATTGTGAATGCCCGGGGACAGGTGAGTACCATCTGCGAATGTCACATCTGTACTCTTTTAATGATTAAATTAGAAAGAATTAAAAAAAAAGCAATGCTAAATATTTCCTTTTTTCTTTTAAAGTAAAAGAGCAATGACCATGAAAGATTGATGCTTCTTATTAACTTGGTAAAAAATATCTCTCTCAAATCAACCCCCTACATACCACTTTTATTATGGAACAAAACAACTTAAGTTAGAAATCGTCTGAGACATAATTGGGTAAACTTTGGGCATTCTTATGTAATCTAAACTATAAAGACAATTCTATTAAAAAAAATGCTGCTTTTTATTTTGAGTATTTTTGTAGCATCAATTCTGCTCTGTCAATTTTGACTTGTAGGGAAGAGATATATTGCCACAGCGCCTAAGGTATACATGGAACAAAGCCAATTATACTATCTTTTCCTCATTCATAGGAATTACAAGTATTTCCTACCGTAATGACATCTTCTCCATATTGATTACATGTGAGCCAAATAAGTATACTACATGCTTACTAGTATTACTGTTACCAGTATACAAACTGTTAATTGCAACAAAATAGTCTGCCAAATTTATTGAACTGTTTAGAGTGTTTTATTCACAAGAGGTATCCAAAAATCCATTGTTGCACATTACATTACATTACATGTATATAACATGCACAGGAAAAAAGCTCTTTAATATATGTATAATTTACAATTCACACATAAAATGAATATCTGTTTTAACGGAGGATACTACAGCTTTCAGAGTTTCTTGTAGTTATATGCAAAGACAAATCTGTATGGTATACTATGTTACATGGATGCCTTCAGCATATCATTTGTGGATAGCTCAGTTGGTTGATGCTAAGATTGAAGTCCATCTGGTATTGAGGGCAAATTCCTATAAGGGTGGTCCTAATCAGTGTTAATTTTGGCAGCAAATTTCAATTTAGTTTTATTTGTATTTTAGTCATCTGTATTGTTTTAGTTTTAGTTTTAGTCGACTAGATCTCCAGTAGATTTTAGTCAACACAACTAAAATCTAATAGGTTTAGTTAAAGCCTTTTTCTGTCTCTTTTGCCCCTTCCCCAGCCCCTCTGTGTCTCGTTTTGTCCTCTCACCCCCTCTAGGTGTTTCTCCCAAGTCCTGGTCTGTCTCTTTTGCCCCTTCTACAGCCCCTCTGTGCAGTGTTAATTTTGACGGCAAATTTCAATTTAGTTTTAGTCAGTCTTTTGACTAAAAAGCCATTTTAGTTTTAGTTGTATTTTAGTCATCTGAATTGGTTTAGTTTTAGTCGACTAAATCTTGCAAATTTTAGTCGACTAAAATTTGACTAAAATTGTTAGTCGACAAAATGAACACTGGTGCTAATACATTTGTCCTTCTATAGGACAATACAGGTTTTAATTCTAGAATGTCTTTATTCTTATTCAGGGACTTTTGAAATAAATTTATATATTTTGCTAAATACCTTTTGAAATCGTATTACAATTAAATATCACCCATATATGTTTTTGCAATAAACTACAGCATTCCATTCTTCCTATCATACAAGATTAATGAAATGTTTAGATGAAGTAAATATTTATATATATCTATTACACTTTGAACCTTTTGGTAGCTTAAACATACTACATTTTGATGTATATTAGTGTGAATAAGCTGAAATCTATGCTGCCGTTGGGAGAGAAATCTGCTGACAACAAAGTTGGTTGGAGTTTCAAGATTTTTCTCTTGATGTTCTACAAAAACTGATGATTAAAAACACCACTGATGATCAAATAATGCACAATGGTAAATAAATGAGCAAATAAATAAATAAGATGGTTGCACTCCAGTATAAATAAAATATTTAATCCCCATTGATATTTTATACATGGCCCACTTTTATTAAGTGCCACTTACGTTGTAGGACCAAAGTAATTAGAACAAATACTGCGCCTACCAATACCATTTCAGAATTACAATTATTTACAGTACTGTAAACTCAGACAAACCATTAATTCTGACAAAAGAAGTTTGACATACAGAAACAATAGGTGAAATGTACCTTGTCAAAATGAACTTACAATCTAAAAGGTACGTGACTGGCCCTGTGAGGGTTATAAAGGGTGGTGACTGCAATTGTCCTATTCCACTAGCATGCATATTGTTTATTGGAGTAGTATTACAGAAGAGAGTAGTCCAGAGAGTATTTACCCTTATCAGTACAGCACTCTATTCTCCAAGAGCTGCACTGGCCATTGAGATTGTTGCAAATGTGCCTATGCCACGAGCTTCTGGGTTGCCACCGTTCATATGCACGAACACATGGGAACTGAGTTGGCGGCCATCTTGTCGCACGAACGCAGGCAGTGGTGTTTAGTCATCGAGTGCCTGGAACTGATTTCGGATACGCACTCTCGCGAACACTGGTGAAGATGGAACTGCTGCCCGTTCAAGTTTCCGACCACCCATACGAACGGCGTTCGGGAAATGCAAACTACTGAATAGGGGGAGCATTCGACACTTGAAATCAACCATCTATTGTGTGTGGTTTTTGTATAGAAGTCCACAAACAGAGACCAGTCGTTGCCACAATAGCTGTGGAACTATTTTGAGCTTCTACCTCGTGAATGGTTAGTCAAAAGTTTACCACGATGGCAATCCCAAACCACTGAACCAATTTGAGCACTTCTTGGATATGATAGGCACTTAGATCAGAGCTATTTGAGATGTGACTCTTGAGGGGTTCCATGTATTTTGGGGGTAGTTTTCTGTTTTTTTTTAAAATTGTTATACTTTTCTGTACCTGGGAGATAATTAAGTTGGTACAGTTCCTAACAGGAGTTTACTGTTGTATTTTTTCGGGCGGAGGGTTAGAGGGACCTTAGACCTAGTAAGAGAACACTGGGAGGGAGAGGTGGATCAGGAAGGAACCCCCATCATCCCATATGTGCTGGAGCTTTGGGAATGAATGGAGGAACTCACTCATCGAGTGCGTGAGAACCTTCGGGCGGCTCAGGAATGCCAGTGCATGTGGTATGATAGAGGAGCCAGGAGATGTAGCTTTCAGGTCGGTCAGAAGGTTTTGGTTTTGAAACCCGTCCAACATGAATGGTTACAGGCATGAGGTAGTTGCTAACTGGCTCCTTCCCCGCACTAAGAGCCAGGTGATGGCCTTCTTAGGGACTGCTAGCTATTACCGGAAGTTTGTCCCCAATTACAGTGCCCTAGCTAAGCCCCTTACTAACCTGACCTGAAAGAACTTGCCCCAAGAAGTAAACTGGACCCCAGAGTTCGAGCAAGCGTTTGAGGCCCTTATACATGCACCTGTCCTGCCGCTCCTAATCCGAATAAACGTTTTCTTATCCACACAGATGCTTCTATGTTTGGATTAGGAGCAGTGCTGAGCCAGTCGGGGACGATGGCGGAGAACATCCAGTAGCTTACCTCAGAAAACTACTACCTGGCAGTGGTGTGTGCTTTCAAAAAGTACATTTATGGACAACAGTTTACCTTACTCACAGACAACAAGCAGAATGGGAATGCCTATGGGTTATCACGACAGATAGAACTGGAGAAGTGATCTGTGAGTACTCCCCCGGACATCCCCAAGCCGATCTGTGAGCAACAGACTGTGTATGCCGGCTTGTGGTTAAGGGGGAGCTGTGTGGCAAAACTTACCACCAATTTTATGTTTTTTCCCTCATTTAGCCGCAAGGAAAGTAATTAATTAATGCTGCCCCTTTTCGTATAACGTACGTGGCCAACAAAAGAATGCCATCTTGTCTTCCGAACGTGGGCAGCCATACTTGGTCATTGAAGGCCTGGAACTCTTTTTGGCGAGGCACTCGCACGAACCCCAGTAAAGATTAGACTGCTGTATTTCTCGACCACCAATACAAACGTCGTTCAGGAGATATGAACTACCGAACAGGGGGGGCATTTGTATCCTGGGAGAGATTCCCTGGCATGGCGTTTGCCCAGGAACCCCCGAACAGGACACCTATTTCCCTGGAACTGTTTTGGGCTAATGTCTCGTGTTGGGCTGGTCAAAACTATACCTCGATGGCATTCCCGTTTCACCGAAACTATCTGAGTAATCTTTGGATCTGTTATACACTCAGATCGGGGCTATCTGTGGATGTACTTTTTGTGGGGTTCCTGAGTATGGTGGGGGAGCTTTTGGGGTACTGTATATTTTGTGTGGATTTTCTGTACCTGAGAGAGAATTGGATTATAGATTTGTCTCACACAATTATCTCTCAAGCACAGAGGATCCTGGGATTGAAAACCCTGTATTTGTGTGTTGGAGACCCCATGTAGGGGTCTGTGCATAAAAGCCATGTGTGGCCTAAATAAAATCAGTTGACTCCCAGGACTATGTTTCTGTCAGGATTACAATTGATCCAACACGCAGTATTAGTATCACACTTAGGAATAATGATAAGGTCTAACTGGACCTTAGAATGGCCAGACTTAACATATAACAGAATAGTCAAAATACTGGCCGGGGTCAGGAACACAGAACGAAACACAGTTGCAAGGAATAGCCAATAGTCAGGGATACCAGAAATCAGGGAAGTCAGAACAAAGCCAAAGTCAAATACCAAAGAAACACGATCAGGAACACACTCTTGGAATAACCTGCAAAGGGAAACCACGACAGGGCAATGAGCAGAAGAAATTAGTGAGTTTAAGTATCCCACTTGTGAATCCGATTGCCCGTATCCGGCCTATGACCCCAAAACGTGCGCGTGCATCCTCTGCGTGACGTCACCAGCAAGTCGATGTGGCCACCATCGTGAACAGACATGGGGCTACATAACAGTGTGGATCCGCAGTGGCCGGCGTCCATTGACATTTCGCAAAAGCCCGGTCTTATGGCATAGGACCGCCAAACAGCACTTCTCCTATTCCTGAAAAGTTGATTATTGTTGTGCATAGCATATGGAGAAGATGAAAATGTGACATTATCCCACCACCTGAAGAACTCCCACTGGGCGGGCAGGACCAGGTTTGAGAGGAAATTTGGCTTTTAAAGCACAAATTTTGCGGTCAGAATGCATATCAGAGGCAGGAACCCAGGAACGATCAGCAGGCCCATAACTCTTCCAATAAACCAGGTATTGCAGGAAGCCCTGAAAAAACCTGGAATCAATTATGGAAGAGACCTCATAATTCTCCCTACCAGAAACAACCAGGGGAGGAGGAGGGACAAAATGGACACTATACCTATTACAAATATGAGGCTTAAGTAAAGAATTAGGTATATGTAACGAGGCAGGAAGAGCAAGAGAGTATGAAACAGGATTGATTCTCCGAACAATATGAAAAGGACCAATAAATCTGGGAGAAACCTTCATGCTAGGAACCTTGAGTCTGATATTACGTGAGGAGATCAGACTCAAGACTCACCCACCTGGTAAACAGGGTTGGCACCCCGCTGCTTATCAACATGAAACTTGAAACGAGCAGCCGGATTCTCAAGGGCAGAGTGGACTTTAGTACAGGTTTCACATATAGAAGTAAGGTGGTCATCCAGAGCAGAGATAGCAGTGTCAGAGAATACAGCAGGGAGAACAGTAGGATGGCGACCGTTGTTGCTAAGTGAATATAAAAGGCAGAATAAAACAACACCTTCCATACAAATAGCAAGGAAGATTGCAGAAACAGAAAAACAGATAAACAATCAGTTAAGGAATAAAGCAACAAAACAGCTAGAAGCACTAAAATTAAAGAGGTATTTGAAGTGGAATAAGCCAGAAGCACTAATGACCAGTAAACTTAAAAAGGAGAAACATAAAAAAGTAATACATAAAATAAAAGATAGAGATACTTACCTAATGGCCCCAGGAAAAATAGGAAGCACCTTTGAGGGATTATACCGGAACTTATATAACTTAACAGAAGAGCTATTTGGTGGGGAAAAAGAGAGAGAAATTCTTCGGAATCATAATTATGCCAACAATCCGGCCCAACCAATTAAAGCTGATAAACCAGCCCATAACAGCAGAAGAGTTTAGTAAAACTATAGATAAACTTAAAATAAATACTGCACCAGGCCCAGATGGCTTTTCAAACAAATTCTATAAATTAATGAAAAATCAACTAAAAGGGTAACTCATTACCATTTTTAACCACATAATGAAAACATGATGTTGCCCTGGAGAGCTGTTGAGAGTGAATATTATTCCTATCCCAAAAGCAGACAAAGACCCAGATATGATTAGCAATTATATATCCATTTCATTAATCAATACTGATATTAAAATATTATACTCTATGCTTGCCGACAGATTAAAAATAGTTATACCACAGTTAATTAACAATAATCAAGTAGGCTTTATACCAGGGAGATCCTCAATCAACAATTTTAGAAAAATAATAAACATATTAGAAGAAACAGAGAACAATGGAACCCCTTTAATGTTACTGTCAGTAGACACAGAGAAAGCATTTGACAGGGTTGGGTGGGGCTTTATGTTCGCCACCTGAAAACAATTTGGAATTACTAGATCAATATTGCAAGCCATATCTGATCTCTACAGCTCTCCATCGGCAAAGGTAACAGAGTCGGGATTTACATCACAAAACTTTAATATTAAAAACGGGACAAGACAAGGGTGTCCTCTTTCCCCCTTATTGTATATAATGGTGTTAGAACCCCTGGCGATTTCAATAAGACAAAATAATAAAATTAAAGATTTTATGAATGCGGTAGGACAAATAAAATGAAACATCTATGCAGATGTTTAAAATCCCCCCTAATGAAACCTTTAACTATTTGCGAATTAAGGGCTTCATAACAGAATACTTCTTGTTAAACACGGGGGAAAAATGCAAATCTTATACAGTTACTAAAACTAAAGAACTATAAAAATTTGTTAGAAAAAAATCATCAAAGTTATATATAATTGGAGACACGATAAACCAATAGAAGTGATTAACAAATGGGAAAAATGCAAAGTTAATAAAGGTGATTTGATCCATTTATGGTGGCAATATGCACCCATAAAAAAATTCTGTAAAGAGTAAATCAAGACAATATATCAAATAACAGAAACGGAACTTGTTTTAAAGCCTGAAGTGGTCCTGTTAAACCTGAATTGGCCAAAAATGACAAAAAAATACAGTAATGTTAACACTGCATGTCGTCACGGCAGCAAAATTACTCTTAGCACAAAATTGGAAGACAGAGATAATCCCAAGCATTCAAGAACTAATTATACAAGTAATTTTGCAGGCTAAAATGGAAAGGGGTATCCTAGTGAACATAGGAAATAGATATACTCAAACAGAAGACTGGGATACACGGATAAATAAAATGGAATCGTACACTTAATATACATCATTACAATACTGAATTTCCCGCCTGAGACCTCCCGTACTTCCTGACTCCCCCTTTTTTTATTTATTTACCATCTTTTCCTCTCCGATCATAGTGTGCAATAATCAATGAGGGCATAATTTATAGATAGCTACAGGAAGGGGAAGGGACAGGGAAGAGGAACGGAGAAAACAGGGTGAATGTATAACATTCCCCAAAACGGGCAGACAAACATAACATAACATAAAAATAAAAAAATATGGTACTTAATGCAAGATGAGCTTTCTCTCTCCAAAACATATAAGGGAACCAAGACAAAAATACTCAATAAGACTTAACGTATAAGATGGGGGGAAGGGGATCGGGAGGGACAAGGGGAGTATGATAGAAACCAAAGAAACACTTAATACATTTTAAGACATGTTCATGATGATAAGTGTACCAAGGTCTGAATCACAAATGCACCAGGAAAAGAAAAATATATAACACCTGGCTGGTACAAGTCTGAAATGTGAAGAAATAAAAAAAAAAAAAAAGGTGAATTACGGTTGAACAGACATATAGTCAAATTCCAAGTTTTGTTTATGTTTTATTTTGATCAAAACGTGAACATTTGGCTCAGTTAAAGGACCAGATGAACCCACCGGATTACTGTGGTTAAAGGACCAGATGCACCCACCGGATTACTGTGGTGGGAATGAGTATAATCAGCCTGTTTTCAGGTTTTTTAGATGAAAACAAAATACAGACAAACATTGAACTTGCATTGCAGGATGCACTGCTTTTAGCTGGTGTCTTTTCTTAGTAAATCTAGCTCTTGAAAATGTATCTACTATGTACTGAATCAGTGCACATAGGGCATATAGCACTGTTAACCACAAGTGGTTTCCTTTGTACATTTAAAAAGGGTAACCTTTGTCCTACTTTCAATAAAAATAAATATTAAGTAAAATATTACAGTATAATAACCAACTGCAAAAATGCATAAAAAGTAAACATTTAAAAAAAGAAAATATTGTTTACAGATGAATGTCAATTAATTCCCAAAGCAATGTTCTAGAAATCCTTATACCAATATGCTAAGCAATAATATCTCTGCTGTGTGTGTAAATGTACTTGCAATATTAGCTATTGATACTTATTTTAGTTGATGTGTAGTAGGGTTTGTTACTTGTAGGGTAACTTCTTCATCTTTAATTGTTTTTATTTTATTTTTTTTATCCCTAAAGTTTGGCTTAAACTTGTAAAGCTGATTAAGTTTATAAATTCCTTAACGTATTTCAAACACAGATTTGTTTTATGTATTTCATTATTTTATAGTAGACAAGTATACTAGTAAATTAAGTTGTGTTGTTGAAACTGTTTTGGCAAACTCACTTGGGGGTCAAAAAGGCATAGATATTTTTTTAGATAGCAATACAAGGCAAACCCTGCCATGAAAGGGACACTATCAGGGCTGGACTTGGATGCAAATTTAGCTTGGGCGGTTAAAGGCAGAGTGCTATGAGGGCAGTGCAAGAAAAGGGGCATGTTTATGTTAGTGTGATGCCCCTACAAAGCATCCAGTGCTCTGAGGTAGAGTAAATGTCCTGATTTTCTTTTGTGCAATGTAAGCATGCACTGCATTTGCTAGTGACTCAATAGTGGGATACCAGAGAACAAAAGCGGAACAGGGCTGTTAAAGTGAGTTGTGCATATGTGTGGCTGCTCGCTGTTATGTTGTATGGAGGCTGTTCGGAGGTTGCCTGTGCACTTGCATGTGTGTAGAGGAGACTATCTATGTTGTAGAGTGTGTGTGTGTATCTGGATGCAGAGGGTTGCACAGTGTGTATCTGTAGCTTTAATGTGTATGCATACAGGTGTTGAGGTGCACATCTGTGTATAGAGTGTGTATAGGGATATAGTGTGTGCATGGGTGGTGTAGTGTATGTGCATAGAGTGTTGAGTGTGTATGGGATATAGAATATGTATTTGTAGGGTAAATAGAGCAGTGTGTATATAGAGTGTGTGTGAATTCATAGGGGTGTGGTGTATGTATAAGGGGTTTAGAGTTTGTGTAGTGTTTGAGTGCAGGGGCTGTAGTGTGTGGTAATAGGGGGGATATAGAGTATGTGAGTGTAGGGAGTGCAGTGTATGTTTAGGTGTTATAATGTTTGTGGGGACGTAGTTTGTTCATAGATGGTATAGAGTGTTTGTAGTGCATTTGTGTGTGAATGAAGGGGGTGTACTGTGTGCATATAGGAGGTATAGAGTGTGTGTAAGTGCAGGGGGTGTAGTGTGTATATATAAGGGTTATATAGGGTGAGTTTGTGTATGAGTGCAGGAGATGTGTATAAGGGGTATACAGTGTGTGTGTTGGTGTATGAGTGCAGGGGGTGTATATTAGGGGTATACTTTGTGTGTAGTGTGTTTGTGTAATTATGTGCAGGGGGTCTTGTGTATTTATAGGGGGTAGGATAGTTGTTTACTTAATTAATGTAATCATTAAAAAATATATATTTATTTTACATTTACTTTCCCTCCCTCTAATTACCTTTCAGAGGGAGCAGGGGCATACTGATGATGATCCCTGATGGTCCAGTGGGTTGGTTGTTTGGTCTGTACCTTCGCAGGGTACAGACCATGATTCTCCCTCTTGTGAGTTCTGGTGTTTCAAAGCATTGCTGTGGGTTATCACTGAAGCTTTCTGATAATATTGGAGCTCATGAGAAGACAGAGGATGTTTTGCATGCACGGAGGGTGTCAAGCTTAATTCCTCCCCTGAGGCCTGTGATTCTTCCTTCTGGCCCATGAAGAGAAAGTGGTCTCTCTTAGGGTTGGTGGTGCCCTGCATTGGCTGGCATCGTCCAACGGCCATCGTGGCCCACAAGGCATTTGCCTGATGACCAGTCCAGGTCTCCAGACTATAGTCATGCAGACCACTTCTATCCCTGATGATGATGATGATTTATTCACTAAACATTTAATTCTGGGAAATAAATAACAGAACTGAAAGATTGAATCCAAGCTAACTGAATTTGTAACATTTAACAACTAAAGCATATGTCCTGCTTATCTATTTTGACCTAAATGTTTGATATGCAGCTGTGAGTTCACAGTCACTCTTTAGTCACCCTTGCTGTATTTTATTTTTTTCTTAGCCATACAAATAATGTAATCATTGACAACATTCTTAACCATACAAATAATAGGATCATTGACAACATGTTATACATATATACAATTCAAAATGAATGAACAGTAACATTTTTCAATCTCATAGTTACGCTTTTATATAAGAGCAATATTTAAAGCTCTATAAACTATGGATAAATAATGTATATCTATTACACGTTACACTTTATATATTGAGCATTAAAAATCTAAGCTTACAATAATTTTTAAATTAAAAAACCTCAGTCATGAGTTTAGAATGGCAAATATTTGAGTTTGGTTTGCTAATAGTCTTGTAGAAGAGTGCTTATACCTATTCATGTGAGTGGTTATGAAAATATTTATGTTGGATCTGTGTTATGTTTTATTTATGGACTGCTTCTTCTGGTATGTGCATTTGAAGATGTTGCCAACAATTTGGGGGCTTAATTCTATTTGTTTAAAATTTCAGTTTGTGGAATTTCATATAAAAACGTCTTGGATTTTTATAGTACCTGAATTTATTGGATTCAATAAATTGTGTATTGTAAACATGAGAGGGGAAATAAAAAAAGGTGGGGAAAAAATGTATTTCTGCAGATGCCCTGAGCAATTGAAAAGAGAAATATAACAGTAATTTATGTATGTGCATTGTGAGGAGTTTAATAAAGTGTTTGGTCTCACAACCTTTATGGCAACTAGATGTATGCCTGCAGAGAGACTCTCAGGGAGATATCAACTTCCAGACCAGAACTAGTGCCATGCTCATGAGACCCATGATGCCTGTCTCTACTCATTTGCATATGAACCTGGGAACTCTGGGATAGTTGTGAAAACATCATTAGTTTCTGAACCCAAGAAGAGCTTCTCAAATTCCAACTTGAGATATGCAGGTGATGTATTTGCAATGTGGAGAGTATACTTTGTGTTTGTGTACATGCGTATATCTATCTGTCTGTCTATCTATCTATCTATCTATCTATCCAACTATCTATCTTTCTATCTATCTATCTATCTATCTATCTATCTATCTATCTATCCATATATGCATACATACATACTCTCACACAAAGTACAGTTTATTTCATTAACTTTTGTTACTCACCAAAGCAGCTGCATGTTGTACTGTTCAAGAAAATATTCAACTTCATGAAGTCTTTAGAACATTTGCTTTGTTTTATTTTATGACAAAAGTTTACATAAACCACAAACACACACTTGCACACACTTTTTGGGGGGTTCCATTAACTAAAGCTCTATAAAGGTAAGAAAGTTGTTGTTTACGTTGAGCTAAAATGGCTTATTTAGAACATTTTTGTGAGTACAAATGGCATTCAAGTTTGCTGAACCGGCAATCTTTTCCACTTATGGCCGTGACCAGAACCCAGTGCCAGTATTCAGTCAACAACATTTTCTGAACTTCAGCTGGGATTGTGTTAGTGCTTTCAACATGATAACATTCCAAAAATGACGGACTTGTTTGTTAATGGTAAAACTGACAAGCAGGAATAATTTATTGACTTAAAAGCAGCCTGTTTTTTTGAATGATGTTTAGTAGGCTGAAAATGCAATATTAAAGACAATAGTAATATGTGATAACTTCTGACCTACATGTTTGACCTACTTTATAGTACAAAAGTAGGGATAATAGGTGACGTGTGTTGCATTAACCTGTTGTGCTGCAGGTCTACCTTGATCTATACAGGACCAGCCTTAAACCTTTAGGCGCCCTGTGCAAATATCTTCACAGCTTCTCTCCCTGGTCATACCCCTTTATTTATGTATAGTGTGTTTATAAGGGTGTAATGTTTGTATAGGGGCTTTATTAAAGGGACACTCCAGGCACCCAGACCACTTCTGTCCATTGGAGTGGTCTGGGTGCCAACTCCCACTACTCTTAACCCTGCAAGTGTAATTATTGCAGTTTTTTATAAACTGCAATAATTACCTTGAGGGTTTACTCCACCTCTAGTGGCTGTCTATTAGACAGCCACTAGAGGACACTTCCTGGTTTCTAGCTCAGGAAACCTGTGCTAGAGCGTCGCTGGACGTCCTCACACTGTGTGAGGACCTCCAGCGTTGCTCATTTCCCCATAGGAAAGCATTGAAAAGCATTTTCAATGCTTTCCTGTGGGGAGCTCTAATGCGCATGCGCGTCATTGCCACACATGCGCGTCATTGCCACGCATGCGCATTAGGTCTCCCCGGCCGGTGGGCGGGATCAGCCTCGCCCACCGGCCGACGCAATCACTTGGAGGAGCGGCGGCGGAGGAAGAAGAATCGACGTGGGACATTGTCGATGCCTCTGGTAAGTTACTGAAGGGGTTTTCACCCCTTCAGCAACCGAGGATTGGGGGGTGGGAGGGAGAGGGGACCTGCAGTGCAAGGAAAATGGTTTGTTTTCCTGGCACTGGAGTTTCCCTTTAAATTAATCCTTTTTATTTTTTTAATAGTTTTTACCTTGCAGGGAGGAGGGGAGTACTTCTCGATGGTGGTCCAGTGTGGTGGGAATCTGGTCTGCACCTCTGCTGGGTGCAGACAATGAGCAACTGTCTCGTGAGCACAGGCACTTACAAAGTCTGAGTTCTCTTGGGGTATTCCGCAGCAACATTAGCTTGAACTTGGAAGACAGCTACTTGTGGTCTGCAGCCAACAGATGCATTTTTTTACAGGTTCCAGACTGCCTCCCCAGCATTACAGAGGGGCAGAATAAGTATTATGTGCTGCTGTCACATAATACTGTGGGTTGTTTTACTTTGGAACTCTGGATTTTCCTTATTTACCTTGACCTCCTTGGTAGAAAATTTCACAGTAGTGCAATGTGTTTATCCATTTACCACTGAGCTCCACAGCAAAAAATCAAAGCCCTCACATGATAATGCGGTGTGTTCCAGTTATCACAGAACTCAACAACAATAAAACTCACAGTAATGGGCAGTGTATGAGTATGTCACAGAGCTCCACAACAATAAAACTCCAAGTAATGTTCCTATTAGCATATCAGTGAGATCCTCAACTATAAAACACAGAATTATGAGTATTTTGTATGAATGAGTACCAGTGTAATAATTCTAACAATTATATCCCATTGTACACCGCTACAGAATTTGCTGGCGCTTTATAAATAATAAAATAATAATAATAATAAATGCCATAATGTGTGTATGTGTGTGTTGGCTATGTGTGATGGGTTAGTGTGTTATGTATGTTATGTGTTGGGTGTGTATGATATTTGTAATGGGTATATTGATTATGTATGATATATATGTGTATTGACTGTGTGATGTTTGTGATGGGTGTTTAATTCAGATTATAAATGCATGTAGACCCATGTGTGAATGCAGGTGTGCATTGTTTCACAGTCCCACAGTCAGACACACATTTATCACCTGATTTACTACAGCAGATGATGTCTACATACTGGAGGGCAGGACTCTCTGTATGTTGTCATCAACATGTATAAATGCTAATTGTCCTGGAAAACACGATGGATATGGTATCCTTATGCATGTCTCCATTTAAGTGTTCAGCTTGCTGATTATCACGTTGTTCTAGTGTGGAATGAAATGTTTACTGCTTCGATGTGTTGATACAGTGGCTGCTTTGCTTTGATAAAAGTCCTGTGAGTACTCTCTTTTATGTTCTAATATGTGTGGCTATATTTATATTAATCAGGGCACAAATTGATCATTTAAGACACGCCAACAAAGCTTTCTTTAGAGTGAGACCTTTTTCATTTATCAATGTATGTAATACATACAAAAGCAAATAAATTGACACAGCCGTATAACATTAACTGGCAGCAGCAACAGTTTAATTCAAAGAAATAGTTAATCATTGGCGTTTGTCTTTTTCCTCTACAGTATACTGATAGGAAATGATTTAGATGCTGTAACTAAAAAAGTAATAGACATTATGAAGACTGTTTAAAATATTAAGTACATGATACATTGCACAGTGAGTACAGTCCCAGGGAGCTTAGATGAGCAATGTGTCCCATAAAAAATGAAAAGGAGGGGGAAAAATTACACGTTGGGCTTTCAGAAGCACAAGGGAGATAGGACTGAAAAGCCAAATCGTGTAAACAAAATGATGAGGGAAATTAGATAATAATGATGCGCTTTCTGCTCTCCAATTGTAAATAAGAGCAATGCTTCTTAGAAGATGTTTTGAAGCGTTATAAAGCAATAAAGTAGAAAATGTATGTAGAAAAGGACTGGTGATCATTTTGTACTGATAAATGAACGTGAAATTAGAGAATAGCTTTAGGATTCTAGCTTGTTTAACAATTACTTTAGTTTCTCTATTCAGAAAAAAATGTTTCAATGTATTTAACATGTCTATTTTAACATGTCATAATGAAGGAGGGAACAAAGTTGTATTTATTGAAAATTAAAGTTGTCATAGTTCAATCACTGCAATACAATTCTATTTTTTTCTTATTAAAAATTGTATTTTTACTAACAGAAAATATATAAGACGAACAAAAAAATGCAAGGTGCACTCATTTCTATGGGTGTCTATGAAAAATGAAAGAAGCAACGTGATTGCACACTAAGCCCTCAATTTATTTTATCCGACATTACCATTTTCCGTGCCAAGTAAATGTTACATGAAAATGGCTGTTGCACTTGCATAGAAAACACTGCAAGTTAGCTGGAAAAATTCCATAGAGAAACCTAGAAATAGTGACAGGAATGGTATTTACTGATAGATTACACAACTGACATATGGAAATTGGAAACATTTATGCCATAAATCCCACACCTAAACAGATGTAAGGCTTCCATATCTCCATACGTGTTGCAACTTTACTTGCTGTTACATTCTAGAATACCTATCACTGATTTAAGCACGTAGTGACTGCGTTTAAAAGGTCAGTTGCTAACAGCTACCATTATTATCTATGGGAAGAACTTAGCAACTTGTCTCAACCCTGCTGTTAGTTTTACCGGGAAGCTGTACACCTCTAAATGGACTAACTGAAAACACGCATGGACTTGTGTTGTTGGTAAAGAAGCCATGGTGGATTCTAAGTTTCCTATTGATAGACATAAGTCTGGTCTGCCATGTCATTGACGTTTAAAATTATGATGTCGGGATTTGTTTTGCCCTTCATTCATAAAATCACAATTAGGGGAGTTTTTTACAGAGTGTCTTTTGAATTTCTTACATCAATAAACAGATCAAATTCATTAGCCCCCTTATTTGGGGCACATTTCATGCCCTTCTCCAAAATTGATATTTCCAAATCTGATAGGGTTTTACCCGATAGGTTAAGGATGGCTTCATCTGTTTCTATCGTTGGTAAAATCTCTCCTCTTTCTGGGTGTTTATTACATCGTCCTCTATCCTCATTCTTTTTATGGGTGATTCTAATTGGAGTATGGAGAATCTGTTTTGATGTTCCCATCCTTCATCCCCTGGTTGAAAGTAGTTGGTAATCACTTTCCCTTTTTGAATTCCCCCTTTCTCTAAAAAACTCCCATTTTCTTCTCTCCTAATTCACTCTCGATTGGGAATATTCTCTACAACGTGTACATATAATTTTTTTTCTTATAGCTCCCCCTGATGGACTAACTTCTCTTCTCTGTTGGGTGGTTCTCTCCCTTATTGATTGGTAATCTCTAATTTGTGGTTTTTGGAGGGATCTGGTATTGGATGATTTATAGAAAGAGTGTTTATCAAAAGGTTCTCTTATCCTCCTATCTTCATTTCTGCTTAACCCCTTAAGGACACATGGCATGTGTGACATGTCATGATTCCCTTTTATTCCAGAAGTTTGGTCCTTAAGGGGTTAAAGGGTTTCTCTGTTTAATTTTTTTTCATATATATATATATATAAAATCGTCCAGTTCTTTTATTGGCGATTTTGTCCAGTATTGAAAAAGTATTTAACATTTTATCCCCTTTGTCTCTTTTATAGTTCTTACTTTTTGTTTCTGCAATCTTCTAGTCTAAGTTCTTTATCTTATTATACATTAATTACTCTTTTTCTTTATGTTCATCTTCCTCTTTATCAAAGGAATTAGTAGACTCCAAATTTTCTAAATCCTGCTCATTTTTTTCTTTCATTTCTTTAGAATATTCAACAAACAAATGAATTAGTTGAATTGAACAATTTTTGTAGGAATATTTCATTTTCTAAGCCATATGCTGGCATTTTTTCAATTCTCAATCCTTTTGGGATCAAACCTTCTTTTAAGTAATTTTGGAGGAAAGAAATTTCCCACCACTTTTTTGTTTCATTATTCAACAATTTCTCTTTTACTCTTAAGTATTCATCTAGTTCTTGTAAAAGCTGTGTTTTTTCCCATTCTTGGAATAATCCTGTGCATCCATTTATCTGGTTGCAATTACGTGTCTGTTACTCCACCCATTGTACAGCGCTAGGGAATTTGGTAGCTCTATATAAATAATAAAATTTAAAAAATAATAATAATGTCCGGCTTGCATTCCACCATCTCCTTCAATGCGTTCCATAATTCAAATATATTTATTTGAAAGGTGACTTCCAGGTGAGTATCACCTTATATCCAGGTGAGTATTTAATGTGAAATACAATAATGTGCAGTTAGAGGAAACCCATCACTGCTCTCATACTTAATACATATTTAAATACATGTAGTCATGTAAATTGTACCACTAACTTAGATCTTGAAAAAATAAAATAACTACCACATTCATATTTGAATTGGCACAAAAATGAAATGACAAAAATATAATTACAAAAACTATTTTAAAAATTCTATTAAAAAAACTGAAAAATATACCATTATCATCTATGGGAAGAACTTAGTGACTTGTCTCAGTCCTGCTGTTAGTTTTACCGGCAGCTGTACACCTTTAAATGGATTAACTGAAAACACAAATGGAGTGGTGTTGTTGGTAAAGAAGACATGGTGGATTCTCAGTTTCCTATTGAAGGACATAAGTCTGGTCTGGCATATCTAATGTCATCACTACTTGAAGACTTTACACCAGAATATGAATTAGACTGGGGCTGTACTTTTATGCTACTTTCTGATACTGCAAGAGTAAACTTTTCCTTCTGTATACTGTTTTTTACATGCAAATGTAAATGCAACCATAAGTCTACATTGAAAAGGGAACCCTCCAAACAGTGGCATACACACAAACCATGGTGCCCTGGTGCGAAAATGATCCGTGGGCCTCCCTCCCTATTCCCCCCTGACAGACACACACACAAACATAGAGACACACACGCACACATAGACACATAGACACAGACACATACATACAATCAGACAGGCACACATATATACATTCAGACAGACACACATACATACAGACTGACACACAGACAGGCACACAGACACATACATACAAACAGACAGGCACACATACAGGCACACAGACACATACAAACAGACAGGCACACATACAGACACACACACAGACAGACACACACACATACACAAGGCTCATACATACAAAGACACATACATAAAAAAACAGACAGGCACACATTCACACAGGCAGACACATACAGACAGACATGCACACATACAGACAGACAGACACAGACACACAAGACGCACATACATACATACATACAAGCAGACAAGCACACACACATACAGGCAGACACACAGACAGACACACATACATACACAGACAGGCACACACACACATATGCAAAGACATACATACAAACAGGCAGACACACACACAAACTGACACACATACATACAGACAGACAGACAGGCACACACATACATACAGACAGACACACACACATACAAACACACACACACAAAATGTTTAGGTCACCCTTCTGTTTCCTACCTTTAAGGTGCAGGAGGGTGGCTTTCCCTGGGGTCCAGTGATGACTCAGGTGGATGGGAGTCAGAGTTCCCACTGCACTGCAGAGACTCCCTCTGCATCCTCCCGCGCGGCTCTCAGTGTTAGCTGGGAGGAGTGATGTGCGGTCACTTCCTCCCAGCTTGTGATGTCATTACAGGGGGCCCGGCCGCTCTGCCACCCGATGGACCCCTTGGACAGCGGCCAATTATTGATGCCTATCTTCACATGTATGTAGATAGAGAACAGTTTTGTCCCTGTGCATAGCATATTGCTATTGAATGGCATAATATGTTGGGAATAAAAATAATTAATGTTTGCCCTCATGGCTAGCCCTCCTCTTCTCGACTCTCGGAACAGTGTATAGTAGGTTTGTGTGTTTCTCTTTGGTGTTTGCACTCTCGTATAGAGAGCTGGGTAATAACAATAAAATGTAAAGGTTACAGAGTCAAATTAAAATTTTCTTATATTCGTTTAAATTTTTTGTATGTGGTAGTGCAGAGGACATGGAGAGATTCAGGGTTCTCTTGTGGAATTGGGAAGACATTTTAGACAATGTCCGCTCTAAATATGATAAATGAGAGATATTGTACGATATCGATTCTTAGAGCTGAGTATTTTATGTCAACATACGAAGATGAATTTATGTATTTATTTATTTATTTTTGGGTGTATTTTCTGGGATTTGTGAAAGAATCTGAATAAAACTTTTTTATAAACAAAAAAAAAATATATTGTTAATTAGTAGGAGATGATGGCATTGGTAAAATGTTTACAAAAATGTACACAATCAGGGTTACTTACTAAGTGAGAATTCAAAGTGAATTAAAAATGAATTTCAAATTTAAGGTCAAAATAGCAAAAGTGTCAACATTCTATAAGTCGGCTATGCTTTTTTTATTTTGGATTCTCTGGCCTTAAATCTGAAATTCCCTTTGACTTTTAGCTTTAGTAAATAACCCTGCATGTAAAAGATGTGTTGACATTAACTAAGGGTCTTATTTGCTAAAATTTCTGCTGTATTCACAAAATATACCAGCCTTAGCCAGACTCCTCATTGTAGCCTCACCCCCCTCACGCCAAATTGTTGACTTTTGTCCAATCAAATGCTGACTATGTAGAAACAATTTTAGCTCAAAGCTCCCAACAGCTGCCTGAATGAATTTCAATGTCTACCACTAAAGACATAGAGATTTCAAAATGTAAAAAGCTCTACTTCTTAGAAATCACATCAGTAAGATGAAGCAATTTTGGTGCCTAGACGCCAGGGTGAATTAAAAGTGAATTCAAATTTAAGGTCACTTTGAATTACCACTCTAGTTAATAACCCTCGCAGTCTGTCTACCCTGATATTCTGTGAAATTCTGCTGTGATTGGAAATACCAACAGTGGACCCAGTACCAGATAAAACATATTAAACTGCTTGTGTGAACATAGTAACTATGATAGGTTACACAGTAAGGCTTACGGGTGGATTTAAATGATTAAAATAATTACAATGTTAACAACTTGCTGGAGAAGTATATTGAATTAAATTGCTTTTTCTGTAGTTTATTAAGCTTATGCAATCCAGCTTGCAAATGTGATTATTTTGTCAACAAGACATACACACAACTGTTTTCATTCTTTTATGTTTTTCAATAATTCAGATTTAAACAGGCTTAAAATGTAGAGAAAATAGCATTTTGAAATTGCAGCCATAAAAATGAAAAACAAGATTCTATTAACTTGAAAATGAATGTACATGCTCCTTTAAAATCATATATCAATAATCGTAAAACATCTTCCTAGAATGGCCTCTTTGAGAAATCCTGCACTCATTTTAAAATCCAGTTGATAGTTTCAGAGCCAGTATGATGAAAACTAGCTCTAAGTTTAGCACTGCTATAAAAATAAATCAGCAAGCGAGAACTGGAAATAGTACAATCCATGCATGCAGTCATTAGAACTCACAAAAATGTTTGTACTGGGTAGGAGATTTTCCCAACCCTGTTAGAGAACTCACTTTGTTTTAAACTCTTCAGTATAAGATATATCAGAGTTTCTCACCATAAATTTTTCAAGTACACTGAAAAGTGTAGGTTTCCAGGATGCTCTCAAGTTATCTCAGACAAATCAATCAACATATCAGTTTTCCTACTGCTTCACCAGTGCAGTTGGATGATAAACCTGAGCTTATGTGACAACTTGTAGTGTTGAAAACATCTGAGAAACACAGACAGCACATGTTTCTTAAAGGGGCAGTATAGCCTGGGACTTGACCCCTATTTTGTTTTAATTCATTTTCAATCAATTCTGAAAAAAATAAAAATAATTAAAAATAGGTGAATATATAGTTCAGAAATGCAGGCAGTAAAATACATGCAAAAAAATATTGCAGCTTTAACCATCTTTTAGCAGCTTTCCAATAGCCCAGGCATTTTTTTTTTTATTATGGAAGGAGCAACTGATGTGCTTACATCATTTAATAAATAATATATATATAAAACATGTTTAAATAAAACCTCAGTCTAAATGTATAAAATGTATATTGTATGACACCTTAATGGCACCTAATCATTATTATCTAGTAATTCCCCTAAACCCATGTATCAAGAGTATAATGAATTATAGAAAGCAACACATAGATTTGCATTGCAGATAAGCATTTCACAAACTGTGCCTAAAACAGAGATTGAGTATTAAAAAAAGGTGAAAAAGGAAGGATGTCCTTAGTGGACAAGAAAGAGTTGGAATAAATAAATACATAGATTGCAAAAATAGGGTATGGTGGAATGAGTTGTATCATGGTGATATAATGAAATTAAGATAACCATGGAAAATTAAGAAAGACTTTTAGTCTCGATAACCATTGGCAACTTGCATTGAAATGCACAAGTGTTTAGACATATGGCTTTTTTTCCCCCCCTGTTTGTTTCATTTGCACAAAATGTTAAAGTTTAGGCTCTGTTCTATGTTTTTTTATATTGCTGAGCCTAACCAAGAATCTCCCATATCCTCCGGATGAGTTATTTTAGTCTTATTTCCTTTGGTTGACCTTTGTTTACTAACCAAAAGATCTGTGCTTGATGCTCTTACCACTGCTTGCATATCATGCTGATGCGGTGCTAGTTATCCTTACTTTGACATTCCTACTGCCATAGAGTCTGGTCAGCTTCTTTCATGTATTATTGCTTTAAGTGGTGGGTCCTCAGAAATATAGCTGCAAGATAAATACACCAAGAAAAGGTACGTTCACGTGAAACGTTACTCACAAGCAATCCAGATTATCTGAACTCTCATTCCTTCCTCTGTACATGTTCAGGCAATTCTTTAAATCTACAAGAAGCAACAATCATGGTAGCAAACTCGAGGAAATAAAAAAACATTTGGCAGTGCCTACAAATGCTTGATACAAGAGTGTTGTTCCTTACGCACAAGGTCCCGGTATGTGCAAATCCTGTATGCAGAGAGTTAAATGGTTATAATGGCAAGCTCGTTAAAGGCTTATTCGGTGCTAGATTCTTACATGTTAAAATGTTATAATTTCAAATGCTTGAAACATTTGATTTGGATGCTTTTACGTTATAATCTAGCATTAGTGGGTTTTAAAATAGAATTCAAATTATAGCTATGGTACATGCAAGCTGCTGTTCTTGAGGTTATTTAGACGGGATTACAGCTCTTACATCTATAAAACAACTGACTCAACACTGGATTTGTTCATATTCCTTGGCTGTGCTGGTACTATAGAAGACTTTCCACCCATTGTAATTTGCTATTATATGAAACATATGAATGAGTCTGTATACTTATAATGACACATACAAACTGCTAATACAAATTAGTCACTGCCTCTTATTTTTATACCTAACTGATATTCTAACATAGCAGATATAATTTAAGAAAAAGCAAAAACACTTTTATCCTGATAGCAGAAGCAATGGGTCAAATCAGAGAGCAGCTGTGATCTATTGTTAAAGCACAACTGTGGCAACAAAATACAAATCTAAATTATCACCAGGTGCTAAAAAAAGAACAAACTATAAAACTGATATGAATGTATTCATTTACAGTGTCAATTTCAAATCTTGAATATGCTGTGCAGTTTTGGGCATCCTAAAGAAGAATATTACGGCACTAGAAAAAGTAGAGAGGTGGACATTAATAAGGGGAATGGAAAATTTAGTTATGAAACAAGGCTAACAATCTTAATCGTGTTTAGTTTAGAAAATCAGTGCCTTTGAGGTGATATGATAGCATAATACCAATTTATTCAGGGCCAATATAAACCATTGTCAAGAAATATATTCATTAATAAGACTGTATACCTTGGACACAAGGTCACGCATTAAGTCTGGAGGAAAACAGATTTAGTCCAAGACAAGGGATATGGTTCTTTACAGTAAGAATAATATGGAAGTGAAATTCCCTGCCTGAAGAACCTGTTCAGATATTTTAAACTGAAACTGGATAAATTATTGCAAAAAACATTATTAAGAATATTCAAGTATATAATGCTTAATATGTGGGATAACATTTTCTTGATCCATGGAGACACCTGACTGGGAAGGATTTCTTTACTAGTTTGTGTTTTTAATTTTTTTGGGGGGGGTCCTTAATTTTTCCTCAATAGCTGTTATCTACAATATAGGTACATATTCCTTCATATTTGGCACATTCTTTGATTATTTAGTTTGCCATGCCAAGCCAAATAAAATGCGCGGTACTCCTTATAGAAATGCAAATAATAAATTAGCAACTGCACGTTTTTTTTAAAAGGCTCGAAGAAATAAGATTATTTCTCTCAAATAAGAGAAGTACTGTACAAAATGTACTGAACAAAAGAAAAATCTATTTTTTTCTTATAGCCTGGAGTAAGTATGAATCTGGAGTTATGAATCATTTTTCAAAATAAATAAATTAAATCCAATTTTTCAATTAAACTTTAAAAAGTTCTCAGACATGTGTAATATTATAATAACCCATATACTTTATCTTTGAATTAGAATTGTTTGTTGTTTTTATTTCTTCCAGGCATTCTAAAGTATCTTCCCATCATTAATAAATTTGGCAAGTTCTGTTGTTTCTCTGCCGTGTCTTGTAAATGTCTAGCCTTGAGGACCAAAAATTCACCTCTCCTAATATGGTCCCATTACTAAGTGTAATAACATTTAAAATAACTTTTTTATAGACAGAAAGTTAAAAACTTCAGAAGCACCTGTAACATAATACAAAGCATTAAATTTCAGCCCTCTCTGGAACTAAAGAATGTATATTATATATGTATTGGGTTTCCAAGCAACCCACTGACAGATATTGTGTGTTTTTCTTTGATTATGCCACTTTGAGTACTTTGTGTGTCTTATCTCTTGAAATCTATACTTTTACTTCCTGGGACGTCAAAATACATTGAGGAGTCTAGATGTCTTTATAACTTAAAATCAGAATTGGAAGTTGCAATTACAAAATATTAGTTGCCATAAAAAAAAGAATTGAGGAAATTGAAACAAAATATCAAAATATGTCTGGCAATGAAACGTTAAAATGCTATGCCTATCATTTCATTCTTTGGCATTGACTAATCATGCAATGTTCTGGGCACGGAATGTTTGCAAGTATAGTGCAGGCAGCTTGCCGTCAAACAGAAAGGAACCCATCATTGTTTAATCAGCTGAAACAGCAGACATACCATCTGCCCTGCTTCTAGACAGATATTTGTGTTTCTTCACCTGCTGCTCAGCCATCTCCTAAAGTCTTGTGTCTTGGCATCTTTCTCATGCCTTTTAGATACACAGTCAACACCTTTCAATAAATTAGAAGGACTTAAGTGTCCAGTGGCATAAATGGCAAAGAGCACATAAGATTGTTTTTCCTCTGTCATCCAGAGCGTTAGTGTTTTGAAGGAGCAAAGAGGATCAAAGCATTTTGAGAAGTGAAACAACCACAGTAATTTGCCTAATACAAAACTCATAAAGGGATACGTGGCGCTCGTTTAATAATAATCCAGTGCAGCCTTAAACAACTTAAAGTGTAATGTCACCTTATACACTTAACAAAAAATAGTATAAAACCCAACCAAAAAGTGTTAAAGCGCACACAATAATTAAAAATTCTTTACCTTTTTAAAATTAATGAGAAGGGTCTTGTAACATATATTCAGATAAGAGGACCCTAAATAAAATAAATATAAAATGGAAAAACCATAGTGCAATCTGTATATATATATATATATATATATATATATATAAATAACAGAAGATGGTTACAATTGGCACACTCACAATTTCAAGAGCCCTTAAAGAATGGCTCTGAACTGTATAGGCACTTCATCCACCATTGGGATTGTAGTAAAAAATTTTGATGGAACAAGAAGGTATCCAGAAGCAACAGGAATCAGATGAGCAATGTTAAAATCACTTTATTCCATGTATAGATGGAATAAATATGTATGATATGATGTATACCAATGTTAACTTCTCCTTATTCTTAAGAAGTCAAAACTACTGAGTATTATAAAATATTTTTTTTTTAAAACAACAACTTTAAGAGGTTTGTTAGTGTTCATATACTACATTTTAGCAGAATGATGTTATGAAAATTGTTTTTGTATAATGCAGCAGCCTCACACAGTATAAAGTATGTTAATACTATAACATAAAAATATGAAATTATGACGTGTACCTATGAGTGCAAAGTAAACATATATAACAATCAAATACCATTAACTTGTTCAATTATATACTGATATATCAATTATTTTGTTTAAAAACACATGCGTTTTCCCAAAAATAGTGTTCTTTGTTTTTGTTTTTTTATATATTTAACGTACGTTTCCAAATCTAAAACCAGCAACCAAGCCTTCAGGCAAACAACAATTCAAAGTCCAAGAAATGAAAAATGCATTGTGGCCATGTTTCATTTAGTAATTGGTCTCCAGAGGCTATTGTTTGGCTTTTGGCTCTTCTTTCTCCCCAGAATACAGAGGACACAGGCATTTCCATTTATACTGTCTTGTTTGAAGTAAGTGGTTTTGTCATGCTTAACATTATCAGATTGCATTTTACTTTTGTAAAATTGAACATCAGCATATTGGACATGGAAAAAGTAAACTGGATGAATTAAGACAAACTTATTAAAGGAAAAGAGTTTACTTATGAAAAAAAAGTGTAGAAAAGTGACTTTATTTCTCTCGTGAAAAATGTATCTCTAAACAGATATACAAACAAGACTCTGGTCACCTATTTATGTGTTGATCAAGAAATCAGCACTGTGTCACGGCGCGCCGAAATACTTGATCTCGCCTTACTCATGCACCTGGCTTCCATTACCACCGGCTAGCTCTTCTGCTCTCCTAGTCCGCCAGCCCCTGCAGCTGCTCCACATGGTTTGCGGCTTGCAGGGGAAGGAAGGCAAGCCCTGGCTGCCCTCCGACTAGGCTCTCCTCCAGCAGACACTTATTACCTTGTGCATGCTATATTCCCCACACTGTTGAAACATTGGGGGATCCATGATGGCTTGCTTAGGGGCAGTGTGGGGAACAACCAGTTGAATGCTCAGATGGATATGTCTCACCCACAGAGGAAGTATGGATGCCTACCTGCAGTATAGAGGGGTCTCCTCTATTTAAGCACAGGAACCTCTATGTTCAATGCTCAGTTGTTGTGAGGACTACCTAAGGATCACAAGCCTGCACGTAACTTTGTCAACTCTTACAATGGATTTGCCTCCATTAATCCTTACAAACCTGGACTTTGCCTATGTTAACCCTTGCCAGCTTGGATTTGCCTTACTTAACTCTTACGTGCCTGTACTTGCCTTAATTAACCATTACCAGCTTGGATTTATCTTTTTAACCCTTACCAGTTTGGACTTGCCTTTGATAACCTACTTGTTTGAAATAAGTGATTTTTTGGTTTCCAAGTCATGCTTAATATTGTCTGCTTGCATTTTCTTTTTAAATAAATGTGAAAATTAAGCATATTGAACTGGAAAAAGTAAAGACTTTAAGTTTGAGTGACACCGTTTTGTTCAACCCTTTGCATACTACGCCACACTGAGACATGACAAGTGGAGATTTTGCCTACAGCTCTAAGAACTGTTGATGTATGGAATCATATATGGTGTCATCTGCCTAAAGGAGAGACTGGCAATCTTCTGGCACTCCAGATGTTGTGGACAACATCTCCCATAATTGGCTCACAGCCAGTAGTGTATTTAGGATTTGGGTTGCCCTAGGGTAAATTTTCCCCACCCCTTCCTGTCAAGGCCGCACTTTGACAGACGCTCACTCGCTGACAGATGCTCACTCACTGACAGGTGCACACTCACTGACAGACGCATACATTCATAGACAGACACACACTCTCATATACACTGACAAACAATGACATACACACACTATTACTTGGACACACACTGACAGATGCACACACACTGACAGACGCACACTCACTAACAGGCACACGCACTCACTGACTGATACACACACACTTACAGAGACACACACACATTCACTTACAGACACACACATTCACTTACAGACACACATACACACATACACACTTACAGACACACACATTCACATACACACACACACACTTACAGACACACACATTCACTTACACACACACACACTTACAGACACATACACATTTCTACACATACACATTTCATACACATTTATTTTAAACCCACCCAGCCTCCATGGGAGAGCTGGAGTGGATTCCGTACCTGTCCAGTGTGGTTGCTGGTCGGGCAGGCAGAGGGCGCACAGGCTGGATAGACAGCGCTTAGTAATGCGAATATGATGTCAGACCGGCTCCCGGCTTCATTAAGCAGCGTGCAGGGAGCTGAGCAGGAAGTGCTCAGGTAAGTATTCTCCCTCACTCCGCCGCTGCCCGCCGCCCAGGGGCTCAAAAGTGGCCAGCTGGCTCTTGAGCCCCCCAGGACGTCCCCCCCGCCCCTGCAAAGTGCCGCCCAAGGTGGATGCATTGTTTGCCTCGCGGAAGACGAGTCCCTGCTCACAGCCATAATGTTGGAAAAGTATCAGGAGAGGTGTAATACACATATGTAGTGTCGAAGGCTGAATACTCCTGGCCCTGAGAGATAATCTTGAGAGTTTTTTTTTTTGTAAAGCAGGTCTTCAATAGTTAAACTTGCTGATCCAGGGTGAAATTTATTTTTTGCTTTAAGTTTCCAAATCTAAATGAGCCATATTCTTTTGGCTTCCTTATTATCTGGTTAACCTACTGATTACTTAAACTTGCCATGTCTGATTACTTAAACTTGATTCATTCTCTTTATGTTGAATTCAATTCTGACTTTACCAGAACCCTCCAAATTTAAATTTCTGCTTGTATAAAGTTTTTGCTTAGGTTTATTCCACAAAAGAATGAAATGTTATTTAAACAAAGAAGGAATTAAGCCACAAATACATCTATTAATACTTGTATTAATATCTTTCTATTAATTCATTCATTAAAATATTTTAGATTTTTCAACTGGAAAATTTTCTTCCACAAAGTTTTCTATTAATATATTTTGAGACCTATCAATTGAGGTTTGGGACATTCTCTGTTTCATCCTACCAGGAGCTGCCATGTACCTTAGTTCATAGGTTCCATGTCACCAATCCATGTACCTGTCTGATTCACAATTTTTGGTTAAGTTGTCAATGTATTGCACTCAATACAATCTCCAAACTGGCTTTTTTTCCCTGCATTTCTGGTAAGCATTAAAGTTCAACTGGTGCATTTGTCCTGACTAACCCAGCTTCAGACTAAGCTGATAAGCTTTACAGAATGAATTGCATGGGAACATATTTATTTAAAAAAAACATTTTCAAGTTTGAATCTTTTTTTACATACCATTTTAGACAATCACATGAGAAAAACTGGTAAGAATTCTACTAAGTATCTGACCCATTTTGTGAGCCACTCCCTATACCTCCAGTAGAGAAAGGAAGTGGAGGTCATTCAAACCCAGGTGGCTGTGGTTCCGCTTTGAATTCTAGGTTCACAATGAACTTCTAGGAGGGAGCTCCACTACCTTTCTTTGCTTATCTTGCTCAATTGTTGTTTTTTTAGTGGTATGGTAGAAGAAATAGCGGTCACTCAAAGTGTTTGGGGTTTTAATAGTTTCAAAATATTTGCAGCATAAATTCTGTATATTTAATTGAACCTTAATATCAAATTAAACTTAATATCAGACATAAATGCATCTCTCTCATGTGTTTCAGCAGTTCCTTAAAGAACCATATAAAAATATATATAAAACTGGTCTCCATGATCATATAGTATAGTAATTAAGAGTTTCAAATGTATTTAATAAAACACAAACTGATGATGGTGGATGGAATCTTACAGCCGTGATTACATTTGCCCATTTTCTCTCTATTACTTGATGCACAAACACAGTAACAAACATATGAGATTTAGAAAGATCTAAGTAGGATGCAAAAAACAGGAAAACTAAAGAACTCTTCATGTTGATTGCTTTTCTTTTATAACTTCTACTTTTAATTGCATTGCTCTCTTTCTTTAAAAGATTTTAATTATTTCTAAGGATGTATTTTGTGAGCCTAAACTTTGCCAACCACTACTGAAAAAAAGTCAATAAAGTAATATGATGATCTTGAAAATAGTTATACATGATTGAAAGGCATTCATAGTGAATTTCCCATTTTACACATGCTATGTTTTGCTTCAGTGAAGGCTTCACAAAATATAGTTTTATAAATATGAATGGTGCGTCCCCCCTGCAGTTTGCTGACACTGCATATTGGCAATCAAAGGTTTTACCAGCAAGATAGAAAATATCTTGCAGCCCTATTCTCCCAATTCTGATGACACAACTCTAAGAAAAATGTTTTTGTTTTTTTACTAACTCCATAGTCCCCGAAATATTTTTTTTCCTCAAATCTAAAGAGTTGACAAAAAATATGGTGAATGACAAAATGCCAGCCAAGTGCCAGACTACTACCAAGCTATCTCTTGATTGCACAGGAGATCCAGCCCTCATGATTAGGCAGACCCTCTATGGGATACTAAGCTGCTTTTTTTTGCATCCCTCCTCCCCCCCAAAAAAAACCTCTTCTTCATTCCATTCTATTTTTTTCTAGTACCACGAATGGAACTCTGTATCACAGATCAAAATGAGCATGCTTAAGTCAGTCCTCTGAGATTCTGCCATGTGACTGGTGGTAAATCCCCAAATCGAACTGTCACTAGATTAAACTTACACATTTCTTCTATTGCCTGCTAACACTTTTCTAACAAAGCGTAATACTGTAAGAGGTTCCTCAGTTAATGGACAATCGCATATGAATGCATCATCCATTTTTGTCAAACTCGACTTCATTCTACTGGGCCATTAGCTCAAACTAGCCTGTATATACTATATTTATTTATTTTTAATTTATATTCTGTGCAGATAAAGAATACTACAATGAGCAATATCCATTTTGCCATTTAAAAAGCTTGCTGTTGATATGTGAATGGGTCATTCTGACCTATTTTGTCATAACTAACTAAAATAACTGAAGAAGGTCTGCAGTTTTGCAGTGTCTGTCCTGGAGATTATTCTGAATGATTTTTCTGAATGTGGGGAACATGATGTTATTCTCACCCTGCTTCCAGACATTTTTCTAAATTTTGTCAAATTAAGCTGAAAAGTACTTACCAATCATGTCTAATTTAACATTTATTGTTACAGTGCATTAAGCAAAATAGAAGGAAAGGGGGAGGAATCCTCATTCACAATGTATTTTATTGGAAAAGGACAGCACATACAGATATTATAACTGCTTACATGTTGGTGCATTTTTTATGGCTTAGTGTAGTTCCTGAAAAATTTGATTAACTATTTTATAATGCAGCACAAATGCACTAAATATTTGCATACAAGTAAACCAGTCTCAGTAATCTTTTTATTTCTCCTATCATGCCCTCCTCCTCTGAATTCCTGATATTATCATTTTTGTCAGGTTGGCAGTTTGCCACCCAAGTGGCACTGTTACAAATGTCTGCTGCTTACCAAAATAAATAAATGGGATATGCATGAGCATGTGCTGTAGAACCTCAGTTACTTTACATTCATGCAAAATGGATTGTTTTAAATCTGTACTGTGAATGAGTAAGTTTCTCCAGTGTTTTACTGTTTTATTTAATTATATATATATATATATATATATATATATATATATATACACATATAGAAAGTCCTTTGCACTCACGCTTAAATTTCCCTTAATTGCTGGGTGCTAAATAGCCAGGGCTCTGGTATCCACGTATCCAAAGAGCACTCACGGAGTTAAAAGTCCAATCTTTATTTTAAATTGTTAAAATCACGATCAACATTTCAGTCCTATGTCCAGGACATTCATCAGGATCAATACATCATGCTACCTCTTTGGAGACGTATATATATATATTATAAAAAAAAAATTAAGTTACTTCTACATTAATCACTCATGTGTTATCTGCAGAGTATATTGAAAAACTGGTGAAGAATTAATCACGAGCTGCCGCTTTAATGAATGCACCATTTAATTTTATTTTTTTTCTAGTTACAGCTGTGTTTTTTTTTAAAATAAACAAGTAATTCTGAAATTCTGAAATGAGAACTGAAACTTTGTCGACAAACAAAACTTGGTTGTTGGGCATGAAAGGACATAAATCCTTTACAGTTCCCTTGGGAAAGGCTTGAAAAGGAGAGTAATAATTATAAACCACTTAGTGCTATATGCTCTGTATCATGTTGCCGTGAGAAAGCTATGTTTGATTGGTTTGGTAATTCCTTTCTCTCTGATTTAAACACTTGTATGCTGTGTAATATAATACAATTGTTTTGTGTGTTTCTTTAACAGAAGGTAATGTAAACTGTGAAGTTTAACATATAATTATTATTGATTTATTTTAATTTCCAGTCATTTATTATATTATTTCATGTCACTTTAGTACATGTCAAACATAATAACACAATTGACAAGATAACATTTTAGTTGTGTGGCTATTTGACTGCTTTTTCACATATAATAGTTTATACTGTATTTTTTAACACAAACGTTTGTGAAATATCAATTGCAATTTTCTCAAGTTCCTCACAATGGAAAAAAAATCACTTAACAAAGAAAAAGTTATGAATAAACTGCAAAGCAGAAAACTTAAGACATGTGAAATGTTTTTACAACTGATTTGTACCATCCCATGTGTAACGGCACCCTGAGCATAAAAGGGGTTAAACGCCGTTTAGAGGATATTCCCCTTCCAGATACACAGGCAGCTACCAAAGACACCAATCTGCCGAACAGGAAACCATATGAATGCTGTAAACAACCGAACCGGAACCATACGAATGCTGTAAACAGCCGAATAGGAAAAACCATACGAATAGGATTACACTCCTAGCAGTCAAACTGGAACAGTATACAATAAATCCCCCCCAAGAATGAGACAAGGCTCTGTTTTGAGGGTCAAGCAGGAACAGACAGAGCTGTGGGTTTATTGTTCTTATATACACATTCTTACACATTATTACCACCCACAGGGTTTTGTAAAACAACCAATAATCATGTACAATACACTCAGACACTCCCACACAAAATCCTCCCCTCTGCCTGTGATACAATTACCTTACACAATGGGTTAATGTAATCATCACAGGCAGAGAAATACAGTCTTTCCACATTATTCATAACTTTAAAAATATACATCACATTCACATACATCCACTTACATTTTCAGAATTAGCATACTCCAAATACAAATATATGTCAAAATCATCCAAATTGGTCCAGTGGTTCAAAAGATAGATCAAAGTCCTTTGTGACCAAATGAAGCATGGCTTTTCTGCCCAAAACCAGTTCCACAGAGTCTTCAATCCTGGAGATAATTGGGAAGTAATCCAATTATCTCCAAGGACAGAGGCAAAACTCCTTTGAACACATGGTAGCAAAAGACAATAAAATACATAAAAATATATAGAAGAGCCTTGTCCTCCCTCCCCAGAGGCAGTGTCCAGCAGGGAATAGAGAGCCCAGTCACCTTTCCCCAGCAGCAGAACACTGTGTTGGGAGCGGAGACAGTCAGTCTACCTCCCCAGCGGCTGGAAGTATGTATGGGAGAGGAGCTTGTGCCAAGTGGTGATACACGTCGGGCGCCTGTCTCCATCTCAGACGCGGCGAGGGAGCTGTGTGCTCTCTGCTACCTCTCGCCGCGCGGGCTGTCTGCTGTAGCTGGTAGCCGGAATATGACGTCATATTCTGGCTCCCAGCATCAGCAAACGCCACGCAGCGAGAGGAAGCAGAGAACACACAGCTCCCTTGCCGCGTCTGAGATGGAGACAGGCAGGGGGGGTATCACCACTTGGCACAAGTTCCTCTCCCATACATACTTCCAGCCGCTGGGGAGGGAGACCGACTGTCTCCGCTCCCAACACAGTGTCCTGCTGCTGGGGAAAGGTGACTGGGCTCTCTATTCCCTGCTGGACACTGCCTCTGGGGAGGGAGGACAAGGCTCTCCTCTCCGAGTAAGTCACTCTGCTGCTGGGGGACAGGACCGACTGTCTCTGCCCCCTGTAACTCAGCCTGCCGCTGGGGAATGGAGACTGGGCTCCCAATTCCCAATAAATCACTCTGCCGCTGGGGGACAGGACTGACTGTCTCTGCCCCCTGTAACTCAGCCTGCCACTGGGGAATGGAGACCGGGCTCCCAATTCCCTATAAATCACTCTGCCGCTGGGGGACAGGACCGACTGTCTCTGCCCCCTGTAACTGAGCCTGCCGCTGGGGATCTTGGCCGACCGCCCAGCATCCCTGTAGGGCCGGTGGAGAGACCTCGGTCTCATCTCCACCTGCCACCTGGGGTTCCTCACAGTAAATCTCTACAATATCTTCCCAGCTGAAGGGGTCTGGAACTGGATCTGCCGCTCTGCTTTCCTGTCGTGCCTTCTCAATGGAGTGGAACAGGTGTTGGTAGTCCTTCTCCAGCTCCATCTCTCAGGTCTCTATGTGGGCCAGGTCTTGCTCAACCTGGTGAGGGTCATCCCAGTCGTACATACTCTCTCTTCACTCAAAAATGTAATGGAACCGGGTTTGTGTAGAGCTCCCAAAATCCGGCTCCGAAAACGACTCCCACAACAAACCAGGGCCATCAAACTCCTCTCCCTCTGGCTTATCATGCTCGGCTGTCCAGGGTATATACTGCGCTGCATACCACCAGAGTGCCTGGTAGGCATCCTCCAACCACAGCTTCTGCCATACCCGGTGCTTCAATTCCTTTACCCACTCCTCCAGTGGCTGCTCTCCCAGGAGGGGCATTTGCAGTGCCACAAGTGTCTGCTGTCGCTGCTCCTCACTGGGGAGTCCCTCGCCCCGCTGGTGCTGTATATTATCTAGTGCCTGGACCAGATGCCTTTGCGGACTTCATCTCGGTCGTCCATGACACCCTCATCGTACGACACTGCTGGCTCCATCCTGATGCTATCAGGGTCACTGTACTCAGACATGCGTTGCCTTCAATTTGTAAATCCAGAGAAATGGTGTTTCGTTGTAGCTGTCCTTCTGGGCTGTGGGAATGATCCTGCCGCTTGCCACCAATTGTAACCCCGAGCATAAAAGGGGTTAAACGCAGTTTAGAGGATATTCCCCTTCCAGATACACCGGCAGCTAACAAAGACACCAATCTGCCGAACAGGAAACTATATGAATGTTGTAAACAGCCGAATAGGAAAAACCATACGAATAGGTTTACACTCCTAGCAGTCAAACTGGAACAGCATACAATAAATCCCCCCAAGAACGAGACAAGGCTCCGTTTTGAGGGTCAAGCAGGAACAGACAGCGCTGTGGGTTTATTGTTCTTATATCCACATTCTTACACATTAGTATCACCCACAGGGTTTTGTAAAACAACCAATAAACACGCACAATACACTCAGACACTCCCACACAAAATCCTCCCCTCTGCCTGTGATACAATTACCTTACACAATGGTTTAATGTAATTATCACAGGTAGAGAAATACAGTCTTTCCACATTATTCATAACTTTAAAAGTATACATCACATTCACATACATTCACTTACATTTTCAGAATCAGTATACTCCAAATACAAACATATGTCAAAATCATCCAAATTGGTCCAGTGGTTCAAAAGATAGATCGAAGTCCTTTGTGACCAAATGAAGCATGGCTTTTCTGCCCAAAACCAGTTCCACAGAGTCTTCTATCCTGGAGATAATTGGGAAGTAATCCAATTATCTCCAAGGACAGAGGCAAAACTCCATTGAACACATGGTAGCAAAAGACAATAAAATACATAAAAATATATAACTGTGCAGCTATTGCATAAAACAGGTACATTCAACATATCCCCTGATAGCTTAGATCTGAGGGCACATTATTACTGAATGGTGCTCAGATCACATACATACAGTTCAATTGCCATGGAGCCTTTCACATAGTCTTTCATTATACGAATGGGCTCCATGGCATAGCTATCTGGGTATTACTGTTCAAATAGGGCAAGTATCGAATGACCCGGCTTTCGTGTCTTTGCAGGGGAAAATCAAGCGTTTCGACATGGGCCATAGTCTAAAGGTAGCAGGTGGGCAACCAGGCTCCTCCAATGCACAGTGGCGAGATTGGTCTTGTCACACCATGTACCTGTAGAATGTTTCAATTCCAAGTTACAGAAGCACAACAATAAATTATAATTGGGGGATTCTTGGACACCTTATTAAGAAAGAGAGCCCAGTAATATTGTCCCTTTCCCCCTTACATATTGGACACTATTGTGAGTGTAAATACCCACTTGTGTGCTGGGCTTGTTTTAAATGTAATTAACATGGGGTTCTATCATCTGCTCATGTTCTCAATACCCATCTCTAGGGGAGTATTTTTATGGGAGGACCTTCTGTTTGTGGGCTCCTCACCATAAACCATTTCAGTGGATAAAGGGTTCATTTCGCAGTTGGTTGGCAGTCACTGCTGCCCAACAATAACTATCCTTCTCTATCTCCTGTGTTGTGGGATGTGATTTTTAATAATGTAACCAGCTGGCATGGCAGAATTAACCATAATGTGACTTTGTACATATGCCTGGGGACAGGCATTAGAATGGGCCCTATAACCATGCATTTGCTTGGCCTCATTCACTATCCCTATGTAAAAAAGGAAGTGGGCCCAAACGTGCCCACCTAACTAGGACCCCGTGGGATTTCCTTTGTGATAGTCTTTCTCTACTAGCGAGCCATCTTGTATGGTTGTTAAAAAGAAAGTGGAAGAACCACTGTTTCCTCCCTTCTTTTTCAACGACCAAATAAATAAATACTAATTTTAACACAAATTGAGGCAATTACACATTATGAAGCCGTGATAAGGATACTTTAAATGTACCACAGGTACCTGTGCTTAGATCACACTAGGCAATTGTTACTAAGTTTTGTTATATGTGGCTGTGTTATGTTTTGCATCTCTATTTGAAAGTCTCAAAGGATGGGGTGTGTAGAGGTAGGGACTTTAATCAGTCTTGTTTAGTGTGAGGTTACACAGCGGTCTTGAAGTCACTCTATCATCAAACACAATGTGGTGGTAGGTAGAAAGGTACTGCTTAGACTTTCTCTTGTGACAACAGATTCCTGGTAATCACTGTTGTTTCTCCATCTGCTGTGCATAGGGTGGGGAGGAAACAGAAGTCACTTGGCATATTCCTGGTTCTTGAAAGATTCTGGGAATCCCTTTCTGTATTGTTTGTTCTGCCTTTCCCAAGATGTTTAATTGTGCAAGCTTAGGTTTTAAAAAGAAGATACATTTACCAAAATGTATATAATGTCACAAACATTTCATGTGCGTGCAATATCTGGAGTGAACAATTAAACAATTAAACAACCACTTGACGTCATAAATACTTTTCCTTGTATGACAACACAAAAATAGAATGCTGTTTATAATGGAAAAAATGTTTAACAGTTCTAACATAATCACATTAATTCAGACAACTACTGAACTTAAATTCTTTTGGTATTGGGATTTAAAATATTTGTATTAAAAAATATTTTCTTATCTTTGCTTTGCAAAGCAAGCAAATTAGGAAAAATTATATAATTTTCCATACGAAAACTAAAGGTATACAGCCATGGAATTGTTAATGTAATTACAAAACACTCACACGCATTTGTCTTCACTCCAGATTAACATTCCCAGATGATGCTTAAACTGAGCATTTACAGAGACTGTTCATAATATTTATAGTTAAGCAGATAACATTTGAAGATGCTCAGAATTGACTTGTACAAAGTTGCTCAATTTTGATTTGTGTAATTAAAATTTTCCCCTCTCTTCCTTACAGAAGTTCAGGAATATTTAAAGATTATCTCTCATAAAAAATTTAAGATCATTGCAGTTATTTTAATAATATTCAAGGCCATTTCAGATCTTAATCTTTTATTTCAAGTTTGTAGCTTAAATTTGATGTATGTTTTGGTTTATTGTCTTGTTGGAAATGATCCCTTTCAGCTTCAATTTACAATATTTCCTAGGCCACTAGTAGCCACACTTAATGGATGGATATCTGCACAAATGGATGGATGGATATCTGCACAAAGAACTAGTATAAAACTATTCCAGTGCAACTTTTAAATATTCTACAGGTCCTTTGCAGTTATATAGAGAGCTATATTGACCATTCTACAAGTAGCTCTATTGGAAATGTATCTTTGGATTTATGCTTTTGCCTTGAGTTCAACAGTTCCTCTAAACTTCCATTACTTAATCACATCTTGGACAGTGGAAATGGCAAGCAGGAAGCATTTAAAGATCTCACTACTTTGTAAGAGTCAAATATCTTTATTCTCTTATCCTAAGTCAGCTGCTTAGAGCATCCAGTGGTAATTAAGAGGGTCCAAGTTTTGGAAAGTGTATTACAGAGGCTTTGTCATGTTGCAATAAATGTTAAGCATTTCATAAAGATAGAATCAGTGTTGAAGGTCCAGCACTGCGTCAAGATACCATAAGACAAAGAAGGCACTACATGGTGTTATGGTAAAGCCAAAGACTGACAATACTTGACAAAAGGTGGAACTTCTGCAGTCAAATTCTGTCAAGTTCTCAGGCTGATACTTGCAGATCCTAAGACTTAGTCTGTAGAAGCTCATGAAGTCCCGTGTGATCCTTCATAGACATCAGTGTTGTATTCTTGTGCATACGCGAGAGTAAAACACTGGCAAAAAGCTTGAGGCTTGTGTTTACAAACAATATCAGTCTATAACTGCTGCATCCAAGGGTCTTTCCCAAGTATTGGCAAGAAGGTTATAGATGCCCCTAATGCTGAATGGTGGTGTGTGTGGTAAACATGAAATTAATAGTTTAGAAGTAGAGGTCCAATTCTGAAAGGAAAGTCTTCTAGTATTTATATGGTCCTTAGATATGGATCTGGATGTTTACCTGTGGCTGTGGATTTGACTGCTTCAGTCTGTTTTTAAATAATCAATGAGTCTTCTACAGCTGCAGCTACATTTTATGGAAAATAGTATAATATATATATAGTATTTATCCCTAAATAGTTCATGTCTGGTAGAGAAGTTGGTGTGTTTTAATTCAGTGTGGAAGACATTTGTGAAAATGAGAGGTGACATGTTTGACAGTGCCATCACTGAGTTTGATCTGGCAATGTACCCATACTGGCATTTTGCATGTAATATTTTTGCTAGCTGATAACCACATTTATTGTCTTGAGCATAGTTTACATATGTGGAGCAATAATTATTTCTCTTGGCATTGCGGAAAGTAAGCTCTTTCAAGTTGGTATGATATTCTGTAACAGTAATCATTTAAATTGAATGCATGGATTAATGCTGAGATGCTGAAGCGTAGCTGACGATTTAGAGAGAGTTAAGTGAATTTTTCCTTAACTTGGGAGTGTGTCTGGACAATTAACATTAGTAACACTGTCGTATGGGCTTCCCAGATCAGAGGGGCTGATACATCAATGGTCATGTTAGAAAAGTAATACACAACATGGTCTTGAAATTTTATAATTCTGTTTAGTTATTCTGTGGTGGTTGTTAATAAGTGATTAATTGACTGTTTATTGCCAGATTGTGGTGGTAAGTGATGGAACCCATACTTTGAGAGTTAAATGGTATATTCTGATAAGAGTATTTGCCCCATAAATGATCTATTCTGGAGGTTAGGTGAAGGAAAACAAGTCTATCTTCAAATAAAAATTATCAGATTTAGAATAGAAGGCGCAACCTTTTACAGATGGGTTGGCTACACTCCTGAAGTCTATACATAAGTCTTACATTATGTAAATGAACTACCTGTCTTCAAAGAAAGGTCGTTTTGGGTGCATGGGGATGTAGTGGATACTAGTAGAGAGTCTGTAGAGAAATCACAGTCTCCAACAAGGAGAAAGATACCTCAGAGAACTTTTCAGTTGTTGTCAAAATTTTTGTAATGCAGAATATCGAGCTTTGTTGGGCCGATATACTTTTACAAATGTATAGACATTGGCTACTATTTTTTCCTTTGAGCATAATCAACATTTCCTGCATCTGTTGTTTATGACTGAGAGATGCAAACTGAAACCTAAACCTCTTTGATTAGAAACTGTAAGCAAAACATAAAAAGAAAAGATGATGTTAGCTATGACCAAAACCAAAGGCTACAAAACTCATAGATGTGGACGGGAAGCAATTGGATCGTATGGAGAATCATAGTTTTGTTACTGGAGCAAAGGGTATTTTAACGGTGTTGACTACTAGTTCCTGAATGCCAATAGTAGAAGTTCATATATGTAACCAATAAGGTAAGTACGTCCAACTAGGAATAAATGAGCATCATGTTACTGATCTGCAAAGGGCTTGATAGGTTAGTGGGTATTCGTGTCACCCACTTATGTGAATAACAGATTTGTGGAGATCATTAAAATATGTGGAAAATAGAAGGTAGAAGATTATATCTTGGTATGCGTTTGGTCCTGTTTACCCAACAAGTCCCATGTACAAGGTGGATGTCAGAGACCAATTGTTAAAACGTTCATTGCAATGAGGCTTCCAGGTTAAGCACCATTGTGGAGATGTCTGCTTTTAAAGGATAATGGCATATTATTTATTGTCATGTTCTAATGGGGGAGATGCTGCAGAATAAGCTTCATGCACTGTATAAGTACCCATATATTTCAAAGTCATGTCTTGTTTTTACATGGAAATATTTAGTTTAATATTGTTGAATTTATGCAGTTGTGTTTTTAAAGCTCCTGGATTAGAATATCATCATCTTCTGAGGTCAAGTCACACCTCCTTAATGATATTCTTGTTATTTTACTCATTTTTATTTGTATTTCCTTTCTTGCAAATCAACAATGCAGCATTCAATACAGATCATCGTCTATGTCATTTCTCGAATTTGTGAATGTACTATAATATATCCTTTTATGTTTTTCAGTAAATTATTTTTACTTGTATTTTTCCTAGGTATGATTTTGTGGAAATAGAAGACCCCAGTGATGGCACAATACTCGGACGCTGGTGTGGTTCCAACACAGTGCCAAGCAAGCAAATATCAAAAGGAAATCAGATCAGGGTACGATTTGTATCTGATGAATATTTCCCTTCTGAGCCAGGATTTTGCATCCATTATACTCTTCTCACCCCGGTAAGCAAGTGTTTTTAGCTTCAATATAGTGATTATTAGTCAATGCTGTGCTTTCTGTAATCTGATAGTCAAGGTCATAAGCAGTGAACACACCAAAAGAAAAAAAGCTAATGAAAGATAAACAGCCTTTCCAGGCAAGCAATACATTCCTTGCGTGAAAACAAAATATATACCCAGGTGTTTTGCTTTCCTGATTTTGGATGTGCCAATGATTTAGCTATGTGGCCAGTAATGGGAAAATTCTTGCATACATAATGTATGTTTTCTCCTATTTGTGATAAAATTGCATTTGTGTGAGTAGTTTTATCTCTGCCTTTTATCTTTGGGAGAGGACAATGGTGTTTCAAAATAGCAATGGTAAGAGGGTCCATATTTACAGTATTATAACGAGTGAATGGGTATGAGGCAATATAGAACTTTTACATTGGATGATAGAGATGTTTGTATTAACCTTTAGAAATGTTGCATACATGATACATGAAGGTTAATTTATTTAATGTATGTAATATATTTGTACACAATAAAAAAAGTCTACTGACCGTTTAAAACCTAGTTCTTGTTATCTCAAGTACTCTACGAAGAATCTCAACTTGTTAACTCTGCATTTCAGAAATGTGGACAACATATCTAGTGTAATTTATAATATCTATTTCTTTGTCAAAAATGTAGCCCAAACATATTTAAATGACTCTTTTTACATTTTGAATACATTTCCAAGAGTGGTGTATTGGTAAAACCACAATTCTAAAATCACAATTCTTGCAGGACAATATGCCTGTCTACAGTGCCATCTGTGAGCAAAGGCACAAAAGCATACAAAACACTATTTACTTACACACACAGCACAAGATGAATAAACACAATATGAAAAGCATCACTACATTACCATTGTAGTTTATTTTAGAATAAAAAATATACTTATTTTTCAGTAATTCTGTGTAAACATATACAGGGAGCAGATGGCAACACAGGGAAACAGTACAATTTTTCACAACTCCTTTTGCAATCTGCACATTTTATATATGATGTTGCCGAATGATTTATATTAAAGGATTATTCCAAACACCTTGCTACTTCAGTGAGTTTAAGTAGTAATGGTGCTTGGAATCTGTATTTACAGCATTTTCCTATGAAAGGCTGCCTAGAGGTGTAACTCTGTCTCTGGCAGCATCACAGGGGTGTCATCAGCTGGCCTAGAATTCTACCAGTGTCAGTTCTTTGCATATTCCTATAAATGGCTGGCATTTATATATCTAAGGTTCAGCTCTGCAGAATCATGATGCACATCACAACCAGCCTTAAAAGAGATCAGGCAACTGGCAGGACTAGGTAAGAGGGCAAACATTTGCAAAGGGCTTCTCCCCATTACCGGGAAATTGGGCCAGTGCATTCCTCACATCATAAGCACAACAACGGCTGTATTGGTTATGATGCTTGGAGTAAACCTTTAAATATTTTATATGATTTCTTCTTCTTTTATACTATACTATTAAGTTATGTTTTCTTTTTTTAATGTATATGTTGAGGAGTGTATTTTTAAATATATTCCGTATATTCTGTGTTTTCTTTATGTCAGTCAATACGTTGAAAAGGTGTCTTTATCCTGTTGGACTTTTCAAATGTAATAGTAAATGTAATAGTTTTTGGTAAAGTCTTTAGCATTATATTGTTCTATATCACCTCCTTAATACTAGGCTAATATTTAGTCTTGGCATGTTCTGATCCATAAAGAAGCAAGTCCAAATAAAACCTTGTATAAGAAGTCAATCACAATCTTGTCAGGGGAAATATTCCTCAGTAAGGTATGGGTATGGGATATTCGTGAGATCCGTATGAAAAAAATAAAGACAGCAAATAACGTGCAGTATATCCCAACAGGTACTAAGTACTAAGTACTATTTTGTAAGAGGTCTATATGGTCCTACTCACGTTTTCCAGAGCTATAAGGTCTAGTATATTAACGCTGATCCTTTGTACATATTTTTACTATAATTGATGTGCCCAGTCTATTCTTTGCATGGCAATACCTTCTATATGTGTAGAGGTTGTCTTTTCTAACCTCTGCAACCCATGGAAACTGCCTTGTTCCAGTTTCCTCGTAGCTAGCACACTGACAGACATATAGAAGAAAACATAGAAAATGTTTCAAAACACAGAACCATTAATACAGAACACATTGAGAATGCATATTTAACCACCTACACTGTATTGTATAAGGATCAAGTATCTCCAAACATTTCCACATGTGTTCCCAGTCTCGGTCAGTTATAGGAATTATTATTTTATTATTGGAATTCATCAAGTAACCCTGATGTTAAACATTTATTGAATAAATGTGAGATAAATAAATCTATTCCAAACACATAAACTCGTAGATATTTAAAGGAAGTATGTTGCACATATTAAGTTTGTACTATCGTGTCTACTGGCAGAATTGGTAACTATCTCAATAATGTAGTGATAAGGCGTTTTCTTGTGTGTTGGTGTTTTTTTCTTTCTTTTTAAAATGTTGTGGTGTGAATGTTATTAAACAATGGAAATATATATTTTCCAAGTCCATGTAAGGGGGTTCATGCAGATCACCCACTTTCCCTTAATGTTTTTTTTCAGTAGAATTTAATGTTTGAGAATAGGTTTGTAGCTGAAAAGCTGTTATTGTAAGACACTGATATGTATCAAATGGAGGTTACACTCCATCAATTTGGATCATATTCATTAAGGTGATCTTAAAGGTGACAGCTTTCTTCAAAGTAGAGAAAGACAGTTGTTGGAGAAATGTCCATTTCGGATGACAGACATATTTACTAAACGGAAACATTCTGCCACTTTTCTGTCAGAAAAAGTGGTGCAAGAATTCATAAATCTGTTGCATCTATGAAAAATAGCAAATATTCAAAAATGACAGGGCACAAAAAAAGCAATATATTAAAAAGAGGTTGAATAAACTGGCCAAACATTCTCTGAAAATTGGATGGAAATGTGTCAGTAACACATTGATACAAATACCTCTCACCATGTAAGCAGTCAGTTTGTAATAATGACTGTGCCACACCCGACTGTTACAGGAACACAGTGATTGCGGATCTCTTCGTTTAATTCAATCTGTGACCCATTCTTACGTTTTTATACATTTCATATTTGTTTTGGCCCTTTACATTTGACTAGGATGGTAATGTGACAGCAGCAAAGGATTCATTCATCTAACTGTGATTGGCCTGTTGATCTAATTTCATGTTCTTATGACTGGAGAATCAATGAAGGTTGCTCTCTGATTAATGTTTTAATCAAGGCCCTGATTTGAATGTGTTTGCTTGTGACCTCAGGCTATGCATGAATAATTCTGAATTTTATTAATAAATGTTTTTATTTGCATTTGTATATAGTATTGTGCAGGATGTACATTCAGTCTAGTCACAAAAAATGACTTGCAGAAACCCACTATTCTATTTCCTTAATTTTCACTTTTTCTCAAACATTTTAGAGGGACCAATTATATTTAAAATAAATCACCTATTGTATTTTTTTTGAATCACAATAGCTGGTACATTATACCGGTATTTTTTTCTTTACAGGATCTTTTTTTCACATGTTCACTGTTAGAGGAAATATAAATCAATACAGTATTTAATTTTAAAAAGTGACTAATTTTATCTAGGATCAAACTCATCTCACCAACAACCAGAAAACTGACAACATTGCATCTCTTCCAGTCCTAAACAACATTTATAGTGTAGAAGGGAGAATCAAATAAGAAGAAATGGCTGGATTTATTTTTTACATAGAATATTTTCATGTTTAGCTCTAGGGACAACATCTGACCATGATGTTAAATAGCAAATTTCTGATAAAAATATATAAAAATAAAAATTTCTATTTGAGCTGGAATCTAATTCCAATTTGAAGAAAATGTTTTTTCATATTCTGATTATATTAATATTTTTCCTACCAAAACATTAACAACCATAATCTGAGAAAATGTAGCCTTTTCTGGAAGATCAGTACAAAAATGCCAGTTGATGGGCATGTATAATGGCAATATCAGCTGCACTGGAAACAAAGTATTCTCACATTAATCGAATATGTCTATGTGATCACATTACATGTTCTCTTATATTCTGACAAAATGATACTGCAACTTTATGTGACTTAAATAAATTTGGTTAATTTGATAAAGTCACCCTTTTTTCTGCTTTTACTATAATTTGATGGGGTTAACCTTTTAAAAAGAAGCAATTTACAAATACAATGGCAAAATAAATGTCAGATGTTTATATTTGTCTCAAAAAATATGTGGATCATAAATTGTTCAACCTTATAAAACCATGTAGTTAAAAGTATTAAAGTATTAACTTTTTCTTCAGGAATTTTGTATGTTTTTGACAAACATACTTTCTTCAACAATATTTTTTCTAATTAGTTTAAATCATTTGCTGCATTTGTTTGTCTCGTGATAACAGTCTAGAAATGATTGCATGATTATGTAAAGAAATCTACAACCTACAGCAGTTTGTTTGACAGTCCTTTTTAACAGCTATGCTTTGACTCGATGACTGAATCAACAGAAAATTGACATACATATTTCAAGTTACAAGCCACTTGTATTGTGATAAGGAGATTTGGAAGACCTTAAATGCTGCTTTAGACAGCCTAAGATTTGAAAAGCATTTTTATGAGTTTTCTACATATAAATAAAAAATAAAAGCATACATTTGGGTCTCTATAGAAACATAAAAAAAATAAATGTAAAAAAAAAGAAAAAAGGAAAAGCTCAAAAGATGTATGTATTGTAATGAAAGTTGAACACATTGTCTCTGTGATTTAAAGGGACACCGTAGGCGCCCATACCACTTCAGACCATTGAAGTGGTCTGGGTGCAAACTCCCATCACCCTTAACCCCTTAGCATATAAGTATTGCCATTTCTATAAACTGCAATAATTACATGCTATGGTTAACTCCTCATTTAGTGGCTGTCTACTAGACAGCTATTTGAGGGACTCCAGTCCCAGGGCCTTCTTTAATGCGGGGCAAACGGGAAAGCTGCCCCGGGCCCAGTTTCTTCTGTGGGGCCTAAGGTAATTAGGGGCCCCGGCCCTTTAATACTGCTCCGGACCGGAACCCTGTAATATGGGAGTGGCTGCCTACATACACACAGCTAGCCCCCACCTCACACACTGCCCTATGATTCTCTTTGTTCCCCACGTCATGCTGGTAGAAAGTACGTTCAGATTACTTCCTCCCAGTAAGAACAGATCACTTCCTTCTCAGTGCTGCTGGGGAGGAGACACACATCACACAGAGGAGGATGCAAGCATGATGGAGGAGAGTACCTGGGAAAGCTGATGGCAAACTCCCATCAGCCTGGGCCAGCAAGCTCCCACTGGACCACAGGAAAGCCACCATTCTGTACCCAAAAGGTAAGGAGACAGGAGGGTGGCTAAATATTTTTTTTCTGTTTGTTTTGCAATTTCTGATTTCACTTTTAGTCATCAGACATTACAAACACCCATGTGTGGGTGTTTGCAATGTAACACACTGGGGATCACTACACATTCAAAATCCTAGAAGAACCTGACAGTTCCCTATTAAATATAAATAAAAAAATAATTCAAAATTATTTATTTTAACTATGTAAGAACAGAGTTGAAACATAATATTGGACATAGTTGCCGAGAGTTACTGTCCATGAGCTGCTAGAGGGCAGAGATTAAAATATGTAAATTGACACTTCTATATGTGTGTGCACCTGGGTCTCAGTAAGTGTGTGTATCTAGTTTTGTGTGTGTGTGTGTGTGTATCTGGCTGTGTTTATGTCTGTGTGTGTATCTGGCTGTGTGTATCTGTGTGTCAGTGTGCATGTATACCTGCATACTTGTTTGTCAGTGTGTATGTGTACCTGTGTGTGTATTTCTGAGTGTGTGTGTATGTATGTGTCAGTGTGTAAGTGTGCATCTGAGTGAGTGGTAATGCACACATCCCAGTATTTCAATGCCAATACTACACACAAATACACTCCTACATTCCGTCGCTAGCACTGTACACAAACACACCCCTGCATGTGTACCTCTGTGTATGTTAGTGTGTGTACATATCTGTGTCAGTGTGTGTGTAGCTCTGTGTGTGGATGTGCCAGTGTATGTATGTCTGTGTGTGTGTGTGTATCAAAGTGCATATATCTGTGTTAAAGGGTGTGTATCTGAGTGTGTGTGTGTGTATGCCAGTATGTGTCAAGGTGTTTCTATGTGTGTATCTGCATGTTTATGTGTATGTTTATATGTGTTAATATGTATGCGCATACATCCCAGAAATCAAACACAATATGCAATCACACCCCTGCAAACACAAACATATGCATTTAAAAGAAAACACTACATCCAGTCACACCCCTGCATGCAAATACAAACATTATATACAAACACACCCCTGTATTAAAACGCTATAATTATCAATTATATACAAACACCAAGTCTACACACAAAAGCAAACCTGCATTCAAACGCAAACACTACACACATGTACACGACTGCATTCCAATGATAACAGTACATACAAATACACTCCAACATGCACACATACACTCTATACAAAAACATGCTTACCTCCAAATGCGCAAACGCTGCTCACAAATATAACCCTGCAAAGATGGTAGATCCCCATAGCATAGCATCGCGCGACTTCTATGAAAGATGGGGAACTATCTTTTCTTCCATCTTGCGCTACCAGGGAAGGCCTGAAAAAAAATTCTTGCACCAGGACACTCTATACATTAGTTCCGCCGCTGGGTTGGGGTGGAGGTTGTGATTGCATGCCCGGGAGTTTGTTTTCCTGGCACTACAGTTTCCCTTTAAGGTCTACTAAGGAATAAATGACAGAGGGCTTTTCCCTAAAACATTTAACAGAGGATGCAATGTCTATCAAAGCATGACATTATCTGGAGCACAAAGAGAGCAAAGCAATGAATTTATTTATGTTTGAGTTTAACTTTATTATAATACAGTATCTCTGACAATAACTACTCCGACCAATTTCTTAATCTCAAGAACAACTTGTCAGGTAGTAACTGTTAGTGCTTCCCAACACAGCCATTAGGGTACATTAGAAGTTTAGGCATTTCTGAATTCTATTCCAAAAGGTATTCTGACAAATACCTGAACAGAAAATATAGTCTTGAGTGTCTATTAATGAAACCAAGAATTATGGAGAATTAGCAAGATAATGGGACATTTTATAACAAATAGATTAATTGTAAAAATTATTAGATTCTTTTTTTTTTTTTTTTTTGCTTGACTGCTGTAACCTTGACTGTTTTGTCAATTCTTCCAAAATTAGCAGTTCAAAGGATACTCTAAAGCATGAAACTAACTATTAGCTCAGTGAAAAGGTTTTGGTGTATAGATCATACCACAACAGTGTCACTGCTCAATCCTCTGCCATGTAGGAGTTGAACCACTTTTGTTTTTATTTAGGCAGCCCTATCACATGTCCCATGGATATTTTCCACACAGTCTGCATCAAAAATAAAATGGTTCCACTATCAATCAGAATTTACAGCACAGCGTGTTTACTTTAGAGGTTTGTATGTCCTGCTCTGCTAATTGAACTTTAATTGCACACAGGAGACTCCTGCAGATTCTAGAAGGCAGCTGTCAGAGCAGGAGATGAGATTCTAAATTAAACATGCTGTGCAATAAAGAAAACAAAAACCTTTTGGCCCTTTTTAGGAACTGTATAGTAAGGTTATATAAGCCCCAGCCAGGGTAAGTGTAGCTAGGACTGCATAAACAAACTGCTTTAACTCCTAAAGGGCAGATAATTAAGCAGTGAGGCTTGATCTATACATTAAAACTGCTTCATTAAGCTAAAGTTGTTTTGATGCTCAAAGTGTCCCTTTAAGTAAATAAGCAGTCATGGTTTTTACTATGTTTGTATATTGTTATTTATATTATATATTTTGCATATTGCTGTATTCTTTACTATTGATTATTTTGATACATGAAAAGGTAGACTAATATTTTTTTGGTAAACTAGTTATTGAAAATATATATTCTATAATATTTAGTAGTTACACATTGCCAGTGATAATATTTGCAAACTTGCAGAACCGTATTGTTATTTGTTATTTAAAGCACCTTAGGGATGACTCTATTTCATTTATTGTAGCATGCTCACATAGCTTTTTATGGTCATATTTGCACTATTTGAAATCTCACAAACATATCAGCTGGGGAAACAGCCAGTCTCATGTTGGATGGGGCCAGCAACAATGAGTTTGGGAATCAATAAGGAAACTCACAGACCAAACAATAACCCAGGCAAGAACCCCATATGTTGCTGCATGTCTCTCACCATTTTAACATTATGTAAATGCTTAATAAATCTAAATTTAAATAAGCCTGTAAGGGAAATTCATGGCTAACACATTTTACAGACACAGTGCTTTAAGATTTTGTTTTCATACCATTGAACAGTAAACTTCAAATAATCATTATCTTCACTTATTTTTCTCTGTTAATTTTCTTATTTTATTAAAATAGCAATTTCAGTGATTTATTTTTCAGGGTACACACACACAACATTTTTTTATGCAGCTGAACCTGTCTTCTAAGAAGTAAAACATTCCATCCTTCATGCAATGTAAAATGCTGCTTAGTAACTACCAAGAATGCAATAAACGGTATAAAGGTTATTCAGTTAAGTCAGATGCAATGCGAATATGCAAAATTTGCTTAAAATAAATTTCAAATTCAAATTTGCAACTCTTATATTTACTAAAAAGCTATCCAAGAGGAATTCAGTCATTTTAACTGAATGATCACATCTCATTTGGTGCCATCCAGAGTCTGCTTTAAAAACAGTCATTCTCGTGTTTATTGTATATAAAATAAAGGAGTAGCATATTTACACTGAACACTGAGTGGCATATTTACACTTTATAAATAAAATTAAAAAAGAAAATGAGCAACTGAGGGAGGCAGTGCTGGACGGAGGGTGAGAGAAGAGATGTAGAATTGTCACATGTGTTGGATGTGCAACTAGCCCCCAGCACACAATTAACATAATCTCAGTATGTGCAATGTTTCAAGCGTTTCAAAATTATTTTTTAAATCTATAATAGTTATTAGGTCACCTTTCTAAAATACTAACATTAACAATGATATACACATTTTTCATGTAAACTAGCTATTGGAATAATGAAAGATGAATTTATGCATTTAATGTAAGAAGATATATTCACTGAAAGTTGAATTTTACTAACTGGTCTTGATTTAATTCTCTTGGAATAATCTGTTAGAAAAGCTATCCAAATGATTTGTCTACAGAAATCACCATTAAAGTATCTAGGACCTTTGGCAGATAAATCATTTGAAATCTTTTAATAATTATTATAAATTGAAAACGTTATCCAAAATAATTAAATTGAGGCCTTTGTGACCAACTTGCAGTGCTTTGGGAAAAATCTGTTTAGGAGAAAACCTTGCTGACATATTTAATCGATGTAAATAGGTTGCAATGTTACCAAATGCAACTACATATCACTGTCTGGGCAGTGGTGTATTTTGAATTTGTACTTTCCTAGGCAGGACAGAACTTTGGCACCCCTTAATTTAAATCCCCCCCCCTTCCTGTCAAAGCCACACCTCTTCCTGTTAAAGACTAGCACACGCTTTGACTGACATACACATAGACACACCCACTCCCTGATCGGCACATACTTTCAGATACACTGACATACACTCAATGGCAGACACACATACTCACACACTCACTGATTTGACACAATCTGACAGACACACACAATTACTGATTTGACATAAATTGACAGACACACACAATCACTCAGACACACACACGCACTGAAAAACATGGACACACTCACGACACACACATTCACTGACAAACACACATTGACTGACATACACACATTCACAGGCACACATTGATAGACATATACACACACATTCACTGACAGACACACACATTGACAGACATACACACACATTCACTTACAGACACACACAAACTCACTCACAAAAACACACATTCACTGACAAACAAACTTACTGACAGAAACACTCACTCACTCAGACACACTGACAGATATAAACACACATTCACTGACAGACAGACACATACACACTCACTGACAGACAAACACACAGTGACATACACACATACTGACATACACACACTGACATACCAACACACTCAGACAGACACACACACACACAAACAAACGGACAGACAGACATACACACACACATTCATTGATAGACAAACAAACTCACTAACAGATACACTCACTTAGACACACTGACAGATATAACAATACATTCACTGACAGACAAACACACACACACACTGACAGACATACACACACATGCACTGACATACACACACACATTTCCCCCCAACATTTATAAATACTTGTTATTTACTTTTATTTTAATTTAAATCCACCCAGCCTCTCTACCTTTGGACAGGCAAGGGGAGGGTGGGACAACAAAATAGGTGGTAAGGGAGCTGTGATCTTCCTGCTCAGCTCCCTCGCCCACCGCTTAGTGATGCCGGGCGCTGGAATGATGTCATATTCTGGCTCCCAGCATCACTGCAGGTCCCGCCTGTAATAAAAACTGTCCGGGCACCCTGGGGGGTGATCCAGGGTGGCCAGCTGGCCAACTTATAAGTCAATGCTAACAAGGTATTTGCCAGGGCACTTGGGGGGTGGTGTTTTCTGCCGCCCCCTGGAAAGTGCCGCCCAAGGCAAATGCCTTGTTAGCCTTGCGCTAAATACGGTGCTGTGTCTGGGTTGGGTACATTGGTTACATTTGAAAAATAGTTTATCAGCTTGTACTAGTGTATCAAGCCAGGTGTTCAGCAAGTACTGACAAGCTGACTCTGTAAACCATAGGTGGTCAATGCCTCCCAACCATCCTGAGTTCAGTTGGACAATCACAATTTTTGCATCCTGTCCCGCCATCCTGATTTAGTCCCCTGGTGTACTGCTTTTGCTGAAACAGTGCTCCCTGCATAGTCTGCCCTCAGAGGCCTGCCTGCTTGGTTGGCAGGTAGCTTGGCATTCATTAACAACAGGCAAGACTGTCAATTTTAAGGGCCCTACACCTGAACACTCTTTATCTAAACACCAGTGACATTTTTGGAAAAGTTATTGGTGAACACCCACATGTTTACCGTCTCCACTACTATAGCCCATTGACTCCCATACTTGAGATTAGGGTATTGGATCAAATCAGGGGCTTTCAGATTCAAATGTAGATAAGTGCAAACAACTTTTTTTAGACAACAGCATTTAGCATAATCAGCCTGGTTGAAACAACTCTCTTGAAACAGATATTCTGTGATTTCTCTTTTTCCAAGACCATTTCTGTTGCATAAGGTGAGAGGTGGAAGCAAAGGTTTAGTACACAGAGTGGCTAATAATTTATTTTGTTGCTCTCTACCTGTCTGCCATGTTGTTTTCTTTTGTTAACCCCTTAAGGACCAAACTTCTGGAATAAAAGGGAATCATGACATGTCACACATGTCATGGGCCCTTAAGGGGTTAAACAAAAGACAGGAGAAAGATTTAAAGGTGGTTCATCACAGTAGATGTGAACTTGTGCGTTGTAAAAATGTGTGATTCTGAGTATGTTAATTGTTCCTCAACTCCATAGTCATTCCAGTAATTCTCTTCCATCTATTCGCTTTTGTCTTTCTCACCCTCCTGTTCCCTGGAATCTCTGATCCAATCTATACTCCGCTTGTTTCTCCCTCTCTATATCTCCCCACCTTTTCTTCACTGTACCTGTGTATGTTTCCCATTTGTTTCTCCTATCCAGATCTCCTCATTTGTGATTCGCACATGTAACTCTCTGACCCCTTTTCCCTTCCCACATATGTGTTCCTTGGTTTTGTTCATCATACTCTAATCCCCCATACTTTTACACCTCCTGCGTGTCTTTTTAAAAAATTTTTTATATTTTATTGAAGGTTTTACATTCATATCCATTGCAGAGTCAAGTTTTGAATAAAGATACATTGTGTTGCAGAGTTATACATGGTATAACGAACATGCTAACAATCCTTACAATGATACGTACATCCAAGATTGTCATTTGGAGTCATACCATTGGATATAACAATAGTAGAGTAAAACAGCAATATCGAAACAGATTACAGGTAACAGGTCAACACTATTGACATTTATTCGACATGCAATTGGTGTGTGTGTGTCACTTGGTCGGGTGGTTTAAAGGTCGGATGGGTAAGATAGGGCCGATAAGTAGGGCTACTCATGGAGGATCTCTTTTGGCAAACAGCCAGACGTAATTTTGCTGCTATTGTTAGCACTTAGTAATAATTGCCATGGAGCCCATGTAATCATAAATTTCTTAGTTTTAGTCGGCGAGTCTAATGACATGCGTTCATACACATAAAATTGTTGGAGCTTGTCTTTAAGTTGAGTAGGAGATGGGCACACTGAAGTTTTCCAGTGTGCAGCTATTAAGTTGTGGGCCGCTAGTATTGTAAGAGCTATTAATTGGTGGTATGGGTAGTGGGTGTCTCCGTCAAATAGCAGTAAAAGACAAGTAGTGACAGTCATTGGGAATCTATGTATTCCCATTAGCTCCAGCAGTGATTGGACTTCTGTCCACAGTGGACGAATCTCATCGCACGTCCACCACACGTGGAGCATATTACCCTCTTCTTTCATACACCTCCACCATAATGGGGATGACGCTGGGTATATCTTATTCAATTTGTGGGGTGTCAAATACCAGTGATAGAGAAGTTTCCTGTGTGCTTCTATATGTGTATAGCATCTAGTCCATTTTGATAGGTGGTTAAGCGTTTTCAGCCATTTAGTTTCTGTTAGTGTAACTCCACTGTCTCTTTCCCAATGACATCTACAGGGCTCTGGTTTTACAGGTTGTAATTCTAGTCCCGCTTTGTAGCCTTCGGTTTAGTTGGTGTTGCTATGCATCTCTGCAATACTAATTGCGGGTTGAGGAGGAGCGGGGGGTCGGATGTTTTAGTGGTATTAGTGTGGATATGTGATAGTAGGGTGCTGCGCACTTGTAGGTAAAGAAAGGTGTCTCTATCAGTGAGGCCCCATATCCTCTGAAGATTCTGGAAAGATTTTATTGTTTGTCCTTCTAGTAGGTGGTGTATGTGTGTAATGCCCAATGCTTTCCAGTCATCTAATGACCCTATTGGGGATATGTGTTTGATCACCTCTATTGGTGCCTTAGGATGTATCTTATCTCTATAACCAAGCTTGTGTAAGAATTCATCCCATACGCGTAAGATTAGTTCTGTAGTAAGGAGTAAATCTCGTTCTGGTGTGCGGAGGGACATAGGTGTCCACATATATTCAGTTATTGTTTGGTGCTTAAAAAAGGCTCCTTCTAGGTCTACCCACTGTGTCTGACCTTTTGGTGTGTGTAGGGCTACGCCTGCGGACAGTAGTGAAGCTTGGAGATATGATCTGATGTTTGGTAGGCCAACCCCACCTCCGGCTGGAGATTTCTGTAGGAGGGTAAGTGGTAGTCTTGGTCTCTTACCTCCCCATATGAAGGAACTACAGATCGATTGTAGGGATTTACACCATGAGTGTGGGATCATAACTGGTAACACATACAACAGGCGTGGGAGGGTAATCATTTTTAGGGCATTGATCTTACCCAACCAGGAGAGATTTGCAACTCTCCACTTGTGAGCATCATTTTTACACATTTGGATTAAAGGGTAGTGATTGTGTTTTGCTATGCCTGTCAGGTTAGGGGTAATTTTGATTCCCAAATACGTAAGGGAGGATGATCTCCAGTCGAAGGGGTAGGATCCCTTCATGCTAGATATTATTCGTTGTGGGAGCCCAACTGGAATCGCTTGGGTTTTATTCTGGTTCAGTTTGTAGTGTGATATAGCCCCAAATTCTTGCAGTAATGATAGTAGATGGGGTAGGGCTAATACGGGGTCAGACAATCCTATAAAAATATCATCACCTGATCTGAACCCCATTGAGAACCTGTGGTCCATCATCAAATGTGATATTTACAAGGAGGGAAAACAGTACACCTCTCTGAACAGTGTCTGGGAGGCTGTGGTTGCTGCTGCACGCAATGTTGATGGTGAACAGATCAAAACACTGACAGAATCCATGGATGGCAGGCTTTTGAGTGTCCTTGCAAAGAAAGGTGGCTATATTGGTCACTGATTTGTTTTTGTTTTGTTTTTGAATGTCAGAAATGTATATTTGTGAATGTTGAGATGTTATATTGGTTTCACTGGTAATAATAAATAATTGAAATGGGTATATATTTGTTTTTTGTTAAGTTGCCTAATAATTATGCACAGTAATAGTCACCTGCACACACAGATATCCCCCTAACATAGCTATAACTAAAAACAAACTAAAAACTACTTCCAAAAATATTCAGCTTTGATATTAATGAGTTTTTTGGGTTCATTGAGAACATGGTTGTTGTTCAATAATAAAATTAATCCTCAAAAATACAACTTGCCTAATAATTCTGCACTCCCTGTAAACACACATCAAACACCAACTCATGCTTTTGGCATGACACTTGGTCATCCCTCAGATTATATAGAGACTTGTAATAGGTAGGAAATTCATTAGCAATACCGTCAGGGTCTAGTATGCGAGTACCCCGAGAGTTTTCAAGGTAAGCGATCCTGGAGGTGGGTGACCTTTTCTTGAGCTGTGAAGCCAACCTGGCCCCTGCTTTATTGCCTGAAGCAAATAAGTTATGCTTCAATTTTCTGAGGATGAAGGTGGTTTTGGAGAATTCTAAGTCTCTGAGTTGTTGTTGTAATTGTAATATTTTGGAATGGCTAGTGGGGGTTGGGTTATGTTTATTGATATGCGTTACGGTTGTCAATTCCATAAGTATATCTATATAAGCTTTTTGGCATGGTTTTTTCGCATAACTGGCATGTTTGATAAAACTGCCTCTAATGACCGCCTTGTGTGCTAGCCAGACCATATCTGCTGGAGAATTAGGGGTTTTGTTGTCTAGAAAATAATTCCGTAGGTCTTGTTCTATTTGTGCTACAATGTCTGGGTCTGTAAGGAGGCGTTGATTCAATATCCAGCTACCCGGCCCTTATTGTTAAATTGTTCCAGCAACTACATGGTAATTGGAGCGTGGTCTGACCACTTAATTAGGCCAATCTGTGTGTCTCGCACTCGGGGGAAGGAAGTGGCAGGAATTAGGAATCTATCGATTCTGGAATAACATTTATGTGCACTGTGTAACATGAGTAGTCCCTTTCTAGCGGATGGGATAGTCTCAACGGGTCAATAAAATTGTGGGATATTAGGGTTTGGCGGACGTGGGATGATTGAGTTTCTCTACGTTTTCGTGTGTGAGCTAGAATATCCCTATGTTGGGATGAATCTAAGTCAGCATCCAGTAGGCAGTTGGTGTGTCCCCCCCACAATTACCTCCCCGAAAGCATGTGTTTCGGCTAGTGCCAGGACCCCATCTAAGAATGCAAGTTGGTTTTCATTAGGGCCATATACATTGATAAAGGTGAAAGGGTTATTATTAACATAACATTGTAGAATTAAATATCTTCCCTTTTTGATTTTCCTGACTAGAGAGAATGCAACATCTTTACTGACTAATATAGACACACCTCTTTTTTTTGTGGGTTAACAAGAATGGAAGCCAACAGGGAAATGATTAGAAGTAAAATTAGGCATTTGGCCCCATTTGAAATGTGTCTCTTGGTAAAAGGCTATGTGCGCCGCATAAGACCTGGCTTCTTCCAGCGCTACTCGCCTTTTATTGGGCGAATTAAGCCCTTTCGCATTTAGTGAGAAAATGTTCAGCACCATGGGGGTGCCAGGTCACTGAATGCGGAAGGGCAGCTGATGTGTAGTTGGTGTAAGGTTGGACCCCCACCTCTCAAGGAACACTCTCAAATATTCAGACTACATGGGAAAAACTTGATTGTCCTGCGTTGACCAAAAACATAGAATTAAAGAACTCAAATCAAAAAAATAATAACTATATACATAGAACCGTTTGTCGACTGGTGTCGGCATAGGATGTAATGGAGCAAGTTTGTGTGGCTTGTTCCCAAAGCGACCCCTGGGGTGCGTGGTTACTTTAATCTTTTGGCCAGAGGCCATTGAGGTACAGTGCTATCTGGCACTAAAGGGACATTATTCCCCAACCGTGGTGTTAATTCTGATATGTTATAACAACCCATATTTAAAGTGATATCAGTTGTCACGGATATCAGACTGAGCATATTTTCTCTCTGGTACATTTAAGCATAAGAACACAAAAGAAAAAAGGAGAAAAGAAAAAAAAGAAGAGAAAGGACACAATGCCAATAAGTGTGAGAGGGAAAGGTCAGAGACATAGGAGAGCAAATTATTTCTGCATAGCTGACATTGATATTGAAACGACAGTTACCCAGCACTCTGCATTCAGGGTGTTTTAGAGTGCCTGATGTGGGTGACCTTGGACCAGTCCCTGTTGAGTTTGACAGGAGAGCGTCCATTTGATGGAGGTTTTTCTACAACTGGGACTGGTATGTTCCATTCCAAGAGTAGCTTTTTGCCATCATCAGGGGAAAGGATGGTCTTGTCTGCACCGTTTCTCTTCACCAGCAATTTGGTAGGGAACCCCCATTTATAAGGAATGTTTGCTAATCTCAGTGCTGCTGTGATGGGTGCAAAAGTTTTTCTTTTGGACATTGTAGCAGAAGATAAGTCTATAAAGAGCTTAATGTGCTCAAATGGGCCCGGTGGCGGTGCTTGGCTCCTCGCCGCTTGCATGATTTTATCCTTAATGGTGTAATAGTGGAATTTAGTGATGACATCTCTGGGGACAGAGGGACCTAGATGTTTAGGTCTGGGTAGGCGGTGTGTGCGGTCTAACAACACCTCTGTGTCCGTAAGTGTCGGTATGTAGGTCCGGAATATGTCTTGAACATAAGTAGTTAACTCACGTAGTGTCACGGATTCCAGGATCCCCCGTATCCTCACATTGTTTTGCCGGTCCCGGTCTTCATGGTCTGTGACCTTTTCCTCCAGAGCTTTAAGTTTGGTCTCTAGTGCGGTGTAGGCCTCTGCCAAATAGTTGTGGGCATCCACAGTTTCCTCTGCCCTCTCTTCTAGGTGGGCTGTCCGATCGCCCAATGATTGTATGTCTGCTCTGATGTCCGTTGCGATTTGGAGCAGGTCAGTATGGAAAGTTTTTTTTCAGGTCTACTAACATAGCATGTAAAGTAGCATTTGTAACTGTCTGCGTGAAGTCAGATATACTACATGCACTTTCGCTGCAGTCAGAGCATGAAGCTGGTGATTTGGCGCCTTCAGCGCCATCTTGGATGTCAGGCCCGCTTTTTTGCATATTTGTAAGGTTTATTTGAATTGATCTTTGCTTCATTTTCTTGCTCATTGTCGTTGCCACAGGTGTGCAGAGTTGATACCCATTTCTGGTGGTATTTTGCAGGGGTTGAATGCTGTGTTAACATGCTGTTATTACCGCCGGTCGGAGGAGCTCAGGGTTCACACATCCGTGCTCGTTCTCCGCTAGGCCACGCCCCCTCCTGCGTGGTTTTTTTTACTTCCCCCACCCTTTTTTGTGTATTACATCTTCTTCTAACCCTTTGGTTGCAGTTCAACCCCCTTTCCTAACTCTTGTGTTCCTTTCATGCTCCTCTCCTACCACCTTGTATGTCCAACTGCCTACCCCCTCCTGTGACATATCATATTCCCACCTACACTGACTGTATCATGGCTGAGAATGAATGAGCCAATCTATTTAACCCCTTAAGGACACATGACATGTGTTATATCTCATGATTCCCTTTTATTTCAGAAGTTTGGTCCTTAAGGGGTTAAATTCACACAATGCCAGTGGCTCAAAAGGTGGAATATGATCTTAAGTCACAATGCATCCTGCGCATTCTGTGCTCTAGTGATCAGAGAAACATGCTTACTCTTTCCTTCTAAGCCAAGCTACATTCAGGACATTGAGAAGCAGGTATGGGTTTCTGTGTGCACCCCTCTGGGCTGTCATCAGGAGATGGGCCATCTTCCCCCAATGCTCAGACAAAACTACTTGGTGGGTGTCTCCAAAGAGGGTAAGAGATCATATAGAGGGCACATAACAAACAGAGAAAGAACTGAATAGGAACATGAAAATGGTGCAAAGGGACCAAGAAGAAGAGAGCAGAGAGACAGAATGTGGACACAATAGGTGAGATTTACCAGCATGTTGCTGATATTTTTACGTCTAATTTTGGAGAGTGTATGACATATTTTTGGTATATTTCATTAAATCTGTCAGATTATTTTCATGTTTCCTTTTTTTTTTTTTTTGCACCGTAAACAACAGTTTTCAGTATGCACCATTTTCTTTTCCCAAGGCAATTGATTTATGAATCCAACTTTTTTTCACCAAATTAAAAAGTTTAAGGTTTTGTGAAAATAAAATTTATTTGAAAAACTGGCATAATTTTATTTGAAGACTCCACTTTTAAGATCACTTAAATAAATAAGATAAAAATAATTATGGTATTTAACTACCATTTCTGCATGACTAGGACGTTGGTATCCTCATCATAGAGTCAGAGAGGAGCACCAGGATAGGGATTGGCCCAAAATATAGAAAATGTTTAGGCAATCCTGAAAGGACAGTGTAAGAGAGAAAACTACTACTTGGATTGAAGGGATGCTACGCTATTTTTTATCAGTTATATTAATTCCCTGTATGACAGATTTATTTTTGCAATCTCCACTATCAAGGTAAGGGAAGGGGAAGTTTTGGCTGATTCTAACTTAATTTTTTATTTTTTTTTTTTTATTTGCATTTTGTAGTATCAACATACCAAAAATCATCTTGTACAGTAGGAGATTGTAACAATGGATAGAATTTACATACATATATCCAGTAGTACATATGTCATAAGATTGCTACCAGTTGATACGTTTGGTTCCATTATAATACATCGAACAATTCAACAGTAACATAAGGGGGGGGTAGAGAGGAAGGGATCGGAGGAGGGGGGGAGAGGAGGTCAGCATGCTCAGTTAAGAGCAGATTGAGTTGGAGTTGTGCCTAACCCAGTGTGGTTCGAGTCCCACTATGTGTCGCCCATGTCGGGTTTGGACAGTATTGGTCAATATGGTAGGAGGGGGGTTGGGTGTCGCTATGGAGGTAGTCTGTGCCTCTCAATTTTGTATGTTGAAGTGGTGTCCTGTTTAAGTGGTGTCATGTTGCGGTAATTCAGAGGTTCCCCCTTTTGTTGGCCCCATCAAGTACGTTTCCCACATGTCCCAGGCTACCGCTATGAATTGTTTAGGTGGTGTATTTTTACGTGCCATTAGTTCGTATTGTCTCGTCATCTGTAGTGCTTTGATACATTGGGACAGGTGTGGTGGAACTGGATTTCGCCATAATCTGCTTATCGCCTGTAGTGCTGCTACAATGATGTGGTAGATGAGGTATACTTGGGGTTTCGTGAGATTTTTGGGAAGTAGTTGCAACAGATAGACTTCAGGGTTCTGTGGTAGGTGGATACCTGTGCTGTCTTGGATTAGTTGTATTATATCGTCCCAGTATGGTTTCAGTTTTGGGCATGTCCACCAAATGTGTATCATGGACCCTTTGCCGTCTGTACAGCGCCAGCATGTGTCCGATATGTTTGGGTTCCCTTTGTGGAGCCTTGTGGGGACCATGTACCACCTATATAGTATTTTACGCGTGATCTCTGTGTGGGAGGCACACAATGAGAGGTTCCTGTGTCCCTTAAATATTTTGGCCCATTGGATCTCAGATAAGTGAGTTGTCAGATCACGGTCCCACGCTTTTGTGAAGGTGAAGGTATGTGGGCCTTTTGTGGAGTTGTATATGGCGTAAATTAATGAGATAAGTTTTTTCTTTGGTTTTAGGTTGAGGCATATTAATTCTAGTTCTGTCATTTGTAGCCCAGCCTCCGGGTGATAAGAGCAGATCGTTTGCGTCCTGAGCCATGACGCTAATTGCCTATATGAGAAGTGAGCTGTGTCTGGAAGCCCATATTGTTTTTGGATCTCAGTGAATGTGTTCAAAGTTGGGCCCTGACATATGTGGTATAGATGTTTAATGTCATGGTCGTGCCACATGCGGAGTTGGAATCCCGGTATGATCAGGCTCAGTGTCTCCAGTGGCGTTGCTAGAGAGGTGCCCCCTTTCATTATGTGTGTTTTACCAAAGTGGTCCCAGATTTGTAGTGTTAGCCTAGTGGTGGGGAGACTGTCTTTGTGTTTAGGCCTTAGTTTCCTGGACATCCAAGCCAGAGCGGGGATTGTGAAGTTATTTGTGTAACATGCTTCTATTCGTACCCACTGTGGGGGGCTAGGGTTACCCGTAACTGCCAGGATCGGGCTTATCATGGCCGCTTTATAGTAGTGAGCTATGTTTGGCAAGCCCATACCCCCTTTCTGAAGGGGTTTATGTAGTGTGGCTGCTGCTATTCTAGGTTTGGTGTTGTTCCAGATGAACGAGGATATTAGAGTCTGTATTTCACTCAGGTAACGCCTGGGGATTGCAAGCGGGATGGACCTGAATAGGTATTGTATCCTTGGAAGGAGCAGCATTTTCACTGCAGCTATCCTACCTACCCACGATATAAACTTCCCTTTCCAACTGTGTACGAGGGATTTGAGCTCCGTGAGAAGTGGTATGTAATTTGCTTTGTGGATACCCGCCAACGTCTTGGTCAAAGCTATTCCTAGAAATTTTATTTTGTCTACGCGCCATTCAAATGCAAAGTTCGTTTTAAGGTGGCTCAGCTCGGGCTGCGATAGATTGATGCCTAATGCTTGTGTTTTGGAGACATTCAATTTATAGTACGAGCATTTCCCATATTGGTGTATCAGCTGTTGTAGCGCTGTCAGGGAGGAGCTTGGGTTTTGTAGTGTGAGAAGGATGTCATCCGCGAATAGCGCGATTTTATATTCATCGTTTTTTACCTTAATTCCCTGAATCGTGGGGTTCGTCCTAATCATGTGTGCAAGAGGCTCTAGGGCAAGTATGTACAGTATCGGGGATAAAGGGCAGCCCTGCCTAGTGCCGTTTGTGATGTTGAAATTACTGGAGGAGAAGCCCCCATTCGCTACTTGTGCCGACGGGTTGGAGTATAACGCTTCCACCAATGCCTGGAACCGTGGGGGGAATCCAAATCTCCCTAGGACCGCGCGGAGGAAGGGCCAGTGAAGGCGGTCGAACGCTTTCTCAGCATCCAACGACACCAGCACGCTCGGTGTTCCCCCTCCCCGCAGTCCACCCAGCAGGTCCAACACTTTCCTCACTCCATCCGCCCCCTGGCGGCCACTCACAAACCCCACCTGGTCCGCGTGCACCAAGGTAGGGATTATTGTTGACAGTCTGTTGGCATAAATTTTGGCTAATATTTTTGTGTCCGTGTTGAGGAGCGAGATTGGGCGCAGGTTCTGGCATCTATTTGGTGGTTTCCCTGGTTTGGGGAGAGTGGCTACATGCGCCATTAGCATCTCCCTCGGCATTTTACCCGTGGTGGTTATGTGGTTGTATAATACTGTCATGTGCGGGGCCAGTATGGTAGCAAAGGTTTTATAGTAACAATTTGTTAGACCGTCTGGGCCTGGGGATTTACCAGGCGGCAATGGCGCTATGGTGTCGAGTATCTCTTGATTCGTTATTGGAGTCTGGAGTTTTTCTACTTGTGCATGCGTCAGTGAGGGTAGTTGTGTGAGGTCTAGGAAGTGTTTGATTTCAGTATCTGTGGGCTGATGAGTCGCCGTGTCTTGTTGTAAGTTGTACAGTGTGTGGTAAAATTTTGCCATCTCGTTGTTGATGTCTTGGGGGTTGTACAATTTTGCCCCGCTATCTGTGTATAGGTAAGGAATTTTAGATTGGGATTGTTTTTTCCTTAGCATTGCTGCCATGACTTTCCCTGCTTTGTTACCCTGGGAATATTGTCTTATTTTTAAGCGTTGCATAGTGTAGGATGATTTGGCTAGGTGTATGTCATTCAGCCGTCTAGTAGCGGAGTCTATGATGGTAAGGTGAGCAGCGTTTGGGTTTAGTGCATGTGCGGCCGTGGTGTCTCTAATTGTCCGAAGTAGTGTCATGTATTCTTCATTGGATTTGCGTTTGATGTGGGCGGCTCTACTAATCAGCAGCCCTCGTATGGTCGGCTTGTGGGCCTGCCACAAAGTGCCGGGGGATATGTCCGGGGTGTTGTTGGTCTGGAAGTATTGTTCCAGATCCCGCGTCAGTTGTGCTCGGAATGTGGTGTCGTGCAAAGTTGAGTCGTTGAGGCGCCAGGGTGGGCGCCCTCTGTGGGGAAAGGAGTCGCTTAGAGTCACCGTAAGCGGCGCATGGTCCGACCACACAATGTCTCCAATCTGACACTGGGTAGTTCTGGACGCCAGTGGCCCCGACACCAGGGCATAATCTATTCTGGAGAACGACTTGTGTACTTGTGAGAAGTAGGTGAACCCTTTTTCCATGGGGTGGAGCATGCGCCAGGTGTCATATAGGTTGTGTTCTGTTAGTAGATGGTGTAGGGCTTTACTCTGTGTCCTCATTGCGGAATGTCGCGGGGAGGTGTTAGGAAGGGACGTATCCGCGTGGGAGCTCAGCACGTGATTTAAATCACCGCATATAATTATGTTTCCCGTCGTGGAGGTGGGTAGTTTGTTCATGACTTTCTTGAAAAATTGTGTTTGGTTTGTGTTTGGGCTGTATATTCCCACCAGGACGTATTCGGTATTGTTAACTATACAGTGCAATACTATATACCTCCCCTGTGCATCTTTGCGTAGGCTCAGCAATTCAAACGTCAGTGTGTGGTGTATCAAAAAAGACACCCCTTTGGATTTAGAGGAGTGGGTTGCGTGGAATTGAGTTGGGTAGTTCCGTAGCCCAAACTGAGGGACTCTATTGGTCACAAAATGAGTCTCTTGGGCACATAAGATATCTATTTTGTCCCTATTTGCCTCTTCTAAGAGAAGGCGTCGTTTATGGGGGTGATTCAACCCTCTTGTGTTGTGGGATCGTATCGTTAGAGACATAATTGGAGGGTGAGGTGCTGAATTAAAGCACATGGTGCCATTGGGGTTTGCTTCCGCTGTAGTATGGGGTGATGGTGAGTGCTATAATAGGTAGGCTGGTTAGCAATGAATCCTCTCTTCTGTGGAAAGGGGTAGGGGGGGGGTGTAACTTGGACAATCGAACTTGGATATGGTAAGCGAAATTTCCTCCAGGGAGGAGTTGGTGTGGTAGGTCCAACCTCTGTGAGTTGTGGTCAGTCAAAAAGGCTGAAATGCGCCTAGCATATGGGTTTCATTGTTCCCTGAGTAGAGGAGTTTAGCGTTTTTTTTTTTTTTTTTTCTCTCAGCCCACTCAAGTTACTGTCACTATGTGTGCTGTCGGCACTCGCCGTGGCCTCCGCCCGGCCCACGGCCGATATGCACGGCCAGATCTCCGCCGTGCATAGGGGCGGTGCGAGCCTGCTTCGTCGGCCGCGTAATAGTGTGCTCCCCACGGCGGGGACTGTGTTAAGTGCTGAAACTTCCCTGCGCTCTGCAGAGCCTCAGGCCTCGCCAGGGCCCGATTATTCTGGGCTTCTTTTAATGTCTCCTACAGGGTGTCATGTCATGTAGCAAGCTGTCATGGGGGCCAAGGGGTCCTCCTGGGCATGTTTCCATATCTACATCAGTGTATGTAGTTTTCCGTGTAACATATTTCTAAGCCCCCAGTACCCCCGACAACCCAATAACATATGCAAAGTTTGGGTAGGTTATGTTAGAAAGGAAACAAAAAATTATAACCATCTTGAAAGTATTGAGTGGCGGACCACTCTTGGGATGAGTCGGGCCGTAGCCAGTTCATATTGGGTCGAGATTCAGGGAAGTGTCCACAGTGTGCAGACAGACACTCTGCTTTGCGGTCCCCAAAGCGGGTCATCCGCTATAGTGCTTTATGAAGTGTGGTGGTATGTGCGTGTGTGGAATAGATCGCTTAAGAGAGCGGCATCTGTAGCAGGTGTGTGTAAATAAGTTGTGTGATGCAGTGAAGGGTAGTGTAGTTGTGGTGTTGTGTGCTGACAATACTTGCGACCCATGACTTCATGTCCATTAGGTAAGTCTCTGGCGGACGACGCTCCACTCCCGTGTTGTCTTCTTAATCGGCTGTACAGTAGGCTCCGACTGGCCAAGCGGTATCCCCCATTCTTTTAGGAGCCGGACTCCTTCCTCCGGGGAATGGACGGGTTTGAAGGCGCCTCCACGTTGAATCAGCATCTTAGTTGGGTAGCCCCATCGATATCTGGTGCCATGTTGTCGTAACGCTTCTGCGACCTGTTGGAATGTCCGCCGTTTTTTCAATGTTGCTGCCGAGAGGTCATTGAATATCTTTACTGTAGGGAAGTCTTCGTGCGGGTGGTTGCGGTTACGGCTCGCCGTGAGGACCAGCTCTTTGACATGAAAGTAATGGGCCCGCAGCAACACGTCTCGTGGTGTGGAGTCTGGCAGGTGAGCCGGCTTGGGGATTCTGTGTATCCGGTCTATTAGCATCATGTCCGTCGGTATGTCCGGCGCATAGGCTCTCATTAGGCCTCGTGCGTAGGCCTGAAGGTCTACTGGTTGCACCGACTCTGGTACTCCTCGAAGCCGGATATTGTTCCGCCGTGCCCGATCTTCTGCATCTGCCATTTGCGACTCCAGGCGTTCCACCTTCTCCTCCAATTGTTGGACATGATCCGCCATGTTGTTGTGGGCAGAAGCGAAGTCCCCCATTTTGTCCTCAATTTTGGATGTGCGTGTTCCCAGTTCCTGCATTTCCTTCCTCATGGCATCTGCCGTTTGTTGCCAGGAGGCTATCAGTTTGGTGGACAGATTGTTCAGCGCGTGCTCCAGGAAACTTTTCGTAATTTGGTCGGACTGTGCTTTATCCGCCATGGTGAGGCTCGAATCCGAATCTCCCTCGCCATCTTGGGCGTCCGGCTGTGAGGCCGTTTGTGGAGTTTGGCTTTTGTGGCCAAAAAAGTTGATTTTGTCTGTTTTGGCCGTTGTTTTTTTCGTCCTGTGGGTGGCCATCGCTTTGGCGCCGTTATTTTGTTTATTTCTGTGTTGTTTTGTGCCTTTAATAGCTCATGTATGAGAGCTCAGTACCGGAGCAAGTCCTTATGCGGCCATCTTGCTCGGGGGTCGGCCACGCCCCCGATTCTAACTTAATTTTGATAGTCAAGATAAATACTTTGGCTGCATTACTGCTAAATTACTCAGAAAAGACAGAAAATTGAGCAGTGAAACTGCAGGGCCATGACCTATACACCCAAACTACTTTTATTAACTATAGTTGTTTTGATGCCTATTGTATCCGCAGGGCTGCTTTAGAAATCTTTGGGAGCCTTGCACAGCTCAAGAACTAGTCTGCCCATAGGACCCTCCCCAGAGTCCACAAGGATAAGTAATGTCGATGCAGTGCGTGTTTATAGAGGATGCAATGTTTGTATGTGTATAGTGTATGCAGAGTGTGTGTGTGAGGAAAGCAAACTGTGTGTGTGTGTGTGTTTGTGTGTGTGTGTGTGTGTGTGTGTAAGGTAGATGCAGTGTGTAGTAGATGCAGTGTCTGAGTTTGTTTAGTGAATGCAGTGTGTGTAGTGGATGCTGTGTCTGTGTAGTGGATTCAGGGGATGTAGTATGTGTGTAAAGTGGATGCAAAGAGTGTGTGTGTATTGTGCATACAGAGTGTGTGTGTGTGTGTGTGTATATAGTGCATGCAGACTGTGTGTATAGTGCATGCAGAGTGTGTGTATGGTGGATGTGGTGTGTGTATAGTGGATGCAGTGTGTGTAGTGGATGCAGTGTGTGTGTATATATTGGATGCAGTGTATGTGTGTGTGTGTGTAAAGTAGATGCAGTGTGTAGTAGATGCAGTGTCTGAGTTTGTTTAGTGAATGCAGTGTGTGTAGTGGATGATGTGTCTGTGTTTGTGTAGTGGATGTAGTGTGTTTGTGGTCTTTGATAAGGGGTGGAGGCAGTTTTTTTTATTGATAATAAAGTTTATTTCCCTACCTCTTACATAGGCCAGGGAGGGGGGCACTAGATTCCATGGTGGGCCAGTGGCATAGCATGCTTGTATAATGTAAAGTCAAATAACAGGTCCTCTCCTTCTCTTGCAAACTTGGCGTCCACCGTGTGTTACATGGAAAGTTGCCATAGCAACTCATGGCAATGTTTTGACAACCACAACTCGCAAGAGGACACTGTCAGAGGTGGAATTTGGAGTTGTCTGGGCCCCCTCTTCATAATAGAAGACTGTTTGGACACCTACGTGCTCTCCCTCTCTCTCTCTCTCTCTCTCTCTCTCTCTCTCTGTATATATATATATATATATATATATATATATAAAATCACATTAGAGGTATAGGGCCAAGGAGGCCCGGGCCCTGTACAGCTGCACTGGCTGTACACCACTGATGGCGGCCCAATGTCTAAACTGACCAAATAAACTATACTATGTTACTGTTCAAGTCTTGTGTTACCACATTGTCAATGTATGCCATAATACTTGCAAATATACAATAATACAAAATACAATATGTGATTTTGTATGGTGTCTCATTTTACTAGTGACATCATTCTAACAGTATAATACAAAATGATTACTTGGATCTTTTGAAGAAAAATAAAACCAATTCAAGGAAAATGCACAACTAAACCCTCCAATTATCACTAATGTAAGGGCTTTGGCATAACCTTGACCCATTCAGCAAGAATAGTGAGCTGCGTGAACTGTGATAGTGTCGCTGACACTAAACAAATAATGGCTGACATCACCCAATCTCCATGAAAAAGAAAGCCATAATCCTATTTGGGTTTTATTGTTAAGGGAAACCTTAACTACTGGAGTGCTTTGGATATCCCTCGTATATTTTGGCGTATCAACTTGATAACCACTCACACACTTGAAAGAAGGGATTAAGCTGCAATTCATTAACCTAGAACATTCCCACCAAGCTCTTTTCATCAAGCCTTGGTGCTGTTTTATACAGAATAATAAACATACTAAATAAAATAAAACCAGAATTGTTTTTCCGGTTTTCCTAAAGAAGGGTGGAAAATTCCTCGATCTGTCTAAAAAGGTGTCCTTAATAATGTTACTGACATTTCTCTATACGGATTATGTATATAAAAAATTCAGAGTTTATGATCTAAAAAGTGGAGCTTTCATGAAAATCATTTAATATTTCTGGTGATTTCATAACTATCGGAATGTTTCCCTAGACAAGCTCCTTACTAAAAAAAAAAAATCAACAAAAAATCTGCATTTATTTGTTTTGTTTCCTGTTTTTGAAGAAAAGAAATAAAGATATTGCAAGCATGGGGTCAGATGTGAATGTATAGTTAAAGATTTTGCACACATAAAGGGTTTATCACTAAATCATGAATCGCCATTAAATGACCAGGGAATAAACAATTTTATGCCAAAATAGCCACCAGAAGGTTAGTATGAGGTTAAGCTTAGGCACTAATTAGAGTTAGGAAACTATGCATTGAGTGTGGTTAGGGAGTTTAGGATTATGGCTGTTTAACCTGTTTACCCTGTCCAAACCTGCTAGCGCTTAGATCTAGAGCTTCTGTCTGTTCGGCTGTAAGGAGTCAAAACATTCTAAAATGGGTTAACTCCTTACAATGGGGTAGTACCAGGGTACTCATAGCACCATAACCATGACCATGGACTGTAAAGGTTATGGTGTTTGGAGTGTTCCTTTAACCCCGTAAGGACCGCGGACATACTGGGTACATGCGACAAAAACTGGTCCTTAGGGACATCCGCGGCATGTCCTTATTACTTACCCAATCGCTGCTGTTCCCCGGTGTTGCTCCCAGTCTGGGGGGACTGCCTGACAGCCCAGAGAGTCCCCCCTTGGCAAATTAGGCCCCCGCGTGCCATACAATCACTCTGGAAGGGGAGGGCAAGGGAAGGCTGATCATACAGTGAATCAGGGCCATCTATAATATGATTAGGACCCTGGGCAATGCATTTTTTTGGGCCCCCTGGGCCCTGATCCTTCCCCCCCAACCCCCTTACAATTATGCCACCCAACCCGCAATCACACTGACAGACATACTGACACATACGCACACAGACATATTAAAACATTCTCAGATACATACTGACATGCACATACACTGACACACAAATATATACTGGCAGACATATTGACACACATTTAGACATACTGACACACACACAGACACACATTCATGAATACACAGACACATAAACTGACAAATATACTGACACACACAGACGCATACACTGACAGACCTATTGACACACACACACACACAGGCATTCTGACACAGACACACAGGCAGACATACTGACAAACACACAGACATACTGACACACAGACAGACAGACATACTGACACACACACACAGGCAGACATACTGACACACACAGACATACTGACACACACACAGACACACACACACACAGCCATACTGACACACACATAGGCATACTGACATATACAGACACACACAGACATACACACAGACATACTGACACACACATACAGACATACACATACATACACAGACATACTGACATACACACACATACACATAGAGACATACACACACAGACAGACATAGACACACACACAGACTTAGTGACACACAGACATACTGACATACACACACACACAGACAGACATAGACACACAGAGACATACTGACACTCACAGACATACATACACACATACTGACACACACACACAGACATACTGACATGCACACAGACAGACATAGACACACACACACACACACACATAGAGACATACATTTAGCCACCCTCCAGTTTCTTACCTTTTTCTGGAGGGTGGTTTCCCTGGTCCAGTGGCAGGCTGAGTTCTCCTCTGGAACTCCCCTCCTCCCTGCCTTTCGCCTCCCGCGTGGTTGTGATCTCCGGTGGGAGGAAGTGCCGCGCGGCACTCACTTCCTCCCAGCCGGCTGCCGAACAGGAAGGGGCCCGGTCGCGCTGTTTAAGTGTCACAGCGCTCGACCGGGCCCCTGTTGACACATGCCCACCGGGTGGCCCTTAGTGCATGGGTCACCCAGGGGCCTCCTTAGTGTGCGGCTGGTGTGGCTCTGTGCAGCCGCCCCGCCAGGTCCATGGGAGCTGCTCAAATCGCGGGGCCCACGAGGCAGCTGCTCTGGGGCCCCTCAGGAGCAACTGGGCCCGGGGCAGCTGCCCCATTTGCCCTGCGTTAAAGACGGCCCTGCAGTGAATATTAAATTAAGGAGCTCTGCAGAAATTAAAACACAGAACAGGATCTGATTTATAGTAAATTGAAAACAAAATTAAGACCAAAATAGAATTATTTCAAATCAAGCTTTGCCTTAAATTTGCAATTCACATTTCAGTTTGGAATAACTCAATGTAAAAACTATATACACACACACACACACACCAGTTTTTAACATTCAGTGCCTCTCCCTGGATTAGGTTCTGGATCCGTTCCTGTCTGGGTGACCGGCAGAAGGGGAGCACACAGCACAGTGTTTTCCTTCCTGCCAGTCAATGCATGTAGCATGGCCAAGCCGGGTAGAGAAAAGAAAAGATCCTCTACCGTGGTCAGCTCTGCCACGCTACTTGGAGGTCAGCAGGCACAGGAGTGGATGGTGCGGGAAATGAAACACATGGAGGGGCTGAAATGTTAATGAGACACATGAAGGGGCTGAGGAGCTGAGAAGGGGATAATGACACACACAGAGGAGCTGGAGAAGGGGACATTGACACAGAAGGGCTGGGAAGGGGATCAAGAGACACACAGAGGGGCTGGGGAAGAGGACAAGATAACACAGATGAATGGGGACAGTGACACAAGTGGGCTGGGGGAAGTAAGAGACACACAAAGGGGAAAATTGTGTGGTGTAAGACACAAAGGGAAAAAATGGATGATAAAATAAACTAAAGGGGGTAAGATACACAAAGAAGGGTAAGAAACAGGAAAGAGGGGATTTTTTTTCATTAGAGAAACTCTAGTGGATACTGAGACAGCCTCAGTTGGAGGGCACTTTATTATTATTATTATTATTATTATTATTATTATTACTGGCATTTATAAGTTGTTGTGGGCAGGGGCGTACCTAGAGCATTTGGCACCCGGGGCGGATCCTGTGCACCCCCCCCCCTCCCCCCCACCCCCAAAAAAAAAATGTTAAAGGTTTTCTTTCTTTTTTTTACAATTTGTAAACTTTGCAAAACCGCTGTCAGCCCCTCCTACAAAACCCTTGTCCTGCCCCGCCCCTCCTACAAAACCTCTGTCCTGCCCCTTCTACAAATCCTGTACTGCCCCGTCTACAAAACCCCCCCCCTTCCACAAATCCCCTGCTTATCCCCCCTTATAAAGACTCCTGTCCCAATACAAAACCCCCGCCCCCTTCTACAAAATCCCTGCAGCCCCACACACACATTTACAGGCAGACAGTCACACACTCAGTTACAGGCAGACAGTCACACACAGTCACAGGCAGACAGTCACACATACACATTTCCTCCGTGCGGCCAGTTTATCAGCTGTTTGCTTGTGTGAGCTGTACGGCACCCTAACTACCATGGGACACTATGCGGCCACAGCTCACACAGCCCCCTCCAGCCAGGGCCGGTGCAAGGATTTTTGCCACCCTAGGCAAAAGTAAAGTTTGCCGCCCCCCCCATGTGACATCACAATGCCCCACCCATATGATATGCCATGTTAACTAACACCAGTGCTGCAGTGCCGCCATGTTTACATTAAAAGGCCTGCAGGGACAGGCTATAGACACCAGAACCACTACATTAAGCTGAAATGGTTCTGGGGAGTATAGTGTTTCTTTAATGTGAGGTAAATTAGAGCTTAGTGCCATGAATAATATACTAGATTGCCTACTTACAACCAGATGAGGATGATGATGGGCTCTAGCTGCAGTCTGGCTCCACTAGTCTGGTGCAGAACAGGCTCTCTGGAGGCGGTTTGTAACTGTGGTCACAAAAATCAATGTTCTGGGAGAACGGGAAGCAGCTCCATTTTTTGGGGGTCCTTTACACAGCTCAAGGTCTGGGTCCCAGGGTCCACCTTCATGTTCCACCAATGAGTTTGTTCACAGGGGGTGGAGTGTGTAAGGGATGTCCTGATATGTGTGTAAGGAATGCATTGTGTGAAATTGTGTTTGTATGTGTAAGGGCTGCAAGGTGTGTTTCTGTATATGTATGGGATGCATTGAATGTGTGTAATGAATGCATTGTGTGTTTCTGTGTGCAAGGGGTGCATTGTGTGTATGTGATGAATGTCAATCTCTCCTCCCGCTCCAATTTCCTTCTCCTCCTCCCTATTTCTCTTCCTCTCCCCCCCTAATTTCTCTTTCCCCCCTCCTAATATCTCTCCCCCCAACCTAATTTCAATTTCTCTCCCCCTCCTAATTTCTCTCTCACCCCCCTCCTAATTTCTCTCCCCCCTAATTTCTCTTTCCCCCCTCCTAATTTCTCTCACACCCCCCTCCTAATTTCTCTTTCCCCCCTAATTTCTCTTTCCCCCTCCTAATTTCTCTCCCCTCCTAATTTCTCTACCCCCCTAATATCTCTCCCCCCCCT
>OW240917.1:107594551-107640831 GCA_933207985.1 Pelobates cultripes | reverse complement strand
TCTCACCCCCCTCCTTTCTCTTTCTCACCCCACCCCCTTTCTCCTCTTTCTCACCTCCCCTCTCCTTTCTCCCTCTCCCCTCCCCCCCACCTTTGCTGTAGCGTGGCCGAGCCCTGTATAGTCGGCGGATACAGGAAGCTTTTGTTTCCTGTACCCGGCCGGACTAACAGGAAGTGCACACTCAGTGTGCACTTCCTGTTAGTCCGGCCGGGTACAGGAGACAGCTGCTCTCTGTACCCGTCGGACCACGCTACAGTGAGGGAGCTGACAGGAGTGTCAGCCCCTCTCCTCAGGCTGCGCCCGGGCGGTGCGGTCCGCCCTCATGGACGCAACGCCCGGGCAATGCTGCAGCCGCCCGAGGCTCACTACAGAGCGCTCGGGCGGCTGCAGCATGGGGGGGTGGGGGGCTGGTCATGGCACCCCCCACCCTGCTGGCACCCGGGGCGGACCGCCCCCCCCGCCCCCCCCTTAGTACGCCACTGGTTGTGGGTGCAATCTGGTACTGTGGGTACTTTTTGGTGCTGTGAGTGTCTCCTAGTTCTGTAGTAACTGCTTGCATGCTACCTTCTGATGTGGTAATAGCTTTGTGTGCAGTCTGGTGCTCTGGCAAGTGAAATCTGGTACTGTGGGTGCAATCTGGTGCTGTGAAGTAAAGAGTGCTGTGGGTGCAATCTGGTGCTGTGCATGCCATCTATTGCTGTGGCCAAATGTAACATGAAATGTAGATTACACATTTTTATTTTTATAATTCAGTTATAGTGCCTTGATAAAGGGTGTATGACTAATGCGGTGCATTTAAACATGTTAAAACATTAAAATAGATTAGAAATTGCAATACTTAAATCAGACTAATGTCAACTCGATTCTTCTAATAAGATTGTGCATCAGGTTGCTAAACCCTTTGCCTGCTTGAGCTTTATGTGATAATGACTATGCCCCTCCCGTTCATGACACTGTTAAAATGGGACCAAGCATGGATGTCATTACAATTATGCCCCCCTGAAAATATTCCTGCGGATGCCCATGCTGTATATAATAACTATATATATATTGTATATATATATTATTATAAAATATATAAAAAATAAGTAACTAAAAAGAAATAAAAATGTAAAAAAATTATAAAAAATAAATAAAATATATATATATATATGTAATTTTATTCTCACTGTATTTTGATATATATATATATATCAAAATACACTTAGAATGAAAATATATATATATATATGTATATATATATAAATAAATAAAAATAATACAAAATATGTAATTATATATCATATACATAATTACAAAAATAATTTCATAAAAATACACGTAGACTTCAGGTAGGGGCGGAGCCAAGCGACTGAACAAGACGGACGCATGTGAACTAAGCTCCGTGAGTGATACGGATTAACGCTAATTTAAGACCCCCACAATTAAGTGGAAAACGCTGCAACTGACCCCAAGCTGACCATGGGCAGAAAGGTGAAGAAGTAGAAGTCAGACAAGCTCTGGCCGGGCATGACTATAGGGGAAATGATCCGACAAGAGCAGGGTGCATGCGGACCCAAGATGGCCGCCGACCTCGGAGAACTGACTGACTCCTCGGAGGACCTGTCTCTGGACGACAGCACCTTGGGGCTGCCTCAACCACTCCAGCCACGGCCGGCCCCAAAGACCTCAGCACCTGTGACGGAGGCAACCCTCAAAGCAATGCTGGGGGACCTCCAAAAAAACATCCAGGCCGACGTGGCATTACTCCGCACCGACCTCAAAGGAATGGTGAGCTGCCTGGGCAAGGTGGAAACCTCGGCTGAGACCGCGACCCGCGCCATAACCGAGCTCTGGGGTGAAATGGCCGAACTAAAGAAACAACAGGGCCTAACGGACCAGCGCTTCGCAATGCTGGAGGATGAAAGGCGCCAAATAACCTCAAAGTAAGGGGAGTACTAGAAGAGGTGCCAACAGAAGAACTACCCCATCTGCTGCGGAGGTTACTGGGGGCCCTACTAACACCTAAAAGGGCCAAAAACATAGTACCAGAGGAGGTCTTCCGCATACCCAAACCCCGGAAAGCCCCTGCCACGGCGACCTGGGACCTGGTGGTGAAGTTCCGCAGCGACGGTACTAGCGGCACTCAAGGGGAAAGGCCCCTACGCTTTTGAAAATATGACCCTCACTTTTTATGCGGATCTCACTGGAGACACCCTTCAATGGAGGGGAACGATGAGGCCGTTCACCACCCTGCTCCGGGCACAAAAAGCTGCACATCCAACACGGGGACACCGTATACTATGTGCAGGACATGCAAGAAGCAGCAGCACTCCTGCAAAACTTGGGCATACCAGCAGACGCATTGCAACAACATGGAACAAGAGAACAAGGCCCCTCGACCAGCAGATGGGACCCAGCCAACATCACTCCATTTGTGCCACAAGGCAACCAGAAGGACACTTACGCAGCAATCACCACCTGAACAATCGGGTGATGCCACACATCACCGTGGCAACTGTCAGCACGAGGGGAGCACATCTACCCCCAACAAGGCATCGGATGAATCGACTCAAGAAGCGGACTTAATGTTAGACAAAGTGCCCAATACTTCTTACCTCTCCATACCCCAGAGGAACTCTCACGACTGCATTTGCCTCCAGACTGGTCAGACACAGTGAGTTGCTTTTATGCAGCCCTGCACTGGCAGGACCCGCCAAATTGTTGATCCCAAATTGTGGCAGTGCAGCCCCAGAAGCCTGGACTTTTGAGGACGTTATGCTGTGCAGATAGGTCTAAAATGTCCCATCCGACCCATTACATGTCCCAAGGTTGATGGCTAAGTTTCCCTCTTTCTTTCGGTCTCTCATAAGCTGTCTTATTAATTGTTAACCTATCTGATTGCACTCACCATTATGTTTATATAAATTTAATTAGCTATGCGATGCCTTATAGCGGTCTACACAGGTTTCTAATGCGGCCAGGGAAGTGCAGGTCTGATGGGGTAACAGCTGACCCCCCTTTTTATTTTATAACTTAGCCTGGAACACCCCTGACCAGCATAATAGCTACCTAATGATACATTAAGAACCACTGCACACTCCCCGCAGATTAAGCTCCCCTATTACCATCAACATATGAATGCAAGTTACTCTAGCCTAAATTAACCCCCAGTGGGTCCTAACCTAATGCCTAGCTAGCCGCTACGCAGCATAATACTCTTATGGCTAGATAGCACAACGAATCTACTCACTGTTACGAGCAATACTTGGCCATGAGACCCCTTATTGTTTTTTACTCAAATCACTCTTATAGAAGATTGTTTAGAACTAGCTGGTTTACACATTGTGCACCCCAGCATAGCATTTAGCTTAACTTTATTCATACAGTCAGTAGATATGCACTTATATGACTGAATACAATAGCGATACACAGTATAATGTTAACTAAGCTTGTTTCCTACCATGTTAATACTCAACTACTTTTAAACAAAACAATTGTGCTAGATATTGCATGTACCCCTCTGTTTAAACTGTCTACAATGCATTTGAGGAATGCCGTTGGGGTACCTCACAACCAACTGTCAAAAGCTTATGCACAACAAAAATAAAGAATTTTAAAAAAAAATACACGTAGACTTCAAATATATACAAATGTATGCATATTCGTGTATATTTATGTCATATTTTTACATAATTAAGTAATTTTATTGATTGCAATTTGACAACCCAATGTCACTACTGATACATTTTAAAAATATATATTTAGAAATTTTGTCCTACTTGATTGCCCTATAACTTGCAAAAAAAAGCTGTTAACATTGAGTATTTCTAAACTCAGGACAAAATTTAGAAACTATTTAGCATGGGTGTTTTTTGGCAGTTGTAGATGCTTAACAGATTTTGGGGGTCAAAGATGGAAAAAGTGTATTTAAAAAAAAACAAAAATGTCATTATATTTTGTTATAGTAAATTATATGATATGATGAAAATAATGGTATCTTTAGAAAGACCATTTAATGACGAGAAAAACAGTATATAATATGTGTGGGTTCCGTAAATGAGTAAGAGGAATATTACAGCTCAACACAAACACAGCAGAAATGTAAAAACCGCCCTGTTCCTTAACGGTAAGAAAAACAGTGCCTTTAGAAATTATATCACAACTCCATCCAAACAACAATACATAAAACTTGTACATCAACTCCTAACTGGCTACATGAATTTTGTTAATCACCATCCAAATGTAGAGAAAGGCCTGCTTTGTCTCCGATCAGGGGGTTAATTGGACCTATGATTAGGTGACAACAGAGTTTCAAAATAGATTTTCCCAGTTGTTGCAACTAGCTTAACTGACTATAGCTCACTGTTTAGTGACTTAACCCCTAAGCATACAAAATATAGTGCATAACACTTTGACATAGAGATGATTACCCAATACAGGTTATCCTTCCAGGCTCTGTGTACTTGGCATACAGCTTCAAACAGGATTTGGCAGCCAGCATATTACTCATCTTAAATAAGTGGTGTTCTGTTCTGTGTTCAGCCAAAAATATGTATATGTTTTCACTGATATGAAAGAGAATGTAGCACTGAAAGCATTTTGGATATTCCCATTAAAATGACTTTTGCAATGCTCAAAAAGATTTCATTGAATAAAAGAATAAATGTATATGTGCTATGTGAACAGTAGAAAAAACAAAAACAAAAGCATGCCAATGCTAGCACATTAAATCATGTTTTGAAAGTGATTTTGGCATCTGAAAATATATATGTATAAATATGTTAAAAACAATATTCTTAATAAATATATTTGTGTAACCCAAATAGATGAGCGCTTCACAGTCACTAGCAGTTTAAAATGCGCTTAGACATTCTGTGCTTTAGGAAATCTATTGCCAGTTTTCTTTATTTGAGACAACTAGTTCCCAGAATTACAGCACTCTGAGAGTGGCAACAAACTGTTAGAACTGACTGTTGATGCGGCTTTCTAAAAGTGCCAAAGAAAAAAAAAATGTTGTGAGTTAAAAATGTATTTGTTTTTTTTTTAACTTCTCAGCAATTTGAAGAACTGTCAACACATGGTGTGGACCAAATTTAAAGCGCTAGAAATTTTCTAAATGCATTTTCTGCCAGTATCTCTATATTTTTCAGTTAATACTTAACTTAATATATTTAATATAACGTATATTTAAAAATTGTGTTTTTGAAATCTGAAAATTAAGATAAATATTAAATAATTTTAATTTTGTTTTATGTTAGAACTGAGTGCCTCCATCTTACCCCTTACCAAATAGAGCAAAACCATCAGGTTGCAAAATCTAGACATTGTCCACACTACTTAGCAAACAAGATTTTGTAAAACAGACTCTGAATGAGCCTGAGTTTAGTCTCGGTTTTACCCAGACTAAATGCTGCCGGATGGCTAAAATCAGGACTAAAAATCAGGAAATCAGGACTTAAAAATCAAAACTATATGGCATTACTTGAGAATATTCCCAGACAAGTATCAAGAGAATTGAGACTTGGCTATCAGAGGGCTCTGATTGGTTGGCTTTATAAAGGCTTTCCCCACCTTGAAGCTTATTCGGCATAAAGCTCCCTTGAGGGGCTTACTTAGATTTAATTTTGATGCAGCATGGTTTTTATTTTTTTTTGCACTGTGGGAAGAAGGCAGGATGGCAGAGGCAGTGTTAAGCTCTGGGCAATGTTCTGCTGGAAAACCTTGGGTACTGGCATTCATGTGGATGTTACTATGAGATGTACCCCTACTTAGAAATTTTGCAGACCATGTACACCCCTTCATGGCAATGGTGTTCCCAGTGGCAGTGACCATAAATGCACCTTGCCACACTGCAAAAAAGTGTTCAGGAATGGATGTGGAACATAAAAAGAGTTTAAGGTGTTGCCCTGGCCTCCAACATTTTTAGATTCAATCCAATTGATCATTTGTGTGAACAAATCTGGAACAACAAATCTGATCCATGGAGGCCTCACATGGCAACTTGCAGGACTTAAAGAATCTGCTGCTGATGTCTTGGTGCCAGATACCACAGGACACATCTTGTGACAGAGGTCTTGAAAAGTTCATACCTCAATACATCAGTGCTGTTTTGGCAGCACCAGGGGGACCTACACGATATTAGGTAATTTTAATATTGAAGTTGATCAGTGTCTTGACTCTCTGCTGTGTTAGAGATCAGTTACTCTTTTTTACAGAAACAAGGGACTCCTAAATCTAAATCTAAATGGACAACTGAATACTCCAGCATTATAAATAAATGCACTTTCACCACTGCACACTTTATTATCAATATATTTTTACTCGTTCACATCTTCTTACATATTATTCTTTAGAATCTATAGAAAACATAGAGACCAATATAAGATTCACCACTGTGCTGTAGACCAACACGGTGTTCACCACTCTGCTAAAAAGATGATGGGGTTCACCACTCTGCCAGTGACCAACATAGGGTTCACCAATCTGTGAGAGACCAACATGGAGTTCACCACTGTGTTAAAGACCAATGTGGAGTTCACCAGTCTAGAGACCAAAATGGGTTCAACACTTTGCTAGAGACCAATGTGGAATGCATCACTTGCTATAGACCAAAGTGAGGTTCTCCACTGCGATAGAGATCAACGTGGGGTTCTTCACTCTGCTAGATACCAATGTGTGGTTCTCCACTGTGCTATAGACCAATGTGCAATTCAGCACTTTGCTAGAGACCAACATGGAATTCTCCACTTTGCCAGCTCTACTGTGGACTATTATCATTCTATTCTTTGTTTTATGTCAGTGCATTTGTAGTATAGCAAAACTTTTTGAGAAGTTGGTATAGCATGTCTAAAGCATAACAAAGTTCAGCAAAGATGTTCAACTTTGTTGGTCCTGAATGCCGCTGTGTGGTTTGTTCCAGCAATTATTTCTTAATCTATACCAACCACAACTCTTATGATTCTGTCTGTTATAACAAGCAACATATTTCTAATTAACCTGCACATGCAAAATCCTTCCTGACTGTTTTCTGAGTTGGAGAATGTTTTGGACAAATATGTTGTTGGAACCTTTGACAGAAAAAGGATTAATAACAACTAAAAATATATTTAACTCTAAATCCCCAAAGCATCTTTAGCTAAAAAAAAAAAAAATGAAAGAAAACACCCCATTCAACTTCTTGTTTAACACATATGTTAACACTTACAATCAAATGTGCCCTTTGGGATTTGGGCTACTGCTTCTGCTGATTTTCCTGGCCTTCTCTGCATATGCAACTCCAATTATTTGGTCACCCTTGTTGGAACCATTTTACCCTTGGTTAAGACTACATTCAAGAGAAAATAGTATGGAACAGTGATTTGTGTGAGTATTTCCAATCAACAAGTCATTGCTTTACATTTCTAACTAAATACACTTGCTAAAATTAAAGTGTGCCACACATTAAATATAATATAAAAAAAAAAAAGGAAATTAAGAAAAAAACATACAATTTCAGAAGATTTGTTAATCACCACTTTATAATTAAAATACATTTTTACAAGTAAAATACAAACTGGTTGTGCCAACGTATTATTCTCATCAAATGTGAAAATATTTTTGTGAAAATCAATACTTATTGGATTATTTATTTATTTATTTATTTATTTATTTTTAAAGAAAACAAGCATTTATGATTCTAGTAAACCATCTTATGCTTATGATATCTAACATAGCAACATATTGCTTGCTATTAAAAATGGCATTCTGCCTATCCAGTTGCCTCAACTGGCTCCTAAATTTCCAGTAGGTTATTTAGTTAAACCGTATGATGATTCTATGATGCCCTATGGGATATGGTGCTTGTGGAAATGCCAGGAGTGCCCTGCTTGTTTGGGCAGGACCCTCTTTAACTTCTGTTCCTGTAGGTCAAACATGTTTTGACAGAATTGTTAGTCTGATTTTACCTATTGTACAGTATTGTGGAATATGTTGGCAGTATATAAATAATCATAATTGTATTTATGTATGAAAAAAATTATAAAAGGTTCATGATGTGTTTGAACAGTGCCACATTATGAAATATAATTTTTCTAACCTCCTATGATAATTACATTTTAGTACATTGAACTATAGTAGACAGACAGAAATGGTTGCTGTAAATAGTTTTTTTTCCAAATTAGTTTAGAATTTCGGCTACACCTTAAGATACTTTGGCTAGTTTTAGATTAAGCTGTTGGAATTTAACACGTTTATTTTTTAGACTGTGTTGAAATCTCCACCCAACATCAAATAAGACGTTTGTATACAGTATATACTCGAGTATAAGTCTAGTTTTTCAGCAAATTTTTTGTGCTTAAAAACCCCCACTCGACTTATACTCAAGTCACTATCTGTATTATGGCAACTTAGAGAGCCGCGGCCGTCAGAGCCATGGCAACGATCCGCGCGGCAACCAGACTTACAGTGGAGCTGACCGGAACGGAGGAGAAGGGAGCTGACAGGAGCTGCAGGAAAGGTAAGTAAATGCTTCCTGCAGCCCCCCCCCCCACTTCACAGCCCATGCCACTGGACCACCAAGGATTAAGATAGCCCCCCTCCTTGACCAGTTAACAAGCAGGGAGGGGGGGGACAAAAAAAAATTAAAATAAAAAAATAATAATATTAAAATTAAAAAAAATTTAAATAATAAAAATGCCCTCCCCCCACCCAGTTCACACACACTACACAAACACACACTCTGCATTATATACACACAGTGTGTGTATATAATGCAGAGTGTGTGTTTGTATGAGTGTGTGTGTGTATATAATGCAGAGTGTGTGTTTGTATAAGTGTGTGTTTGTATGAGTGTGTGTGTATATAATTATAAAAATCACAGAATTTCATAGCTCCAAGTTTTACCCTCGACTTATCCACGAGGCATAGCATATTTCACAATTGTTGGTTACAAAACTGCACTCGACTTATACATGAGATCAACTTATACACGAGTATATACGGTAGGTTCAGCAGATGTCTAGAATTCCAGCTTAAGTACAAAGTAGAAAATAACATATCTCAATTTCATAATATGATGAGAAAACAAACTAAGGATGTTTTTCACTTTCTATATATGTTTATTAAGAACACATACCATTGGAAAGGTTTAACATTTTGCATAGAAAGAAAACTAATTATTTCTACAACCTCACATGTTATGGGTCAAACTGGAGACCTATTGGACACCAGCTTATTTTAAATGTTCTCATTGAGTAAAAATCAGGCAAAGCTTGCCATTGAGTGAACGTGATCAAAGCATATTTCAAGCAAAGATAAGCAAGTTATATGAAGATAAATGGAAAATGTTGATTAGTATAAAAAAAAGGTTATGTTCAAATGTGAATAACACAATAGACACATTTTAATACATTTATGGGCATATTACAATCGACATTGTTAATTAATCAATTATGGTTTCTGACTTGTGGTCAGAATAGTGTAATAGTTTTTAAAGCAATGACAATCCAAAATTGAAGGATGCTGCTGGAGTCAGAATACTGAGTTAAAACCAGCTCTAACTTGTGATCTAGTTATTTATTTCTAAATAAAGATCTCAGTGGGGCAATATAATGAAATTTTGTAGGCATATTCCTTCCACTTTCCTACAAACAATTATGTTTATTACTGATTGATTAACTTGGGTACCCACTGTGTTTATGGACTTTAACTTACTAAGCATCATACAATGAAAACCTGCATATATCAACAATGGCTTTTACACTGCATTTGTATGTGAGCAATATATCCATTGATATTCAGCCAGTTTAAAGGTTTTTGAATGGCTTCGAACTGTTGCAACTTCAAGCCATACTTGCACTGTCCTCATAGCCAAAGACTCTGCATTTTACTGAGGTTTCAACACGGATGTCTTCTTACTCCACCGCATGCTTCACCACTGTCCCCCTCAGCTTGCATTTCCTTAGGATCATTTTTTGGTTCCTTTTTTTTTTCTTAACATTGCCACTCATGGCAATTCATTAGCTCATTTGGATTCTAATACCACCTATGAGCTCTAACTGAATAACGTCCCAAAACTGAACAACTTCTCTTGTTTTTGTTTTTTATAAACTAGATTTTTATTGGCTGTTAGGTAAAAAGTGAAGTGCAAAACTAATGGTCAAACAGGTCCAAGTCAACCAACTTCTTTAAGTCTTGAAGGACCATCTGGGTGAAATGAAATAATTGTGTGGACACTCAGTTCCATAAAAATATATGAAAGCATTCCTTTGTTATAGCAGTTCTCCCATCCTCCACACGAAACATGTGCTTCGATTGTCCACTTCACTTTCTCTCCTTCTACTTTGTGGTTTCTCTACACTCCATATTTACATTCTCAAATATACACAGGTATCATATCTATTAATTCTTCCTTTCATCTAATATGTTCTTCAGTGTTAAATTACTTCACTCATTTACCTTTTGTGTCTGTCAATTGTATTATGTCTGTCAGATACTCATAGTTATATATGCTCACTGTTAAATTGTAAACAACTGTGAAACATGTTGGTGCTATTTAATTATTATAATAATAAATAATAATAATAGGAAAGAGGAGGGTAAGAAGAGCTGGCAATTACATTTAAACCTCTTCCCATTGTTTTTTCCCCATTTCCTGTATTTTGTCTGTCTCCCCAAAATCAACCTATTTTTCTAAAATAATGAATTCCATATATTGGAGTATCATAGTGATGGTTTAGTGCTTGTTCTTGTTTTAGATGTTAACTGACAGCATCTCATTGTTATTTGAGGATTACATTTTCAACAAGCCATTACATATACATTTAAAAAAAAAATAACATTAAACACCTGCTTTTTGTGTGATAGTGGCCAATGTCACAAACGCTTACTCATTAAATGTTTAGCTTTTTCAATAGATACAATTCTTGTTAATATATATAAATATATATTAACACATTTTAAGATGTTCACAAAATACTCAGGTGGCCCTTACATTTTTGGAAACACAGATGTTACAAATCACTTGTGTGTGCAGCCCTTGGGTGAAATCTTTCAACAAGCTTTTGAGTTGTCAGAAGTGATAGTTAACTCTATTGTAAAGTATTTCTATAAATCTACACTGTTGACATACGCCGATAATAAACTAATCTCACATTGCTCAAAAATATAAGGCCAAGACAACTTTTTTGCAAACCTAAGAGTCTACAAAGATTTTAAATCTTTTTCCAACATCAGCCTTACCTTTGACCAATGTATAACAGTGAAAGCATATATCCCTATTTGAATTACTATATAGGTTTTTTTAAAATATGCAGTTTCTGTAACAACTACAGTGATAGAGGTTAAAATTTATATTTTGTCTCATAAATGTTTGATAATGTTGTACATGTAGTGGACACTTGTTTGAGTTAATATAGATTACAGTTCACGTAGGTGGAGGATTCTGATCTAGAATAAATGTAAAAAAAGTAGGGTACATTTCAGGTTTAGTTGAGGTATTTCATATGAATATATTGTAAAGAAAAAAGTATCTGTGTTAAATAATGCCGCAATAGAGACTGTTGAGTCCTTCACATGTTTCATACCTTAATGTGCTTCAGCAGATGTGTGCCTTTTCAGAATACCTGTTTTTCCAATCTCTCACTTTCTTTGTTTGGTTTTGCCTCTTGCTATTTTTATGTAAATAACAACCCATCTGCGCAAAATGAGTATATTGTCCTACAATATATATATATATATATATATATATATATAAAGAGTGAAATAATATATTCCTGGCAAATGATATCACACATATCATTTCAAGATTTCAGAAAATATAAGAAAATCCTGAATTGTTAGCATTAAACTCTATTAATGTAATGTGGTTAACCCCAAATTAGGAAATCAATTCCCATCAACTCCTGTGGATAATTTAAGCTTTCATCACATTAATGACTCAAATAACACCGTATATAATGCCCCAGTGTTCCTTCCAGTATAGTCACCATGCAGGAAGACTGCCAGAATCAGTCAGCCAATAAATAACATCCACGGATGGAAACATGTGAAATCAAAGCCAATGATAATACGAACAGTCAGAAGTGAGTCCTTAGAAACAACTGTTAAAAATATCTTGCAATCTCTTCCATTCTCCATTGTGGTTTACAAATTCTTATTCTGCTGTCCTCAGGTATCAACCCTCTGACTTTTCCTTTACTCTGCTTTCTTTGTGCCACACTTACTGCAAACTAAAGTTAAAGCAGTTGATTCTACAGTGTCCTGATATAAATCTGCATACTCTTCAGTGGGTTTGGCACTAGATACTGTTTGCATTAGCGACTACGGATAATTAACTGTCTTTTAGAATAGGGTGTCAAAATTTATTTACAAACTATGACTTTGTAAATGAAAGCATGTAAATGAATTTAAACATGTAGCCGCCTAGGTAACTAAACAAATTATCCACATAATTAAGAGCTTTAAGAGTTCAGGTAGACACTTTGGAAGAGTTCAGGTATACACATTAGACTTGGAGCTTTGCTTTATTACGAACTGCAATGCGTCCGAATTTGGGTTGATCGGATGATGGGTCGAATTCCTTAACTCCAAGCCAAAATGTAGCCGAATTACAAACCAACCAAAATGCATGATGGATGATTCTAGATTTTATCCATGGCTGACATTCAGTTGTCTCCAAAAATTTAATTTTCAGAAAAAAATGTGGCCAAAATTAATTTTCTCATAGTACACAAGTCTAATACCTATACTGATCTGTATTCTCCCCTTGCGCGTTTGTACATTTTTGTATGTATTTTTATACGTTTTAGTATGCAATTTGTATTCATGTTTGTAAATAAAGCAACTCTTTTTTCAATAATTAAATTCTACTTCCAACATTTTGTACTGCATTACGTAATAGATCTCGAACATTACATTATGGCACTGGAAACTGTAGAGAAATAAAAATCAATAAGAGTATGGAAGAGTGTTCATGAAAATAGACTTGAAATTAGCATCTGTTTACACTGGTGTAAAATAGTGTCACAGGTCGTATGACAAAATTATAATGAAATTATCTGAGCCAACACACATGTTAGCAACATGGATTTGGTCAACTATTTTTTAATTGGCTATTGTGTACTAAATCTTGTATTTTAGTGTTCAGATAATCATTCCAGTTTAGTTGATAATCCACAGTGTTTTGCGTATGTGTTTTGTATATATTTAGGTTTTACAAAAAACATATAAAATGAAATGTTTTAAATGTATATAGAAACATAGAAATATAGACATAGAAAAATAGAATGTGGTGGCAGATAAGAACCATTCGTCCCATCTAGTCTGCCCAATTTTCTAAACACTTTTATTTGTCCTTGGCCTTATATTAAGTCTAGGATAGCCGTATACCTATCCCACACATGCTTAAACTACTTCACTGTGTTAACCTCTACCACTTCAGCTAGGAGGCTATTCCATGTATCCACTACCCTCTCAGGAAAGTAATAATTCCTGATATTATTTTTAAACCTTTGCCCCTCTAATTTAAGACTATGTCCTCTTGCTGTGGTAGTTTTTCTTCTTTAGATATAGTCTCCTCCTTTACTGTATTGATTCCCTTTATGTATTTAAATGTGTCTATCATATCCCCCCTGTCTCGTCTTTCCTGCACGCTATACATGTTAAGATCCTTTAACCTTTCCTTGCAAGTTTTATCCTGCAACCCATGAACCAGTTTAGTAGCCCTTCTCTGAACTCTCTCTAAAGTATCAATATCCTTCTGGAGATATTGTCTCCAGTACTGCGCAGTGGTGTATCCTGGTTTTGTGCTGCCCTAGGCAGGACAAAACTCAGGCACCCCTCACCCCCCGCGCCACCCCCACCCAACCCTTCCCCTCCGCCCACCTTCTAAATACACACATACACACTCAGACACACACACAATCAGACACATACACAGTTATACACAAACACACACACACAGTCAGACACAAACACACACACACACACAGTCAGACACAAACAAACACACAGTCAGACACAAACACACACACAGTCACACACACAGTCACACACACACACACACACACACACAAACACACACACAAACAGTCAGACACACACACAGTCAGACACAAACACACAGTCAGACACAAACACACACACACAGTCAGACACACACACACAGACACACACAGTCAGACACAAACACACACACAGTCAGACACAAACACACACACACACAGTCAGACACAAACACACACAGACAGACACACACACACACACACACACACACAGTCAGACACATACACACACAGTCAGACACACACACACAGTCAGACACATACACACACAGTCAGACACACACACACACAGACAGACACACACACAGTCAGACACAAACACACACACAGACACTTTTTTAAATTTACCCCCACAGCCTCTTTACCTTTGGGAGTGCGGGGGGGGTGGTTCCTCTCTCTCCCTGGTGGTCCAGTGGCTGCCGGTCGGGCTGATGGGCGGGCAGCTGGCGAGGGAGCTCTTCCTCTGAGCGGTCTGCTCAGCTACCTCGCGCGCCGCAGAGTGAGGCTGGGAGCCGGAATATGACATCATCAACCCGGCTCCCAGCCTCACTCAGCGGCGCGAGGGAGCTGAGCAGAGAGCTCAGAGGAAGTTCTCCCTCGCCAGCCGCCCGCCCGACCATCAGCCAGCGCCGCCCGCCAGCCCTGCATGTCTGTTAGCCACAAGGCTAACTAGGCATTTGCCCTGGGCATTTGGGGGCGGCGTTTTTTGCCGCCCCCTGAAAAATGCCGCCCAAGGCAAATGCCTTGTTTGCCTCACGGCTAATACGCCCCTGGTACTGCGTACAATACTCCAAGTGAGGTCTCACCAGTGTTCTGTACAATGGCATGACTTACACTTTAAAATAAATTGCCTTTGCCATTGTTTGTTGACACTGTATGTGTGGCTAATATAATGTATATACTTTACAAATGCATATATATATTATGCCATTAGCACAAGGTTTGCTGAAGTCTTTGTGATACTGGAATCCAAATAAGGTACCAGAGTTGCCAAGATGACTTTAATAAAAAGAAAATAATATAGGGCCAAAATCTGATCTTTGTAGGATGCCAACAGAGAGTGAAAGAGATTATGATGAAATCCCAGAACAGGAGACAGAGAAAAAATAATTTGAACTGAAGTGTATCGTGTGAGCCAAACAAGAATTGTACAGAGCATTGTAAGAGGTAGTTGGAATCCTATAGTGCCAAAAGCAGAAGTGACTTTGTGAAGAATTATAAGGAATAAGTGACCTATAGTTTTGACAGAGTGCTAATGGATTAATAAAGTACATGAGGCACAAAATATGGGTAAGATGGTTATCACAAGACTGCATACAGTCCTAGGAAAAATAACGTGCACCCTCTTTGGATTCTATGGTTTTATAAATCAGGACACGAGAACAATCATCTGTTCCTTAGCAGGTCATAAAAGTAGGTAAATAAGTTAGCGCTATATAAATACCAATAATAATAATAATAACAACAACAACACATGACATATTACACCATGTCATGATTTATTTAACAAAAATAAAGCCAAAATTGAGAAGTCATGTGTGAAAAACTAAGTAGACCCTATGATTCAATAGCTTGTAAAACCACCTTTAGCAGCAATAACCTGAAGTAATCATTTTCTGTATGAATTTATCAGTCTCTCATGTTGTTGTGGTGGAATTTTGGCCCACTCTTATTTACAGCGCTGCTTCAGTTCATTGAGGTTTGATGGCATTTGTTTATGCACTGCTCTCTCAAAGTCCCACCACAGAGTTGAGATCTGGACTTTGACTTGGCCATTGCAACACCTTGATTCTTTTATTTTTCAGCCATTCTGATATAGATTTACTGGTGTTCTTGGGATCTTGTCCTGTTGCATGACCCAATTTTGGCCAAGCTTAGCCATTGGAGAGATGGCCTCACATTTGACTCTAGAATACTTTGGTATACAGTGGAGTTCATGCTCGACCCAGTGACTGCAAGGTTCCTAGGTCCTGTGGCTGCAAAACAATCCCAAATCATCACCACTCCACCACTATGCCTGGCAGTTTGTATGAGGCGTTTGTGCTGATATGCTGTTTTTTTTTTTTTGCCAAACCTGGTGGTGTGCATTATGGCCAAATATCTCCACTTTGGTCTTGTCTGTCCAAAGGACGTTGTTTCAGAAGTCTTGTGGTTTGTTCAGATGCAATTTTGCAAACCTATAGTCATGCTGCCATGACCTTTTAGCAAGAAGAGGCTTTCTCCTGGCAACCCTCCAAATAAATCTGTTTAAGGACTGTAGAGCCTAGGATGAAGCTCAGACTGTTTGAGGAACATGATAAAGAGTCCTAGGTGTTGCCTTGGCCTCCAAATTCCCAAGATCACATTCTGATTGAGCATCTGTGGGATGTGCTGGAACAACAAATCCGATCCATGAGGCTCCACCTCGTAACTTGCAGGACTTAAAGGATCTTTTAATCAAAAAGTCCTACTGAGGAACTGAAACGTTAATTTGTTTGTGCGTTGCATGAGTCTGCTGCAATAAAGCCATGCTAAAATTCAAAATAAGGACCTGTGTGCTCTCTCCTTTTGTTGTATGATTACATGCTGAAGTTTAGCACCTGGGCTATGACCATGGGCCCTGCAATATACCTTGCCCAATACACTTTAAAAGGCTCTATTCATGTAATGTAAGTACTTTTGTACTCCACAAAGAGAGACCGACCGCTGGCCTAATTCCCTCGAACTGTTTTGTGCATGAAGCCATACTTGCAGCCGGTCAAAAAGAGACTTCAATGAAACTATTGAACCCCTGCTCTGATCTTGGTGATTTTGGATATGTTGTTCAGGGCTATCTGGGGATGTAACATTTGTGGGGATATGTTATGTTTTGGGGTACTTTCTGAACTTTGTAAAAATGTGGTTTTTCTGCCTGGAGATAATTGAGTTACTTACAGGACTCAATTATCTCCCAAGCAGAGGGGAGGGATTGTGTGCTGTACATAGGCGTGTCACAGACTGTATGTTTGTTCTGATTGGTTTGTGTCCTTTGTGTGCCTGTGTTCCATCAGGTCCAGAGAGTGTGCCTCTGGCCTGAGGAATTGTACATAAACCAACCTGTACCAATAAAGCCTCAGACTTGTTCTACCCTTCATGAAGTTTTGGCACCTGTTTGGGTGATTGGAGAACTACCTACACTCTGTGGATTGTTATAATCACTATACTCCCCAGAGTATAATCACTAAGCTCTTGTAAGAGCTGTTCCTGTTCCTGCTCTCTGGACTAAGAGAGGTCTACCTACTGGAAGCTGGATCCTGGTCTTGGTCCAGAGTGGGTGGAAGACGGCAAAACCTCAACCAAGCTGAGGCGGTTCGTGGGGTCTGCGGTGGTTATGGTGCTCCAGTGCAGTGCTTATGGTACTCGCAAGTACTAGGAAGCAGTGATTGACGGAGGTACCCGGTCGGGGTGCCAGGAGGTCCGTCACAATATATATATATATATATATATATATATATATATACACATATATATGTTGTGAAATAGTTTTTTTGCAAGCAAAAATTAAGCTAAAAGTTATAGCATTTTATTTAAAAATATATCTCACTGTTGGTTAATATATGAGCAGTTAAATATATTACCTATATACATTAGGTGTTTTTATGATTATTTTTTACAATGCGTTTTTTTTTCTTGCTTTCCATATTTTTTTGACTTTAAAAACACATTTTGGCAATGAGTAATGTAGAAAAAATAAAACATAACCAAAGCATTTAAATTGTTCCAGGGCAGGCTTGTGCCTTTGTAGAGTCTACTGTCAGTTGTTCCTGGCAGACATATTAGTCTGCATGCCTTGTCTGCTTCTTAAGCTTCATAAAATACACATTCTCTGCATAAAGGTTTGACACGGAATGAATGAGATTTGATACACCTATGCAATGAGATAAGTTTACACAAGGGATAGTGGTACCATTTGCTGTGCTTGACCAACATTTTTCATTTCAATATTAGAAAACCTTATCTGGGACATGAAGCTACTTACTTATGAAATCTACTTGAATTTGACAAATAAAAGGAAATAAAAAATAAAAAAAACGATCCTTTATGGTGTATATTTCATAATATTTTTCAGCTGTTACTAAGAAATAAAATAAATGATCAAATAAAAAAGTATCCCAAAAATCAGAATATAATTGATTAAGTAGGCTGGAATTTTACATCAAAATAAAATGTATAATATTGACATGCTTTGTGAAATATAAAACTGCCATGTAACATTATATGACGTTTTTACGGGTAGTCTGCATCTTGTAATATTTAAATAAATGTTGAGGTTGCTGAAGAAAGTGTTACTCATATACTGTTAGAAAAATCATAACTAATTGACTTTTTATAAGTAAATTTATTTGCCTTTCCTATGAACAAATATTAGATATGTAGTCTGACTGGACTGCACTAATCGTGGTAAATGGCAAATGTATTCCTTACATTATTCAGTTTTTTCATTATTTTTCTCTTCTAGAATAATTTGTTTTGCAGTCATGCCTCTGCTTCTTTTCACTGATATCATCGCATTTAAGTGTTGGTGAATGGTCTATCTATAGAACTTCTTATGATATCTAAGATCTAGAAGATCTTATCACTAAACATTCTATTGTGTCTCTATAGAAATAGCAATTTTCTAAAAGTGACTTTACATGCAGATGTAATAGGAAGCTTATAATAATTTTGCATTTGTCATTAAAATACCATTCATTTGAATGTTTATTGTCCTTAAATGCACACTCCCTTTATACAGATTGGAAGAATATCTAAAAACACCTTGCAAAATCAGCAAATCTCTTGTCTGAATTATTTGCAAGCCCTCCCCTTCTAAGCCATCCAAGACTTTCTAAGACTGTTCAATCACAGACTCCCCTGCAGCTCAATGAGTAGTATTTTCAAGGCAGATTCTCTGAGCAATTTCTGCCTCTTAAAGGACCACTATAGTGCCAGGAAAACATACTCGATTTCCTGGCACTATAGTGCCCTGTGGGTGCCCCCACCCTCAGGGACCCCCTCCCGCCGGGCTCTGGGGAGAGGAAGGGGTTAAACTTACCTCTTTCTCCAGCGCCGGGCGGGGAGCTCTCCTCCTTCTCTCCACCTCCTCTCCTCCTTTTCGGCTGAACGCGCATGCGCGGCAGGAGCTGTGCACGCATTCAGCCAGTCTCGTAGGAAAGCATTCATAATGCTTTCCTATGGACGCTTGCGTCTTCTCACTGTGATTTTCACAGTGAGAAGCACGCAAACGCCTCTAGCGGCTGTCAATGAGACAGCCACTAGAGGCTTTAGAGGCTGGATTAACCTATTTATAAACATAGCAGTTTCTCTGAAACTGCTATGTTTATAATAAAAAGGGTTAACCCTAGCTGGACCAGGCACCCAGACCACTTCATTAAGCTGAAGTGGTCTGGGTGCCTATAGTGGTCCTTTAAGTTTAGCTCCACTGAGCTAACCAAACCAGGAAGTAACAGCACCCATTATCTGCTTGAAAGCCAGAGGAGTGTAGGAAGTTTACTTTTTAAAAAGTGCCACACTTTTTGGAAAATGAAAATAAAAAAAGAGGATACAATCTCCAGTTTGAATTAAAATGCAATAAAGCTTTTTAACAAGCTAAACTGTTTTGGAGAACTGAGTTTGGAGTGTCCCTTCTATTTCTATTGTTGTCAGCACACTGAATAAAGCAAAAGCAGGGATACACAATGCTCCATTCACCTTATATATCAGGTCCAATAAGAGAGAAAAAAATGCAAAATAATTCACTCACCAAAGCAGATTGGAGGTACAACAGAGTAACGACATCCCACACAGAGCAGTACAAAACTGCAAGTTCAGCTATTATTAATAAAAATGTTCTCTGACGTATCTTCTCTTGAACGTTGAGAATAAAAGGCTACAAAGCCATTTTTATGAAAAGTCAAAGAAGTATAAAAACAAATGAATCTAAAATTAATATTATGCCTTTTATTTTATAATTTGAAATTTCTAAATATAGTAGCTCTGTAATTTGCACTTGTTCAGTTAGCATTTAACTCCCCCTTCTGTCAGGCTTGTCAGGCATAGGAAAATATTTGAGACAAAGTAGTACCTTTGTATATCTTTTGAATGGATTGGAGTACTAGTGAAATTGGAACACAGTTAATGTGAGATCTTTATGAAATAATCTTTTGTGTGTGGGGGGGGGGAGGACAAGGGGGACGGGAAGAGCCCTTTTAAACTATTTTTGAGCCATTTAACATTGAATGATGGTTTCACACTGCTCACAACCTGGCCTGTGCTGAAGGTATGGCCAAGACAGAGATTACCCTCCACCCCACCTTTCCTGGAATATAGCCTGTCATGTTTGCAGCTCATTAGACTTCATCTAGAACAGGGGTTCTCAACCCAGTCCTCAAGGACCCCTACCAGTCCACGATTTAGGGATTGCCTGGGTGTGTCTAAGGTGTTTTTTTCTTTTTCTAAACACCTGAGACACACCCAGGTAATCCCTAAATCCTGGACTGGTAGGGTGTTCTTGAGGACTGGGTTGAGAACCCCTGATCTAGAAGTATTCCAGAATCTCTCAAAAACCATTCATAGTTATCTTGGGACCTTCTTTGCCTAAAGTCTCAGAAGTAAGATCTCTTCTATCAGTGTCTTTAAGATACACATTATTGCCTTCGATGGAGGACTCCTTTCAGGCAAAAAGACAAGCAGCAAAATAGAATCATAATGTGCATTTTACTCTTTGCCTTTCATGGTCTGACACCAAATTATATTGCTTCCAAACTCTAATTTCTGCGTCATAAACCAACTAAACTCAATTTAATAATGGCTTTCTTACTTCAAATAGTATGACCTGGTTGTATTTACAATTCTTATTTACCATTATTAATGAAGGGTACACCATAATACACACTAATACTATCTGTTAAAGTGCTATATTTGTATTGGAGAGTCATATTGGCAATAAATCCCTCTACTGATCATAGCCAGAAACCATGTGAAAGTTATTTCACACAATGGACCCTAGGAAAGCCACACAGTGTAATTTCAAATGTGTAACAAATTGATATGGTCCATTTTGTACTGTTATACTTGTTGCAAGTACTTTTTGTTCATAATTATGTACATGTAATTACGATATGATATTTGAACATTTTGATAAAAAGCATACATCTTTTAATTATACCTTCAACTCCATCTACCCTAAAAGCTGGTAAATGTTATAGTCTACAGATTGTATTTCTTTTCTAAATATCTGAACTGGTGAACACTGTCGTTAATTTCATCTTGTTATGATTTATTTTTATTTTAATTGAAGGCAATATCTAGCATTCATTACTCATTGCATATCATACTTTATCTCAACTTAATAAATCTTGTGTTGTGTTATTGAGGTCAGTGAAAAATATATGTTACTTTTTAACTACTTTTCAATTTATAATTCTTGCCAAAAAGGACACAATTTGGCTTCTGGTCTTCTGCCATAATCTTATGTTACTCCTGTTGTATTAAGATCCTCATGCAGCTAGTGTTCTTGTGTTTTGGACTTGTAATCCATGTAAAGTCACCAAGAGACATTTACATGCCAAAGTTTTATATTCCAACGGACTTCATTAAGGTTATTATCATAATGTGAAACATTTGGAATATCAGTTTTGAATTCCATGAATTTAAAAAAATGACACTTTTCAGGATTTTTCAGGTTATGTTTACTTATTCCCTTCATTTAGCAAATACGGTCTGAAATAGAATAAAAATATTACACAAATACAAACAGCGGTCTTAACTACTATTCTGGAACTGAGTGTCCCCTACTTGATACCCTCTATCAATCAGTATAAGCTCTGTCCCTTCATATCATTGAACATATTAAGTGTGCAGGGATAAAACAGAATCAATGTTCACTATCTGTATTGGTGATTGATAGTGTAGATGGATTCATAAGCTTTTATTGAAAAGTAATAATAAGTAAGTATTCAGAAAATAATTGCCATAGTAAACAGGGTTATTAAAATATATAAACCACAGATTTTATTTTAGAGATCAGTTAGTATGAAATCCAATACGTATCTTGTAAAGCGGTTTGCTTTTAAGAGTTAAACATAATTTCTCTTAGCAAACAAGATAATTAATACAATTTATTTAAGAAGAGCTGTCAAGTCATTCACCTTTGCACTATGACAATTACTGAATAATAGGCATGGTACAATAAATTATATAATGTTTAAGGATAAATAATCCAACCATAGCTATCACTTTTGACTTCAAAACTCACATGATAATTGCCGAAAGCTTTAAAGATTTTATGCAAAAAAAGGAGCAATTTGTCCCATCTATGAATAATGATGAAAACTTCTCTTGTAATGAAATATAACAGAGCCGGACGCTTAGCAGAAGATGCTGTCAAAATGTCCTGGCTGCTTTGGAGAGCAATGAATAGGCCTGTGTCTCAGTGTGAAATACCTTTTGACAAACACTGTGGAGTGTACAATTGAATGCAATTTTATTGACAATGGTTTACTTCTTACAAAGTATTGCTGTACCTCTTGCAACCCTAATAAAAAGCAATGTAAAACAAAATACAATCCTAGACATTTGTTTGGCAAGCCAGCAAGCCCTACTACACATTACTCAGCATGAGGTAAAAAAACACAGTAGTTTTAGTCTTGTTCATCATTCTGACCTAACTACAGCTCCTGGACAGTGTCCAAATGTATCTGTTTCAAAGAATGTATTGTTTTCACAGTGGCTCACGGCTGGAAGCATATTGACGGACATCGCATGCCACTGTACTTTGTGTGCTGTGTACAACATTTCTAGAATTCTTAATGCTAACTGGAAGAAACACTGCCCATCGGAAATAGAGCTTTAAACTTAACAAAGCAAGTCTTTGTGGTGTCCTATGCATATTAATAGTTGTTGTGGGTTTTAATTTAAGAGCTTCTGCCCTACTCCGAATTAATGTTGACCTGGCTTGCTGTCAGGTGGACAATGTTATACAAACAGAAAAAATGAATAATGTATCAAACTACATTGTTCGGTTTAAAAAAAAACAACAATTTTATAGTATTTTGTGTATACTAAAACCAGAAAGGTATAATGTATAATGTGCGATATAAGACTGTTGATAAGTGGTTTGCATTATTCAAATAATCTTCTAATCATCCTATTGGCTTAAAAGTAAATAAGTGAAGCATCTCCAGACATCCGTACAATGTCTAATTTGTGTTTCAGTAAGCAATGCTTAGCGTTTGTGTTTTTTACAATTATAGTCTCACATCATAAGTGCCCCCTTTTGCCCTTTCATCCCTCCCAGCTGCTTTCTCTTTTTGTTCCAGTAATACAGCTCTATATAATCTTACCAGCAGGGCTGTCTTTAATACTATTTGGACCCTGGGCAGGCATTTGCTTAGACCCCTTGGGCCTAGCATGCAATCACGCACTCCAGCCCCACACAAAAAAACAAAAAAACAAGTAAACACACACATAGCCACACTCATTTTTACTGAGTCAAAATACACACACTGACACACATACAGATGCAGACACTGACATACATAGAGATACACACATACACAGGTACAGACATACAAAGACAGTACACATACACATAAGTGCATACACAGACACACATGAAGATACACCTTTACACACATCCAGATACACAGATGCACAGATACACTCACTGACAAACATGCAGATAAACATACACACTAGCACACATACAGATAAACAGACAAATACACTGACAAACATGCAGCTACACACAATAACATTCACATACATACATGGACCCACATGCAGATACACAAACACACATGCATATACAGATACACACACTGACACACTAACACACATGCAGATACACAGACACACACACCGACACACATGCAGATACACAGACACACAGAATGACACACACTGACACACATTCAGACAAACATTTACACGCACAGATGTACAGACAAACACACATATACACATACAGACAAACAGATATGCATACAGACACACAGTTACACACGTACAAACAGATACAGAGACACAGAAAGGCATACGGACACACAGATGCACATACAGACACAGATACACATACAGACACACATATAGGCATACGGATACACAGATACACATACGGACACACAGAAAGACATACAGATACACAAATGGACACACATGCAGATACACATACAGACACACGTACAGATACACAAACACACAAAAACAGATACACAGACATACATACAAGCAAACAGGTACATATACAAACATGCAAAAAAAATTATTTTTTTTAGTCACCCTCCTGTGCCCTACCTTTTAGGTGCAGGATGGTGACTCACCAGGGGTCCAGTGGTTACCTCATGCTGATGAATGTGAGCTCTGACTCCCTCCTACCTCCTCTCCTTCTTCTCCCGCACAGCGCTCGGTGAATGCTAGGAGGCAGTGACCTCCTCCCAGCATTGTGACATCATCATAGGGGGGCCCGGTCGCACTTTTAAAGCGCCGCAGCACTGTCCAGGCCCCCGAAAATACATTGCCATTGGGTGGCATCTAATGGGCCCCCTCATCGTGTGGCCCAACTAAACTAGAACACACATTACCTTTGCACAAAGCAGTTAGACTGGCTGGGACTCTGGTGCTCTTTATCAAATGAGTGTATTGTAACAAGTACATACTTTACATACAGTAAACTGATATACCTACATAAATTAGGGCAAGACATTTTATGAGGCTCTTTTTTCACTATGTTGCTATTTTTGGATAGCTTAATTTACACTTGAATTTAAAATTTCTGATATGGTTTTACTAGCAATGAATTTGAAAGCATCTCTGTTTAATATTTTAATTGAATCACTTGACAGTTTTTACAGTTAGTTTTAACAGTGGAAAACATTTTTGCTGTTAGAAAATGCATAATGTTTTACTTAAATTTAAATATGTTCATGAACTATGTTACATGTTACTGCAGTATGTGATTTGCATGTTTGTGATCTGAGCTACTCGTTATTGGTTACTTATTCCTAACAATGCTAATTTAATTGTTTAAGAACATTAGTTTGTGGGACCCGGTAATAAATATAAAGAATATGAACACACTCATTCACATAAATGTGGATACATTTAGCCAATAATATGGAGCAATAATCTTCGAGCATAATTTAATTTTCCCCTTGCATCTCTAATTACTTAGCATATGTTGACACACATTTTATCCCAAACTAAGGCTCTCCGTCCTTTCAAACAGACCTCCATCTGTCCAAAAAGAAAAGAAGATAAAATAAGTCTGTCTTTAGCATATGTACCATTACCTATTGGTTGTGAAGGGGGTGCAAAGGGTGTGTGTATATAAGCACATGACACACTAGGAGTGTCTGTACACACATGACACAGATAGCTGTGTTGTCAAAGTGATAAAGGAAACCTGACAAAGCCACACAAATACGGCTGCAAACATAGGGACATACCTTTCGTGGTTGCAACACCCACACTATTTTACACATATCCCTTTTTCTTTTGAGTGCCAACTCCGATGTACTAGTCACCTTTTTAGTCAATGTTTTTTGGTTATCACACTAATTATGTTGCTGCTACATTAAATATACTCACATGCCATTTTAATTCACTTACTATTATTTGTTTTATAGTTTTACTAGCCAGTAGCCACCTTTTGTCTATTAAAGAGTTCTAATATATGCAACTAAAAGTCTAATTTGTCAGTTGCAACAATATACTAATTCAAAAGGGAGAAAATTGCAGTGTAAGCTACATGGAGTTTAAAATTCATTGGGTATAATTGCCTAGAAAAAAATTATTGTTTTCTGTCAACTTTTTATTGTGCTTTTTGGCCCAATTATTTTTGAACTATTATTCATACAAACTGGACAGTCCTGTGTGCAATAATTAGATTTTCTTAGAAAGCCCTATACAAATGCATTAATCATACACTGAAAGGATTTTAATAAAGACTAGACACAGACACAAAGTTAACTGAGATTTCTTGTTATTTTTATCAGGAAGCTGGTATTTTCTATTTATTTATTTATTTAGCACTTATTTTCTCTGTGTGTGCGTACGTGTGTGTCTGTGATAACTTCATTTATGTTGCCGTTTGTTTTCGTGAAAAAATAATTGTTATGATATTACGTAGTAGTTCGTAGTGTTTAGAAATATTATTTGTTTAACTGATTACTCACAGGCTCGATGCAACCTCAATAAGATTTGTTTAATACCCAGCTTTCTTGAAAAATTAATAGGTAACGTTTTATTGTAAAAAAATAGAGAACATATCCTATAGATTTCAACCAATTCTTATTATATATATATATATTGTTGAAATCTTATATATTTTTTTTTCTTCGTTTTAATTGACTTATATTTTGTTTACAGCAACAAGCAGAACCTACTGCTCTTCCTCCTTCAGCACTGCCCTTAGATTTAGTAAGTGAAACTGTTGCTCGTTTGGGGACTGTGGAAGAAGTAATAAAATATCTAGAACCAGACAGGTGGCAGTTGGACATAGAAGATCTGTTTAGACCAAGACCATCATGGCAGTTACTTGGAAAATCATATATCCATGGTAGAAAATCAAGAGGTATGTCTAGATTTCGAAATAAATTAATTTGATTAATTATATGGAATTCTTTTTTTCAAATGCATCAGCTGTAAATATATACAAAACATTAAAATAAGGAACATGAAACATGAAACAAAAAATGCTAAAACTTCTGATAAATATGTTACAGGATAACTATCGTTATTTTTTCATAACTAGGTACAATTGTTATATTATAATATTTAATCTCTAAAATGTTATTGAATTCATGTCATTTCTAATTTTTTAATAACTCCCTTGCCTCGTTCCCATTCTCACTTTACTTCAGCCATCTTTATGCACCTTTGGTGAGACTGTCAGTTATATGATCCAATGCTAACTATTTTACAACCATATGGAGCTTTTCACAATCACTTGACATAAAATGCTGCAGGCGGAAAGAGCGGAATGATTTTGAAAAGTAATGGACAGTTGCAACATAGTGAACATTAGCTATGATTTGAGAGTGTGTAGGAACCCTGTGCTCTGTGTTGTAAAAGAACAATTTAGTGTATGTGTGTAAAAGGTACATTTGACAACCACTTACAAATATGTGTTTTGCATTTGATTGGCTAAAACCTAACTGAGAACAAAACAAACATTACTAAACATTACTAAATACCTAACATGACGCTGCGAAAAAAGGAAAAAATTAAACCTTAGTCTTGTCACTTGTATCCTTCATCTCCATGTGGCAAAAACTGATATAATTACATTCTGGAGATCGAGGGGAGTGCCGCTCGGCGGTCTTCTGCCATGATGCCTGGCTTTTGTGGCATGTCGGTGCATGCCGGCCGCTGCGGACCCACGCAATTATATAGCCTCACATCTGTCCACCATAAAGACGACGTTGACTTGCCGGTGACATCACGCAAAAGACGCACACATGTTTTAGGGTCAAGGGCTAGGTAAAGCCAATTGGATCTGCAAGAGGGTTATTTAAACTCACTTATTCTTTAGCTCATTGCCCTGTCATGGTTTCCCTTAGATGGTTATCGGACAGTGTGTTCCTGAACGTGTTTTTCTGGTTTTTGACTTTGGCTATGTTTTGACTTCTCTAATTTCGGGTACCCTTGTGTCATGCCAAAAGCATGAGTTGGTGTTTGATGTGTGTTTATATATGTTAAGAGTTGTTTATTTGTAAACCTTGGGATGACATTTATTGTGGTCTTTGATCTTGCACCAGGCCTAGACCATAAAACATCTAGATAGCCATCACCAGAGCTGGACATAAGGAATTTCATAGAGTGGGCAATAGACTGCCAGACCAGCCCCCTCTGATCCCCCCCCAGGGGTCTGCCCACTGAGAAACAACTAGTTTAGATATATGAGGGTGTTGGACTATCCAGGGAAGTCAGTTATTCATTTTTCTTTTGTCAGTAACTTCTAGGAGACCTATACCATCTAAGACTCCCACAAGAATTCTATATGGGGTAAATATATGTAAGGAATTTCTTGTGTTTTCTCCTATTTTATTTTATGTACTGTTTTGCAATTTGTTATCTGTATGTCATTTATTTCTGTATTTTGTACTCAGCACTGTGAATCCTTTTTGTCAGATTAAATGTTTACTTAATCAGCTTGTGTCTCTGTTCTCTATGAGCTTCACTCTCCAGAGGAAAGCTCAGGTAAACACGTTACCAAAAAGGGTTAACTATATATGTTTTATCAGTGAAAGTAGAACTGTGATACTATAATTCTCCTGTGTGTGGGGTAACCTAAGACGCCCGGGTTTAAAAGTCTTGGTGGTGGCAGTACTAAGGGGGTTAGTGTAGAAGGGATTGCAGGGGTTAATTGAGTGGTTGCTGGGACTGGCAACAGGTAACCAGGGGTCTGGTGTCATTAACCCTGTCACTTCCACACTCTCCCCACTGTCTCGGCTGGGCCTATAGCCCACGCACGTGACACCTTGATTTTTGGCTTTTCCTTATCGCTGTGTCTCGTTCTGTGTCCCTGGCCTCGGCTAGTTTTCTGACTATTTTCGGGTATGTTAAGTCCGGCCATTCTAAGGCCCAGTAAGACGTTACCTTTAGGGTGTGATACTATTCTGCATGCTGGATCAATATAATCTTGACATTACAACATGGTCATAGATCCTGCAGATATGTGTCAGCACATAATAGCTACTGAGAGTAAGCTAGAGGAGAATGATCACCATATGGATCACTTTGCCCAAGTTTTCAATACGCTACTAATACGTACATGTGTAGCCTCAGGTCCCTTCAGCAGGTACACCCTCACCTACTGCACCTACACCGATCGTATATAGGGCACCTACTGTCACCCTATCTTCACCCCCGCATTTTGAAGGTAATATTCATGAATGTTGGGGTTTCCGTAACCAGATTGAGTACCATTTTGAAGCCTCACCTGGGTCCTTCCCCACAGATAGAGCTAGAATTGGGTGCTTAATGAACCAACTACAGGGTAAAGCCTTAGCAGTGGCGGACTAAGGGGGGCGGCGGAGGTGGCAGTCCGCCCCGGGTGCCACCTGGTAGGGTGCTGCCATGACCCTGGCCTGAGGGCTAATGGGGGATTTGTGAGCTGTGCCCCATGGCAGCTGGGGTGGTGCACAGCTCACACGGAGAGACCAGCTTAACTGGCTGCACGGAAGGAAGAAGGGGGCGGAGCTACAGACATTTAGGAGTGGAGCCAATCCAAGAGCGGGGGAAGGGCTTAACACAGCCCTTACCCACTGCTGTTACTGCTGCACATTAAGGTGCAGCAAGAAGAATTCTCTGCTCCTCCGCCTACCAGGCTCTAGGGAAGGACTTCAGGGAATCCACTCCTCCTCCAGCATCTATCTGTAAGTGAGTGAGTGTGTGTGTGTGTGTAACTGTCTACCTGTAACTGTGTGTGTGTGTGCGTATGTATGTGTGTGTGTAAATGGCTGCCTGCAAATATGTGTGTGTGTGTGACTGTCTGTCTGTAACTGTGTGTGTGTGTGTGTGTGTGTGTGTGTGTGTGTGTGTGTGACTTTCTGTAACTGTGTGTGACTGTCTGTCTGTAACTTTATGTGTGTCTGTAACTGTCTGCCTGTAACTGTGTGTGTGTGTGTGTGTGTGTGTGTGTGTGTGTGTGACTGACTGCCTGTAACTGTGTGTGTGTGTGTGTGAGACTGTCTGTCTGTAAATGTGTGTATGTGTGTGTTTCTGTAACTGGCTGCCTGCAAATATGTGTGTGTGTGTGACTGTCTGTCTGTAACTGTGTGTGTGTGTGTGTGTGTGTGTGTGTGTGTGTGTGTGTGACTTTCTGTAACTGTGTGTGACTGTCTGTCTGTAACTTTATGTGTGTCTGTAACTGTCTGCCTGTAACTGTGTGTGTGTGTGTGTGTGTGTGTGTGTGTGACTGACTGCCTGTAACTGTGTGTGTGTGTGTGTGAGACTGTCTGTCTGTAAATGTGTGTATGTGTGTGTTTCTGTAACTGTCTGCCTGTAAATATGTGTGTGTGACTGTTTGTCTGTAACTCTGTGTGTGTGTGTGTAACTGTCTGCCTGTAACTGTGTGTATGTGTGTGTAACTGTCTGCCTGTAACTGTGTGTGTGTGTAACTGTCTGCCTGTAACACATTTTAAAAATTTAGCAGGTTTTTTTTTTTTTTTGGAGGGCAGGGGGGCAGGGGGGGTGCCAAACCCAGGACCCTCCCCGGGTGCCACATGCTCTAGGTACACCCCTGAGCCTTAGCATGGGCCAATCCATTATGGGAGAGTAATAAGACTGTTGTCCATTATTACCAGTAATTCCTTGCAGAATTCAAATTAACGTTTGAACCATTGGGAAGGGAGAGCAATGCCTCCACTGCCCTAATGCGTATCAAGCAGGGGAACTTGTCTGTCTCAGAGTATGCCATAGAATTCTGCACCCTGGCTTCTGAGGTAGACTGGACCAATAACGGATTAATCACCGCATTCTCAGAGGGATTATCTGAAGCTATCCTTGATGAGATTGCAGCCAAAGAGCTACCAGGGAGATTAAATGAATACATCATTTACGTAATGCATATAGTCAATCGACTTAGAATATGTCACTGTCACCACGCTTCTCTAGTCCTGTTGTTTCTGGCCCTCCTGTGCAGTCTGAAACTGAGCCTATGCAGTTAAGGGTTATGAGGCCGTCAGAGGCAGAAAGACAGTTTAGAAGAAAAGAGGGCCTTTGCTTATACTGTGGCAAGAAAGGATATATGAGAAATGCTTTTCCCATACATAGTGAAAACTTGCGCACCTAAGAGCCATAAGGGGACCGGTCTTAGGTGTGATGGATATGTCCCCTGGTACTACCCAAAGTAGAATTCTCCTTAATATTACTGCTCTACGCAACAAGAAATGTTTTTTATGTTAAGCCCTGATAGACTCAGGTGCTGCAGAAAACTTTATCGACATGCAATTTGTCAGTAAACACCTCCTACCCATCAAGGAGAGATCATCACCCTTGGCCGTCGAGGCCATTGATGGGAGACCTCTCTCTTAACCTCTAATTACCCACAAAACTATGCCTATTACTGTTACTTTAGGAGCGTAACATAAAGAAATCATTACATTTCAGATTGCTTCCCCTTCTTGTCCCATTATACTAGGATTCCCATGGCTTGTTAAGCAAAATGACGGGGCTAAGGGGAAAATACTGGAATGGGGTAAAGAATGTAGTGAGAGATGTATGTTACCTATTACTAAAAGAGTCGGCATCGTTGTTCTACCTAATCCTATACCTCAGCCTACCAAAATTCCTGTTTAGTAAAAGTCACACCGATATGCTACCTCCTCGCAGATTTTATGATTGCTCCATAGATTTGTTACCTGGCACTATGCCCCTTAAGGGGGCAGTGTATGCCTTATCACCACAGGAAAGTAGGATTATGGAGGAATACATTAAAGAGTCTCTACAATAAGGTCACATACGTAAATCTACTTCACCTGCAGGTGCAGGGTTCTGTTTTGTATCCAAGAAAGATAGGGAGTTACGGCCATGTATTGATTATAGGGCATTGAACTAGATCACCATCAAAAATGCTTATCCCATTCCCCTTATCTCAGAATTGTTTGACAGACTCCAGGGTGCTAAGGTGTTTACCAAATGACCTTAGGAGTGCTTACAATTTGGTAAGGATTAAGGAAGATCATGAATGGAGAACTGCATTTAACACGAGAAGTAGTCACTATGAGTATCTTGTCAAGCCCTTTGGCTGATGCAATACTCCGGCAGTATTTCAGGATTTCATTAATGATGTCCTCAGAGACTACATTTATACTTTTGTATTAGTATATCTGGATGATATTCTCATTTATTCCCCCTGATCTCCAGACTCATCATAGGCATGTGAAGCAAGTATTGCAAAAATGGGCTATATTGCAAACTTGAGAAATGCATATTTGACCAGATGGAGGTACAGTTCTTGGGATATAATATTTCGGCCTCTGGCTTTCAGGTGGACCCCTGCAAACTAGAAGCCATTCTACACTGGCCATTACCTAATGGGTTAAAAGTCATTCAAACGTTTATTGGGTTTGAAAATTACTATAGGAGAATCATCAAAGCTTTCTCTACTGTGATAGCCCCCATCACCAATATGACACGTAAGGGGGCTAACTTTACTATATGGTCTAAAGAAACTAGAGAAGCTTTTGAGTTTCTTAAGAAATTATTCGCTTCTGCTGACATATTGGTACATCCTGACACTAGCATACCCTTCATACTAGAGGTAGACGCCTCTGAAACAGGGGTAAAGGCTGTTCTTTCTCAGAGAGAAAGTCAGGATACACCTTTGAATCCTTGTGGGTTATTTTCTAGAAAGTTGTCATCAGCGGAGCAGAACTATGATATTGGTACCAGAGAATTGTTGGCCATTATACTAGCTCTGAAAGAATGACAACATCTTTTGGAAGGTTCCAAAGATCCCCTCCTGATCATAACTGATCACAAAAACTTGGCATACATTGGACATGCTAAAAGGCTGTCTTCTAAACAAGTTAGATGGTCATTGTTGTTGTCACGCTTTAACTTTATCATCACGTACAGACCAGGTCCTAATGACGCCCTATCTAGACAATTTGACATAGAGTCAGAACAAGAGCAAGACCTCCCCTATCATTCCACCTGAGTGTATCATTGCCTCTACTGTCCTTTCCCTGTCTTCTCCTCTTCTTTGTGCTATAATGGCAGGTCAGGCTCAGGCACCTAGTAATAAACCTCAAGATTCTTTATTCCGTTACTGGAAAGAGAGGAGGTACTAAGAGTGTTTCACGATAATGTGACAGCTGGTCATCCAGATGTTAATAAAACTGTGTCCCCTATCCAGGTCATTTTGGTGGCCTTCTCTTAGAAAGGACATCAGAGAGTTTGTGGAGGCATGTACTATTTGTGCGGTTTCTAAGGTTCCCCATAGACTACCATGTGGGTTATTACAACCACTTCCTATACCCAGTGTCCCATGGTCTCATTTGTCAATGGACTTCATTGTGGGACTCCCGATTTCTAAAGGCTATACCACCATCATTATGGTGGTTGATCGCTTTTCAAAAATGGCACACTTTGTTCCGCTCAAAAAGTTACCTTCTTCCCAAAATCAATTTTTCATATATTTATATGGGAAATTGTCAGATTACATGGTATTCCACAAAATATTGTGTCAGACAGGGGTTATCAATTTGTGTCATGATTTTAGAGAGCATTTAACAAACAGTTGGGTATAGAATTGTCATTTTCATACTATCCTCAAACTAATGGTGCAGCTGAGAGGGCCAACCAGTCGTTGGAACTTTATTTGCGATGTTTTATTAATGGCACTCAGGAAAACTGGTCTGACTTGCTACCCTGGGCCGAATTTGACATTAATAATGCTACCCATGACTCATCTGGACATTTTTTGTCAACAACGGTCGTCATCCTTCTGTTCTTCCTGCGATGTTCTCTGACACTGCTATTCCTGCTCTGGATGAGCATCTTGCATGTATACGTGAGACTTAGACTAAAGTCCACATGGCTCTTGAAACTGCTGCAGCTCGTTTCAAATTTCATGCTGATAAGCGGCATGGTGCCAACCCTGTTTACCAGGTGGATGATCAATTATGGCTCTCCTCGCAAAATATCAGACTAGCATTAAGTTGGCACCCAGGTTTATTGGTCCCTTTCGAATTTGTAAAATCAATCCTGTTTCTAATTCTCTTGCACATCCGGCCTCCTTGCATTTACTTAATTTATTTCATGTATCTTTGCTTAAGCATCTTATCTGCAATAGGTATACTGTCCCTCTTGTCCTCCTCCTCCTTTGGTTATTGCTGGACGGGAGGAGTACAAAGTCTCCTCCATAATTGATTCCAGATTTTCTTGGGGTTCTTTGCAGTACTTGGTTGTTTGGAAGGGTTATGGACCTGACGTTCATTCTTGGGTTCCTGCTTCTGATATACATGCTATCCACAAAATCCGTTCTTTCCATGCCAAATTTCCTCTCAAACCTGGCCCTGCCCGCCCTGTGGGTGGTCTTCAAGTGGGGGGTAATGTCACGTATCCTTCGTCTCCATGTGGCAAAAACTGAGATAATTACCTTTCCCGAAGATCGAGGAGAGTGCCGCTCGGCAGTATTCTGCCATGATGCCTGGCTTTAGCGGCATGTCGGTGAATGCCGGCCGCTGCGGACCCACGCAATTATATAGCAATTATATAGCTTCATGTCCATCCATGGTAAAGTCAATGCCAACGTGTAGATGACATCACGCAAAAGACACACACGCACGTTTTAGGGTCAAGGGCTAGGTACAAGACGGATCTGCAAGAAGGTTATTTAAACTCACTTATTCCTTAGCTCATTACCCTGTCATGGTTTCCATTAGATGGTTATCCGAGAGTGTGTTCCTGATCGTGTTTTTCTGGTTTTTGACTTTGGCTTCGTTTTGACTTCAGTGGTTTCTGGTAACCTTGACTTTTGGCTTTTCTTTATCGCTGTGTCTCATTCTGTGTCCCTGACCTTGGCTAGTTTTTTTATTTTTGTAGTGCTTGAGAAAATTACAACACGCCTGAGGTAACCCAATGGCAATGGCAAAATGCTATACATTTGGGGTAAACGGGGAAATATGCACAATTTTATATTTTAAACAGGCTAATAATATGGAACATGCTAGGTATATAGACTAATTACGCAAGAGAGAAAAACACAGTACTAGTGCTGGCTCATAGAAGGTGTACAGGCTAGATTTGAGACTTGCTGCAGGTTGCATAGACAGAGTGAGAGTAGGGCACTATGCCTATTAGTAGTATAGCATGTTAAACTATAGTCAATGCTCAAGTTAAGCGTGCTGAGTGAGATCAGCTAAACATATGAAAGCAGAGTACAAAGCTAAGGTGAGAAAATGGGCCTCCTCCCTGCATAGGTAGCCATGTCTTGTCATCTGGGGTTTAAGGCTAGTTGGTGACTATAGAGGGGATAAAATCAAATAGACATCAATTGTCCTTCCACTACAGTTGGCAATGGTAGTTGACGTGGAAGTCTGTCCGGGAGTTCTGTGCCTGAAATAGTGTCCGCAGCACCGTGCCAAGGTCAGCCAATGCCCTGTTAGGGTAGTGGAGATCCCTTTCTTGAGCGTCTCGTGAATGGGCCTGGTCTGTCACTTACATGGAGGTTCACTGCAAAGCCGCTGGTGTGAGTCCCACTTGTGGTCTGCTGGGCGCTTGTTGTAGGTAACACTGCAGGGTGGAATGCTGGTTCCTCCGAGACCTTGTGTCAGGTCGTGGTGGGTGGCTCGGCTTGATCATCCTTGGCTTATTCTTGCGGTGGGAGACTGCTGCTGCCGGGTGCGGTCGTTCCGCTTAGCATGCTGCAGGCAGGTGCCGCTCTCTACAGCGACATTTCCAGGTTCGCTTGTTGCGGTGAGGAGTGTCTCTGGGGCGGTAGCGTGTGTGCAGCTTCCTAGGGGGTAAGCGGGTGTTTGCTGCATCCTATCCTTTCTCTCACAAGGCTGCGAATAGTGCTGCCAGTCATGTCCGCATGTCTAGCCCTTTTGCTGTATCTGTGGCCTGGTGTCAGATTCCGCCATTTGGAGGAACCCCCTTGGGACCGGGATAACCCCCACCAGTTCATGGGGGGGGGGCCTGTAGTCAGTATGCAGTTGAAGGCCGCGGCTGTCACTTCGGTGAGTCTTGCAAGCTTTGTCACTTGTTTGGTGTCGGCGTTTGCTCCATGGTGTCACCTCTCAGATGGTGGCCCATTTAAGTCATTTGAAGGCTGTTCTATGCCTGTTAACCAGTCGAGTTTGCCTTGGCAAGCAAGAGCTGCTTTACCCTGCGTCCTCTCAGCTCGGTGGTCAGTCTCCGCCCCCTGGCTAATTTTCAGACCATTCTCGGGTATGTTAAGTCTGGCCATTTTAAGGCCAGTAAGATGTTACCTTTGGTTCTAGGGTGTGATACTATTCTGCATGCTGGATCAATATAATACTGACAAGTCTCCCCATGTTATTGTCTATTGTAAATATGCTGCACCATAGCATTCCACATGAGCACAACTTTCTCCCTTAAAAGGTCATCCTCAAGCACAAGATAAAGAGACTAATCATGTCTCTTTCGCAAGTGAGGGGAACTTTCGATTCAATTAATTCTAAAAAATTCCAGATGTGTATTAAATAGTTCTTTCTTAGGCATGTGGTACTTTTTTGCACGCCTAACTTATTATTAGCAAATTAATTACTAAATACTTTTTATTAGTACTATACAAATTCGGAAACGTCACTGGGTTCAACAATTGGGCTTTCAGCTGAGTGGTATTCTTTGTAGTATTAGGTTCTGACTCGTTAAAGTCTTAATGTATAAGATATTACTGACAGTTGGTTACCATTTGTTTTGGGGGGTTTTTAAACAACTTTTAAGGACATTATATTATGAAATTCTTCATGATAAATCCAATTAGAAAATTCACAAGTGTGATTGTCACGTGCGTGGGCTATAGGCCCAGCCGAGACAGTGGGGAGAGTGTGGAAGTGACAGGGTTAATGACACCAGACCCCTGGTTACCTGTTGCTACCGGTAGTCCCAGCAACCACTCAATTAACCCCTGCAATCCCTTCTACACTATCCCTCTTAGTACTACTGCCACCACCAAGACTTTTAAACCCGGGCGTCTTAGGTTTCCCCACACACAGGAGAATTATAGTATCACAGTTCTACTTTTACTGATAAAACATATATAGTTAACCCCTTTTTGGTAACGTGTTTACCTGAGCTTTCCTCTGGAGAGTGAAGCTCATAGAGAACAGAGACACAAGCTGATTAAGTAAACATTTAATCTGACAAAAAGGATTCACAGTGCTGAGTACAAAATACAGAAATAAATGACATACAGATAACAAATTGCAAAACAGTACATAAAATAAAATAGGAGAAAACACAAGAAATTCCTTACATATATTTACCCCATATAGAATTCTTGTGGGAGTCTTAGATGGTATAGATCTCCTAGAAGTTACTGACAAAAGAAAAATGAATAACTGACTTCCCTGGATAGTCCAACACCCTCATATATCTAAACTAGTTGTTTCTCAGTGGGCAGACCCCTGGGGGGGATCAGAGGGGGCTGGTCTGGCAGTCTATTGCCCACTCTATGAAATTCCTTGTGTCCAGCTCTGGTGATGGCTATCTAGATGTTTTATGGTCTAGGCCTGGTGCAAGATCAAAGACCACAATAAATGTCATCCCAAGGTTTACAAAAAAACTACTCTTAACATATATAAACACACATCAAACACCAACTCATGCTTTTGGCATGACACCTCCCCCTTAAGATGGTGGACAGAAAAATTCAGCCACAGGCTGATTTATCTGTCTACCATTAACCCTCTAGTTGCCGAGACAGGCCATCTGCCCTTTTTGTGTTGGGCAGTGAAATTATACTGTTGGAGGATAGGCGTCCAATGGAACAGTTTATCATTGTTACCTGTCACCTGCAGCAGGTTGTGATCAGTCCATACCACAGCTACACCCTCAACAAACATGCCTGATTTGCCTGTTTCAATTTCCCATCGATCTCTGGTAACATCCCTTAAACCACACCCACTGCGCTCATGTAGTAGCTGTAAGGGGAAGAAACCAATGGATTTCTGCAGCACTCCCCGGTAAGCACACAAAAAAGCAGACAGAGAACACCCCCAGGATAGATGTGCTGTATCAACATCCATCATCTCTTTCATTTTGCGGTCTGTCTGCTGGGCTTGTTGCACTATCAGACTCTGAACCTTTGGTTCACAATCAGAAAGTTGCTTAGGTGTATGCGTGAGTTGTGATAAACTGACAAGGTTCCTGGTTCCTCCAACAGTATGTTTCCCTGCAGCCATCCTTCCTGGACCCACAAGCTGAGTCTGTCTGTGCCCCTCACTTTCACTCTGGGTCATCACACATACCGAACTTTGGAAACTGGCTAAGTCTGGCGCAGAGTAAAGCTCACACACCCTCTGCCCTCCCTCATAGCCTTGCTGTCCCTTCACATTTTCACCCACCACATCACATACATCTGCTTCAGGCACATATTGGCACATATATTCATTCAGCCCCCTCTCGCTGGAAGGCTTTTCCCATACATTTTCACAGGACACATTTGACCCCTCTTGATCAGATACAGAATTTTGCACACACTCGCATAATTTCTTCTCCAAGGCAAGCCATCCTCTCGCAATCTCACATAGCCCCTCAGACTCTGCAGCCGTGACCCACTGCTGACTTGTTACCACTGCTGACCTGATACCCTGGCTCTCACCTTCCTCCTCTCCCTTACTCTCTGACATCCCAGCCTCACAGTATTTTAATACAGGCACATCACTACTCACCCCTATCTCACATTTGGTAGACATCACTGGTTCAGTTACAGGTAGATATTTATCCACACCCTGCTCTCCCTCCCAGCAATCACACTTCACAATGTCTCCCAAAGTTTCACACAATACCTTAGGTGGAGCAGTCAGCCCTTCTGGCTCACAAACAGTCTCCGCTGGAGCATAGTGACAGAGCATCCTGCCCAAATCATTCCCCAACAGAACATTAACAGGGATATCCTCTGAAATCCCCACTTCCCGCAAACCTTTGCCCACACCCCAATCAAGGTACACACGTGCCAAGGGCACAGCGGGACGCACACCCCCAATTCCTTTGATGGACATGGTCCTTCCAGGGATTATGTCCTCCGTATTCACCACTTCAGGGCGCACCAGGGTGAAGGAAGCTCCAGAATCTCTCAGTCCCATGGTCACTCGGTCACCCACAATTACACTCTGCAGGTTATCCTCTCGTTTCCCCACGGACCCACCCACAAGCAATACTGATGGTGCCCCTCCACGGACTGGTGAGGGCATATTCCTAGTGGGGCAAGTCCTGCTCAGATGACCAATCTGGTTGCATCGAAAACAACGGCGGGCATCTGACTCACTTGACATAGCCCCGGCTACGCTGGCAGTCGGCGGTGAAGTTCTCACTGCAGATCTTACAAGTGGTGTTTGAACTGTAGCTTCTCTCCAGGTCGAAGTAGCAGCTGACACCAGTCCACGCCTGGATGTGGGTGCATGGATGTCGGCATAGTCATCTGCCAGTTCTGCAGCAGCCCTAGCATTTTTTGGCTTTCTTTCCAAAATCCACTCTCGTACATTAGGGCTCGGGTCTGCAAGAACTGCTCCAGGACCATTAAGTCATTAAGGGCTTCATAGGTAGTAGCTTGTACTCCTGTTACCCATTGCCGGAACGTGGTTTCTAATTGTGCAACATATAGAATGCAGCTGGATGATGGGCATTGCTGCATACTCCTAAAGTTTTTCCTGTAAGACTCAGGAGTAAGGTTAAAAGTTTTTTGCAATGCAGATTTGATTGCCTCATAGTTGTTATCAGTCTCTGGGGGAAGGGACACAAACACATCCAAGGCTTTCCCTTTCAATTGTGGAGTTAAATATCTGCCCCACTGGTCTGAGGGTAGTTGATGCTGCCTGCATACTTTCTCAAAACTTTTTAAAAATACATCCAAATCTGTCCCTTCTTCGAGGGAAGGAAAATCATCCTTACGGAGCCTACGTGTGCTGGACTCTGATGCATTGCTGTTCAGTGAGGACTGAAGGGTAAATTGCAGTTTAGCAAGTTCCAGCTCATGTCTCCTTTGTGCCTCCCTTTCGGCTAGCCTCTCTGCAGATTCCCTTTCTGCAGCCTGCTGTTGGATCATCACATGCAGGGCCTCCTGAGGATTTGCAGCCATCAGTTGCCGAAATAAATCAGTTGAGCAAATGTCCTTAATGTTTTGAGGGGTACAACCACCAGGCATTTCAGTAAGCAACACTCCTGCAGTAGTAGGGAGCTCGGTAACCCTTTCAGTGTCCGTATCTGGCTGGAAAATATGGCTGTCAGCCTCCACAAGGTCAGCAATAAGTTGTGCCTTATTTTTTCCAAAAGTTGGTAAATTATTTTCTTGGCACAACAATTCCAAGGCCTCTTTTGATTGTTTGCGATAGGCCTCCATATTCACAAATAGGATAGAGAAAGAAAAACAAAAGATGGGAGGGGAGAACTGTTTTGCACTTTGTATGTATTTTAAATCAGCACTGAGCTTGGTCTTTGGAAATTACACAAAAACAAGTATGCAATTTCTTTTAGTGCTAAGACCCCCTTTACAGGTAAAATCTAGCAAGCACTAAAAATCTCTAAATATATCCCACTAGCTGCCGCCAGTTTGTCACGTGCGTGGGCTATAGGCCCAGCCGAGACAGTGGGGAGAGTGTGGAAGTGACAGGGTTAATGACACCAGACCCCTGGTTACCTGTTGCTAGTCCCAGCAACCACTCAATTAACCCCTGCAATCCCTTCTACACTATCCCCCTTAGTACTACTGCCACCACCAAGACTTTTAAACCCGGGCGTCTTAGGTTACCCCACACACAGGAGAATTATAGTATCACAGTTCTACTTTTACTGATAAAACATATATAGTTAACCCCTTTTTGGTAACGTGTTTACCTGAGCTTTCCTCTGGAGAGTGAAGCTCATAGAGAACAGAGACACAAGCTGATTAAGTAAACATTTAATCTGACAAAAAGGATTCACAGTGCTGAGTACAAAATACAGAAATAAATGACATACAGATAACAAATTGCAAAACAGTACATAAAATAAAATAGGAGAAAACACAAGAAATTCCTTACATATATTTACCCCATATAGAATTCTTGTGGGAGTCTTAGATGGTATAGATCTCCTAGAAGTTACTGACAAAAGAAAAATGAATAACTGACTTCCCTGGATAGTCCAACACCCTCATATATCTAAACTAGTTGTTTCTCAGTGGGCAGACCCCTGGGGGGGATCAGAGGGGGCTGGTCTGGCAGTCTATTGCCCACTCTATGAAATTCCTTGTGTCCAGCTCTGGTGATGGCTATCTAGATGTTTTATGGTCTAGGCCTGGTGCAAGATCAAAGACCACAATAAATGTCATCCCAAGGTTTACAAAAAAACTACTCTTAACATATATAAACACACATCAAACACCAACTCATGCTTTTGGCATGACAGTGATAATAGTTATACTCTTATTCACAAGTGCGAATCAGCGATATAGCTCAAGTGTACCTGTCATGTACATGTCAAATGGACATTACATTTCATCTATACATTGTGCTAGCATTGTGATTGCAAGTATAGATTGGAAGAAAAACCTATTCAAAAATAAAGACTCTCTACCACCTGTCAGTCATTTACTTTCCTGCTCTATCATTGGCAAAAACCTCTTTGACAGACAGTTCTCCTGCATGGTTTCCGTCATGCAAATACAGGAAAATCTTCTCTAGTTGACACGATTGCTCATATAGCATGTGTGTCTCATAGAAATAAATTGAAATAGGGTCATAGGGAAATATTACCCTGCTTTGGAAAGTGCTCCTGTGCAGTGTCAGTGGCAATGGAAGGGGCGGGAGTTTTTGTGAATACAGCATGGGCAATGGCAGAAAAACTGAAGAGATCCTGGTAGAGTCTGAAAGCTGAATTTTGGAACTTACAAGTTATGCATTCATGATCCTTGATCATAATCCACTCCTTCTGCCTAAAGGAATGTAATCAACAAATTACATCTTGTGGTGTCTGTCAAGAATGATCTCTCTGGGTTTTTATTACTCAGCACCAGATTGAATAGTTCCCAGCAGAGGCTATCCTGGTAGTCACCAATTCCACAGAAAGATGTAGCTGGTCTGATCATTGGATCAGACCAGCTTCTATGGCCCCAACCCTGTCCGCTAGTCTGAAGAGGTCCCACAGGAGATCTGCCACATCCTGCCTGATAGTACTGTTGATTGAGGAATCTAAGAAGGCAGCATCTGTTTTATTAAACATAGTCACATATATGTGTCACATGTCTGCCTGCAGTTGTTCAAGAGGTGACAAACTCCATGGTGTACCATACCTGATTCGCACTGGTTGCTCAGCACTCGTGAAGATTGTGCAATGCAAGGCTGCAGTGCATGCCAGGTCCGCTGGGGTAGAGAGGAATTTGTTCATGGGGCAGTACCTCATGGGAGCAATTGAGCTATGAGAGGTTTGGGAGGCATTTGTTTTACAATTTCAGCCCATATAGGCGTAAGTATCTGTATTTTTTTAGCTGATATCTAGTCAGACTAGCGGGAGCTTAAGCTGCCATCTTGCAAGTGAGTCAGGCAATGCCCTTATATATAATATTTTTGTAGCATTATTTAGATGTTTTGATATTTGTTGCAAAATGCATTTTAAAAGTTAATCCAAAAAGATTGCAATTTTGAAACCGTATACAACAATATTAAATAGAAGCCTTAGGTGGTATTTGCTAAATGCAATCTCAACAATTAAAGGCACAAAATCAGAACTAAACATTAAAGTAATAAAAATGTAAATGATTTAACATTTACACTCATAATTGCGTTATTAGTCCAAAATTATCCATTACTCAACTCCAACAAAATTGGGATAACCATGGATATAATTTTTAGGTGATCTTTGTTGATAAATTAAAGAACTGTAAAAAATGTATACTATCTAAATGTATGCATTCTGAACTAAGATAAATTACAGAATGCATATTGAAAAAGTAGTGACATGTCTGAACAACACAGGGAACTGAACAAGATATCTTGAAATGAAAAGAGGACATCATTTTGAAGTTTAGCATTGCTATGAATTTATTGTATTAATTTACATTTTAGTAGACTGCTTTGGATTTAAATCCCAAAAGAGCACTTTAGTTTTTATTTGTTATTAGATAATTAGTTAACATTAAAGTTATTTTGTTTTTCTATAAGAAAGTATTACATAATGTAAGCATTACTAATGTCATACAGATTGCTTTTTGTAGTCATAGTTTCATAAAAATATTGGCAAAAAAAACCAACCTAAATCCCATTTATAAAGGGCAACTTTGTAATAATAGATACCCCACTGAAAGGGGCAATGTGGATTCGTGTCCAGATGATAATCTGCTGTAGAATTTAAAAGAGTGTATGTGTAGAATTACTGGAATGGTTGGAATCACAGGGTCAAGTTCCAGGTTCCTTGGTCTAGATAATCGGCATGCCTGACTTTAGGCGATGAATAATATTATATTTCAAAAGCTAAAGAAAGGAGGAAGAATGGATCAGGTGTGGAGAAACAGAAGAAGACAATGATGTATATGTCTAACAACAAAATTCATAAAAAAGTTGATATAGGTTAGGTTAGCAATAGATGCAACATAGATGAAGAAGAGACGGGTTAAACTTTGTTGTAAACAAAGTAGGCATTATGTAACAAGATAGTGAAATGCACTGTTGTTTCTGAAGTACCTTTATTTGAAACACGATAATCTCTAAACTGATTTCTAAAATGGGTGGAATGTAGAACTGCCAAATAATTTATGTCTCAGGTTAGTATAGAGGAACACTATATTTTTAACATCTTTTGATTTTACTGAAGTGTTTCAACATTACCAGCTGGAAAAGAAACTTGATTGTGCTAAATCACTGGTAGTTCCACACATGACCAGTTTATTTGAATGTTTAGTATTTGAATACATGGGTACATGGGTATGTTTAGAATTCATTACTGTCTATCTACCTCTTGAGAAATGTTCTTGGAAAATATATTGTTATGATGTCTCTCCTAGTAGAAGTTAATCATTTTTCATATACTTCTTTTAAAGGGTTACTCCTACCCTACCTTTTATATTTATTTCATTTTATTTAGCGTGTCCTACTAGCCATTGCTACTAAGGTCCCTACAGTATAAAGTTAGAAACAATCAATACATTTACATGAAATCCAATGAAACACACAAAGATTTCCTTGTCCAATCAAATGCACATACAGATTCATACCTCCATTACCACTCTGAAAAGTAAAAGTTGTTATAGTGCTTGGAGTAGCTCTTTAACTAAATTATTTTTAATGAAATTAGTAACATATAATATATGTTTTCTTACAGTTGCAGATTTGAGTCTTCTCAATGAAGAGGTGAAATTGTATAGCTGCACACCAAGAAACTATTCTGTGTCCTTGAGAGAAGAGCTAAAGAGAACTGATGTCATTTTCTGGCCAAGTTGTCTGCTGGTGAAGCGCTGTGGAGGAAATTGTGCATGTTGCACTCATTATTGCAATGACTGCCAATGCATTGCCACAAAGTCCACCAAGAAGTATCATGAGGTACTTAAATCTAACAAACTAACTGAAACATTACCTGTACATATCATTTATTATTATTATTATTATTATTATTATTTATAAAGCGGCAACACATTCTGCAGTGTTGCAAAATAGGTGGAATGACAAATAAGTAGTTGAGACATGAAAAGTTGGACATACAGGAACAGAAGGTGCTCAGGGCCCTGTTTAAATTAGTGTAATTTCTAAGTGGAGTGGGGCAAAATAACATAAAAGGTATGTGTAATATATATTTCATATGTGAAAAAGTAGGTTTAAAAATAATTTACAATGACACAATTGCAGGATAGGAAGCAAGGTGGGTTAGTCAGGTCTGGGAAGGGGCAGAGGTTAATAGGTTAATTGATAGTACATCTTGAATTAGTGAGTTCTCAGTGCTTTTTTTTTAGGAATGGAGACTAGATGAGAGTCTAATAGAAGAAGGAAGGAAGTTATATGGGAATGGTGCAGCCCTAGAAAAGTCTTGAAGTTTAGAGTCAGGGCAGTGAGTACAAACAGAGGACATGTGTAGACTTCATCAGAACACAGAGAACTAGATGGGACATACTCGTGTAGTAGTGTGGATAGATAGATAGATAGATAGATAGATAGATAGATAGATAGATAGATAGATAGATAGATAGATAGATAGATAGAGTGTTATGAAGAGTTTTGTAAGTGAGAACAAGAATTTTGAATTAAGCCCTACATCTGGAAAGACAATGTAAGGACTGAAAAAGGGGAGAGGCATGGGAGATGTGGGAGAATAGGAAGATGAGTCTGCTCCCAGCATTCATTATAGTGGTGTGATTCAGGACTGCATCAGACCAGTGAAAAGAGAATTGCAATAGTCAAGGCATGAGACAAGAGTGGCATGGACAAACACCTTAGCTGTATCCAGTGTTATGTAGGGACAAACCTGAGCTATGTTTTTGAGATGAAAGTGACAGGATTTGCAACTGACTGTATGTGAGAGTTAATGAAGAGGTTAGAATCTAAGAAAACATTAAGACTATGAGCCTATGAGGTAGAGCTGATAGTAGTATTGTTGCCTTGGAGGTTGAGAGACATTGGATTAGCATTGACCGAGGGAGGTATGATGTTATTTTATGTATTGCTATATATAATATTGCTATATCATATAGCAGTGTGACTACTAGCCAATGGATTATATATATATATACATATGCATAGATGGATGGTTAGGATAGATAGATAGATAGACAGACAGATAGATAGACAGACAGACAGACAGGTAGGTAGATAGTATTTATCACTTTATAACTATTTTATGCAATAAATATGCTATTACTATTCAAAAAAAATTTTCAATTAGTGCAATTTGCAATTACTTTTCTTATTTTCTTTAAAACTTTCTTTGTTTTTGTTTTTTTGTTTTTTCAAATTTTAGGTTCTTCAGCTTAAACAAAGGAGTGGAATGAGAGGATTGCAAAAATCTTTGACAGATGTGTTATTGGAACACCATGAAGAGTGTGCATGTTTGTGCTCAGGGAATACAGAAGGATAATTTTATGGTTGGATGACTTGATTTTTAAGAGCACATACAATTATTTGCTTTTCCTTTTTGGGAAGGCATTATTTTACACTGTAAACAAGGAAGTCTGTTTTTGACTGCCAGCCATGCAGATGTACAGCATCGTGATATCAGGATCGGAAGAAACACTACATTGCTAAACATGGATATGTGTTTTCCATTAAAGTTGTGTTGGTTTAAAGTCGAGATACCACATATTTGAAAAAACTTTAGCCAGTTTGGATTTCTTACTGACCCTTGATGTTGTATACGGATGAAGCCATGTGTTAGTACAGAACACTCTTAATTCAATATTGGAATGGTGTACTGGATGGATTTTGTTGACTACTGCTACGTCCTTGACTATAACAACATGGCAGGATTTCCAGTCTGCTCTTGGTGTCATCTACGATATCCAAATTAAAACTCTTGGTTATATAAATTTATCTATGGTCTTATTTGGTCTGAGCAGCCACGTAATATCACTCTTATTAAGTAAAAGTGAAGTTTTCATTTTGAAGA